>JARQOC010000001.1:383623929-384069036 GCA_033576535.1 Allobates femoralis
TCATTCCCCATTAACACCGGTGTTTTCTACTTCACATTGCTTCCTGGGCAATTGCCAAAGCTACCACACCAGGTGCGGGAATCCAGGAGGTTAATGGGCGGTGGAGCGGCTTTCCCCTTCCCCCTTTCCATTTAAATGACAAAATGCATGTGTTTTTGGTCAGGTGCTTGATGTGTTTTTGGTGCAGATTGCTGTCATGTGTTTTTTCTACTATTGTCAATGGCTGGGAGGACTACAAAATGCAGCAAACAATTGACATGCTCACTAAGGCTGGGGTCACACTTGCGTTTTTTTCATGGTTTTTTTCAGACCTGCGTTTTTAAAAAAGCATGTAAAAACGCACCCATAGGCCTCCACGTTAAAAAACGCATGCCCTAATAGCAAAAACGCATGTCTTAATAGCAAAAACGCATGTGTGACAGTACCATGCGTTTTTGTGTGCGTTTTTGCACTTATGTGAAAAGCTGCCTTCAAAAACGCATGCAAATATGCATGGTACATTAGTACCATTTAGAACCATCCAAAAACACATGTGTTTTCCATAGGAGCCCATGTTAAAAAAACGCATGCGTTTTCTAAAAACGTATGCGTTTTTAAAACAGCACCAAAAAATAGTGCATGCACTATTTTTTGGTGCGGATTTGAAAACGCATGCAAAAACGCAGGGTGCCATCAGACACCTTAAAAAACTCATGCTGAAATGGAAAAACGCATGCAAAAACGCATGAGTTTTTTTAAGTCACTAAAAAAACTAATGCCAAGTGTGACCCCAGCCTAAGACTAAAGTCTTCACCACAATCTGCAGTTAGGCTGGGGTCACAGTTGGCATGAGTTCTTTTAGTGACTCATGCGTTTTTGCATGCATTTTTCCATTTCTGCATGCGTTTTTTAAGGTGTGTGATGGCTCCCTGCGTTTTTAAATCCGCATAAAAAAATAGTGCATGTACTATTTTTTGGTGCGTTTTTATAACATGGGCCCCTATGGAAAACGCATGCAAAAACGCATGTACAATTAGTACCATTTAGTGCCATTCAAAAACGCATGCGTTTTCCATAGGAGCCCATGTTAAAAAAATGCATGCGTTTTCTAAAACGCTTGCGTTTTTTTAACATGGGCTCCTATGGTAAACGCATGCGTTTTTGAATGGCACTAATTGTACATGCGTTTTTGCATGCGTTTCCCATAAGGCCCCATATTAAAAAACGCATGCGTTTTTGGAAATGCACCAAAAACGCATGGTACAGTCACACATGCGTTTTTGCTATTAGGGCATGCGTTTTTTAACATGGGGGCCTGTGGGTGCGTTTTTACATGCGTTTTTGAAAACGCAGGTCTCCAAAAATGCTTGTAAAAAATGCTACTGTGACCCTAGCCTAACTCAGCAAATGTCATTTTAAGATTCTGGATGAGCATCATACTCAACTGTCCTCTGTGGGACGGGGATAAGAGACCATCTATGAACTGGTCAATTAACATTTTGTCAGCTCCTGGGACTGAGGCTGGGGTTACACATAGAAATCCGTTTTTGGAAGTCATTTTCATCACCAATCCGTTTTTTATAGGGTGCTTTTTGTGTCTCCTGCACTCCTGTACGTTTTTGGACTTAGTAATTTTTTTCAGAAAAAACGCATGCGCGCAAACGCATACGCAAACCATGTGCATGCGTTTGCGCATGCGTTTCCCATAGGGCCCCATGTTAAAAAAAACGCATAAAAACGCATGCGTTTTTTAACTGATGCCAAAAACGCTGTTTACTGCGTTTTTGGCTCAAAAACGGACAGGGCAATGTTTTGAGCTCCAGAGAAAAACGCACAGGGTGTTTATTACACCCAATGCGTTTTTCTGTCAGTTTTTGGCCTTAGAAAAAAAAAATGACAATACTGAAGCCAAAAACTGACTGAGGGCTTATGTGGAACCCCAGCCTAAGGCTGGGGTTACACATAGAAATCCGTTTTTGGAAGTCATTTTCATCACCAATCCGTTTTTTATAGGGTGCTTTTTGTGTCTCCTGCACTCCTGTACGTTTTTGGAATTTTCATTAAAAAAACGCATGCGCGAACGCATGCGCAAACGCAAGTGCATGCGTTTGCATGCGTTTGCGCATGCGTTTCCCATAGGGCCCCATGTTAAAAAAAACGCATGAAAACGCATGCGTTTTTTAACTGATGCCAAAAACGCTGTTTACTGCGTTTTTGGCTCAAAAACGGACAGGGCAATGTTTTGAGCTCCAGAGAAAAACGCACAGGGTGTTTATTACACCCAATGCGTTTTTCTGTCAGTTTTTGGACTTAGAAAAAAAAAATGACAAAACTGAAGCCAAAAACTGACTGAGGGCTTATGTGTAACCCCAGCCTAAGGCAGGTTCTGCTAGCTTAAGTGCTTTGAGTGCTTCCTGCAGATTTAAGGCAAAGTCTCTGGCACTTTCTTCAGGCTTTTGTTGACATGCAAAGAACCTAATTTTGGCCCGGGTATCAGTAGTAGATTCAAATGCTGCTTTTAATCCAGCTATAAGATGCTCTACAGTGTCCTTTTCTGTATCCAGCCAGGATGCGACCTCCCGCAGTGCATTGCCTGTTAATTGTCCAATAATCATCCCTACACATTGGGCTTCAGTGAGGGGTACATCATATAGTATGCTTTTATCTTGCTGATAAAGTCATTAAGAGTGTTAGGCTCACCGGACTATTGAGGCAGCCACATTGCCCCTAGAGTATACGGCATCAGGAGCGGCATAATAGCCGCTGCTCCTTGCGCCGCTGCAACACTGGGTGCAGCTCCTTGATCCGGTGCTGGATTCTCACCAGCTGCTCCGCCACTGCTTGGCACCGCTGGCTGCGACATTCTGTGCCCCCTTAGTTAAGGTCCGCCCTCTGTCTTCCGCTTCCGTCCGGATGTCTAACAAAGGTTCCGCTGCGCACCAGGGATTCTCTTCCCTTCCGGATGACGTCAGAGCGGTGAGCGGCTTTTCTTCCCGCGCGTCGCGCGCTCTGTAATGGCGGATTTTGAAATTTACAGTCTCTGTGGCGCAGTTAAAATTCAGCTTGCCGCGCGCCCAGCAATGGTGGTTGATTCAAAACAGTCACTAATCACGGCACACAATGCCCAGTACCGTGCACGGTAGATCCTGTTCGTGACGCCAGGTTGTGGAGCCCACTGGGACGGGGTACTCGGTGCCGGACCGGGGTGCTGCTGGGCGATGTCACGGCGGTCCTGGTCCGGACCGTGTCCCGGGCCCACACAATAAAATGGGGGTTATTTACAGGGGATTTGTCACTCGTGACGCCACCCACTATATGCGGCCAGTGATGGGGCTGCCGCTGCTGCAGAACCTCCAGGGATGATGGGATAGCAGCTTGGATGGAATAGTTCCAGTGGGCAGAACTGGGTTCCCCGGGGCAGTGGTGATAGTAGTAGTAGTCTGTGATGGTGGTTATTGATGCTGCAGGAGAGTAGGGGTAGCAGTAGAGATGATGAGAGTAGAGGCAATGGCAGTTTATGAGGGCAAGTGGGGCTTCAGCATAAGGATCACACACACTCACGGTTTCTGTTGTTTTCCAAGTCTTTACTTGCAGATGGTATAACACAGTATTGTCCACGAAGTCTGTACTGGGTTGCTCCCACCCTGACCGGGTCTTTGGCTTCCTACTTATGCGCTGTGTGTGGCCCTGCTGCCGCTTGTAGCTGAACTGCTGACCCTGTCTCTTTCCACGGATACCAATCTGCTGGGCAACTTGAGTCCTCTGTGTCACTGAGCCCTCCGTGTTGCTTTGCTATGGTACAGTGAAGATGGTGGACCTTCACTATTCCGGTATTTACTGTCTTGTCTGTCTCAGGCACAGCCTCGGATCCGGTATCCGTCTTAAGCGCCTCTCCAGGGTAAAGTTTGGGGTAACTCTTTATCCCAGGTATGTTCCTCTGTTCCTCTGTCCCCTCTCCTCAGACCTCTCAGGACCTCCACTTCTACTTGACTCTGCTCCTGCTCTCAACTAACTGACTAAAACTAACTGTCACTCCTGCTCTGTGGTAAACAACTTTAGCTCCTCCCACTAGTGCAGGTGCCACTTAAGCTCCTCCCACTTTCTAGTGCAGTGTTATGTGGGGAGTTAACCTGTGTTGATGTTTCTGTGGCACATTAACCCTTGGGGTGCCACAAGGGCTCACACTAATGCCATGTCTATTAATTGTTGAGATAAGCTCACAAGCCACCTCTTAAATCAATATAGTCATCTACAGTAAAGAAGTCAATGGGGAACTACTCCCACTATCATGGTTCAGAAGTTCCATGTTACATTCACATCAATACTAACAAAGAAAAAGGGTTGCTAGGTATACACAAAGCAGAAGTTACCCTCAGGGCTTAGAAGCATAAACAGTACACTTAGGCCCAATTAGTGCACGGAACCCTACTGATGTGAAACTAACCTGTGCTGTCAAAGAGGTATTTCCAACGGTCCAGGCGTCCTCCACACCTCACCTCGACGCGTCTCGCCGTTTGGCTTCGTCGGGAGGCGAGGAGTGGGTGCCCAGGTGCCACTATATATACCCATAGACCAGGAAATGTCAATAGCTGCCATTGCTGCGCGTGCAGAGCCAGAATGCATGAGGTGTAACCGCTTCCTGTGTCGGACAAGCGGTGGGCATGCCCAGGCCGGGGATCTCCCAGGCAACACGATGCCCAGAGTCCCCGGCGTGTGAACGCCCACTGCACCCACTGCCACAAGGGGGCGGAGCCCTGGGCACCAGCCAAACAAACGCACAGCGACTAGGATTACATAGTGGATGGAGGGGAGGAGGAAAACGGAGTGTGGCTACATAGGTATTGTGCACTGCACATCATAGGAGAAAGAACACAATACAGCACAACATATGGGATCAAATCCCCTGTCTCCCAACCCAAGGGTGGCACAGTCCATCTGGACATGAAATTTAAACAGCAGAGGTTCACAAATAGCTTTTTTCTGCTTTCCCCTCCCAAGGAGGAAAAGTATTTATTGAAAAGTACATATAAGGGAAATGGTAATAGCTTCTCGTTAGGAAATTCGTCCATATGATTTTCATCCACTGCAAATTAGCTTCTTCATGTTGGCTGATGATACACAGATTTATCTCCAATTGAGGTATGAGTCACATATATAGAGGAATAGAAACTCATCTATAAAGGCAATAAACAACAATTAGCCACAATATCTTCACCCTCATCTCAAGGGGTCATTCCTGGATCAAAGAGGGCACGCTGGACCAACAGGATTTTAAATGGCCATAACAATACAGTGAAATTAAAAACAAGGGAATTAAAAGTAACGACTAGCCAAGAATCACTACAAAAAAGCCCCAAACCCAAAGTTCTCGTTAATACCCGCAGGGGATACTGTTCCCAATCTATATATCTAGCTGCTCTCTAATTGTGTGAGCCGGCGTCATATATTACCCCCTCTTGGGTCTGAATTTAACTAGTCTATTGCTTTAACCATTAGGAGCCTTGAATCACAATTTAGGAAGGTCTTAAAATGCCTTGGTATCGATTTCAAGGTCTTCTCTGGTTCTGCTTTCTTTGCTTTTTTGATATTGCGCACATGCTCCCCCACACATATTTTTAGTTCACGGGTTGTCATCCCCTTGTAGAAAAGTTTACAGGGGCAGAATCAATGCCTTGGAGAAGCAATTCAATTGTAAACGGATATCATATACACGTTCATCCCTAGGGCCTCTGAATTCCTTGGCCCTCCTCATATTCGTGCAAGCCTTACACATGCCACATGAAAAGAACCTGGACACAATTTGTGACCAGGCTACTCCCCCCGGAGCCCGTTATTGACTATGAACCAGCATGTCTCGAATATTTCGCGATCTTCCAGCTGTCATCTTCAGGCTCAATGGTAAAAAGTCATGTAGCACAGGATCAGCATTTAAAACATTCCAATGGCGTTTCAGAAGGTCACTGATATCTCTCCACCTGTTATAGGTTGTAATTAATCTTACCTCCTGGCCTTCAGCTTCCCGGATATCACATCGGTTGGGGTAGAGTAGGGACTCCCTAGTAGCTCTTTTGGCCCTTTTAAAACCTCTGGTGATCTTACGCCGACTGTATCCCCTTTCCACAAATCTATCACTCAACTCCCGTGCTTGTCTAATAAAAAAGTCTTCAGACAAACAAATACATGTTGTACGTAGGAACCGAGCAATAGGTATGCTCCTGATTGTAGACGGATGATGGGAAGAATCTGGTTGGAAAATTGAGTTTGTTGCCGTAGGTTTACGGTAAACTTCCATAGTTAATCTGCCATCAGTCCTAACACTAATCCTCAGATCCAGGAATTCCAACTCCAATCCGGTTTTATATGTCAGAAAAATATTCTGATTGTTGGAGTTTAATCTGTCGATAAAGGCATCGAGGGCGTCGAGGTCTCCCTCCCAAATGAACCAGATATCATCGATGTACCTTATCCATTTCTGGACCTTGAGGACATTGATGTCCCGCTCAGTGGTGAAGACCCTCCGCTCCCATACCCATAAAAACAGATTGGCGTACGCCGGGGCGCATGCCGCCCCCATTGTGGTACCTTGTACTTGGAAAAACATCATACCTTTGAACAGAAAAATGTTATGTGTCAGTATGTACTGTAGCAATGTCAATAGTAGGTCTTTCAAGGGACGCTCTAGATTACTCATTGAGAGGAAGAGTGAAGCTGCCTTAATACCGTCCTGGTGTCTAATTGACGTGTAAAGACTTTCCACGTCTGTAATGACCATGATGGAATTCGGCTCCATCACTGCCCCATCAAGCCTTTGTAAGGCTGATGTGGTGTCCTTAATATAGGACGGTAGAGAGGAAGCTAATGGCTTAAGATAGTAATCAATCATTTGGCATACTCCCTCATAAATCCCCTCCTTACCCGACACAATTGGTCGTCCTGGCGGGTTAAGTGCATCCTTATGTAGTTTGGGGATAAGATACAGGGTAGGCATTTTTGGATTTTCTCGCAAAAGGGCCTCCATTAATTTGCTGGGGATAGTCCCTTCCTGATGGGCTTCATCAAGTATTTTGTACAGCTCTGCTTGAAACTCCGTAAGGGGGTTTGTATATATACACTGATAGCAGGCTCGGTTATTCAACTGCCTCATCGCTTCTTTCTCGTAAAAGGGGTTTTGCCAAATAACCAGAATACCGCCTTTATCAGCGGGCTCAAAGGACATGTCTGTCCACCGTTTCATTTCCTCGAGTGCATTTCTCTCAAGGATACTAAGGTTGGAGAATCTATTAGGTTTTTGGTTAATACTCTCAACATCCCTTGGCACTAATTTCACAAAGATATCCAATGCTGGACATTGTCCCAGAGATGGAAATTTTTTAGATTTAGGATATAGGTGTACTGGGAACTTACTTGTTGAAGGTTGGTCGGAGTCTGCCGATGCCTCAAGGACATTTAGTGCCTTCTCCTCGTCTTGCGTTGATCTGCCTGCCCTTGCTTTTGGTTGAGAAAATATACGTTTGAACAAAAGTTCCGGTTCTGCACGTGCTGCAATGGCAGCTATTGACATTTCCTGGTCTATGGGTACATATAGTGGCACGTGGGCACCCACACCTCGCCTCCTGACAAAGCCAAATGGTGAAAACGTGTCAAGGTGAGCAGCGGTGGATGTCTAGACCATTAGAAATACCTCTTTGACGGCACAAGTTAGTTTCACACCAGTAGGGTTCCGTGCACTAATTGGGCCTAAGTGTACTGTTTATGCTTCAAAGCCCTGAAGATAACTTCTATTTTGAGTATACCTAGCAACTAGTGATGAGCGAGTACTAAAATGCTCGGGTGCTCGAAGCTCGGGCCGAGCATCCCAAGATACTCGTGTACTTGGCCCGAGCACCGAGCCCAATGTTATCCTATGGGAGACACGAGTATTTTTATGAAATGACTGCCGGCAGCATGTAGAAACCCTAAAAATGTCACAAAAGTCTCAGAGGAGTGCTGAAATGACATGGCAACACCATGGGGAAGACCCCTGGAAGCATTTCTCACTCAAAAGTCACAGCTGTGAACAATGTTGTCCGAGTTTCACGCCAATTTTACGGAGTCACCAGAAAACCTTCCAAAATGATACCAAAATGAATATTCAGGGTGGAAATGTTAAGGGCACATACCCAATAGTGAGATACAGCTGGTGTATGTTACTTTTTGTGATTACATGAAAGATTTTACGTGAAAACATTGTGCGGCACTCCGATGTCCCTGAGAAGAGACGTACATGAAGCCTTGTCTTGACATATTGTGCCCATTTTGAGGAACTGGGTCTATTGTAGTATTTTCCTTTGCCAGGGCAGTCTAAAATTGGGAGGTTCACCAATGCCCCTGGATAGAGACGTGCATGAGGGCCTGTAAACCTGAAGTGCCCATTGTAAGGAAGTGGGTGTATTGGAGTATAGCCCTTTGGCAGGGCAGCCAAAAATTGGGAGGCTCCACATTGTCCCTGGATAGAGACATGCATGAAGGCCTGTAAACCTGAAGTGGGTGTATTGGAGTATAGCTCTTTGGCAGGGCAGCCAAAAATTGGGAGGCTCCACATTGTCCCTGGATAGAGACGTGCAGTAGGGCCTGTAAACCTGAAGTGGGTGTATTGGAGTATAGCCCTTTGGCAGGGCAGCCAAAAATTGGGAGGTTCAACAATGACCCATGCATACAGACATGCAGTAGGGCCTGTAAACCTCAAGTGGGTGTATTGTAGTATAGCCCTTTGGCAGGGCAGCCAAAACTTGGGAGGTTCCACATTGTCCCTGGATAGAGACGTGCAGTAGGGCCTGTAAACATGGAGTGGGTGTATTGGAGTTTAGCCCTTTGGCATGACAGCCAAAAATTGGGAGGCTCCACATTGTCCCTGGATAGAGACATGCATGAAGGCCTGTAAACCTGAAGTGGGTGTATTTGGAGTATAGCCCTTTGGCAGGGCAGCCGAAAATTGGAAGGTTCAACAATGACCCATGCATACAGACATGCAGTAGGGCCTGTAAACCTCAAGTGGGTGTATTGTAGTATAGCCCTTTGGCAGGGCAGCCAAAACTTGGGAGGTTCCACATTGTCCCTGGATAGAGACGTGCAGTAGGGCCTGTAAACATGGAGTGGGTGTATTGGAGTATAGCCCTTTGGCATGGCAGCCAAAAATTGGGAGGCTCCACATTGTCCCTGGATAGAGACATGCATGAAGGCCTGTAAACCTGAAGTGGGTGTATTGGAGTATAGCCCTTTGGCAGGGCAGCCAAAAATTGGGAGGTTCAACAATGACCCATGCATACAGACATGCAGTAGGGCCTGTAAACCTCAAGTGGGTGTATTGTAGTATAGCCCTTTGGCCAGGGCAGCCAAAAATTGGGAGGCTCCACATTGTCCCTGGATAGAGACGTGCAGGAGGGCCTGTAAACCTGAAGTGGGTGTATTGTAGTATAGCCCTTTGGCAGGGCAGCCAAAAATTGGGAGGCTCCACATTGTCCCTGGATAGAGACGTGCAGATGGGCCTCAAAACATTTTTCCCATTGAAAAGGAGCGGGTCTCCTGTCGTTGTAATGCCCATTCTAAAAGAATGGGCGAAAAAATTTACCACTGGGGGTATACCTGAAACAACAGCCTAACTATTGTAACGGTCATCATGGTGGCACATGAGGAGAAGGAGGACCAGTCCAGCGATTAGCCAAAGTCCAGAAGTGTGTACCCATGGGTGAGTGGAGGTACATGGCAAATTCACAGAACAAAATTTAAATTCTGCTGTCATTTGTTGGTGGTGTGGTGAAGTCTGGCCCAATCCAACCCTTGTTCATCTTGATCAGAGTCAGCCTGTCAGCATTTTCAGTTGACAGGCGGGTGCGTTTATCAGTAATGATTCCACCTGCGGCACTGAAAACACGCTCTGACAAAACGCTAGCGGCAGGGCAGGCCAGGACTTCCAAGGCATAGAGAGCCAATTCATGCCAGGTGTCCAGCTTGGAGACCCAATAATTGTAAGGCACAGAGGAATGTCGCAGTACAGTTGTGCGATCTGCAAGGTACTCCTTCAGCATCTGGCCAAACTTAGCATTTCTTGTGGCACTACCCCGCACCTCAGGGGCTGTGGTACTTGAGGGGCTGAGAAAACTGTCCCACATCGTAAAAACTGTTCCCCTACCTCTGGCGGATTGGACTTTTGCCCCTCTCGGCCGTACGCCTTGGTTGTCCACCAATTCCTGACCTATGCCGCTAGCGTTTTGTGAGGGGAATGCTTTGCCTACTTCCGTGACTATGGCCTTCTGGAACTGCTGCATTTTGGCTGACCTCTCCGCCTCAGGAATGAGAGACATAAAGTTCTCCTTGTAGCGTGGGTCTAAGAGTGTTGCCAACCAGTACTGATTGTCGGCCAAGATGTTCTTAACGCGAGGGTCACGAGCCAGGCAGCTTACCATAAAGTCAGCCATGTGCGCCAGACTCTTAACAGCCATCACTTCATTATCCAGACCAACACGATGACTGAACATGCTGTCCTCCTCCTCCTCCTCATCTCCCCTGTCCTCTGGCCAGCCACGCTGAAGCGAGGGTATGACTGGTGTGCATGGCATATCCTCAATTTGGCCAGAGAGTTGCTCCATGTCTTCATTCTCCTCCTCCTCGTCATAGTCCTCCACTGCACGTTTTGATGAGATGAGGCTGGGCTGTTTCTTGCTCAAACTTATCGCCCTCCGCCTGCAACGCATCCTCTTTGTTTTTCAGCAGAGACCGTTTTAGAAGGCAGAGTAGCGGTATGGTGATGCTAATAATGGCGTCATCGTCGCTCACCATCTTGGTGGAGTCCTCAAAGTTTTGGAGGACGGTACATAGGTCCGACATCCATCTCCACTCCTCAGGTGTTATGTGTGGAGTTTGACCCATTTCACGACGGCTTAGGTGATGCAGGTACTCAACAACTGCCCTCTTCTGCTCACATATCCTGACCAACATGTGCAGAGTTGAATTCCAACGCGTGGGGACATAACACACCAGTCTGTGGGCCGGAAGACGCAAACGGTGCTGAAATCCGGCATGGCGAGTGTTGCAAATGGCCTTTTTAGAGTCATCTGGAGCCAACTTAAAAAACTGCCAGACTCGGGAAGACCTAACATTTGCACAGGCACCTAGTGTCGTGTTGTTGTTCCAGGGAACGGTTGCCTGCCTTCTGCCTGCGGACACGACCCTGCTTCTCACTGCCTGTTGGGATGCTACGCCTCCCTCCGCCTGTGCACTGCTGTCCTCGCTCTGCATATCCTCCTGCCAGGTTGGGTCAGCTACTGGATCATCCTCCACGTCGTCTTCCTCTTCCGCACCCTGATCCTCCTCCTGACTTCCTGGCAATTGTGTCTCATCATCGTCCACCCCTTGTTGAGACACGTTGCCAGCGTTCCCTTGGTGATAACATGGCTGTTCAAATATTTGGGCATCTGTACATACCATCTCATCACCCACTTCAACAGGAGCTGGCGAGAGGCCAGATTCTGCGAATGGATACGTGAACAGCTCTTCAGAGTGTCCTAGTGTGGGATCAGTAATGTCCATGGACGTGTACTCGGCCTGGTGGTAGGAAGGAGGATCAGGTTGGGAAATGTGCGGTGCAGTATCACGGCTACTGACACTTGACCGTGTGGAAGACAGGGTGTTTGTGGAGGTGCCCATCTGACTTGAAGCATTATCCGCTATCCAAGTAACAACCTGTTGACACTGGTCTTGGTTCAAGAGCGGTGTACTGCTGCGGGCCCCAAGAATTTTGGACAGGACGTGCGAGCGAGTAGATGTGCCACTTTGTTGTTGCGAAATTAGTGCTTGCACACGGCCTCTGCCTCTGCCTGCACCACCATCACGTCCACTTCCTTGTTCCTTGCCAACGCCCTTGCTAACCCCCTTGCGCATTTTGCCTGTATACAGCGACAACAGTCTGTGTACTGTTCAGGTCACAGGAAAGTTGGATTTTAGAACCTGCCTGTATAAAGCTATTACGTATAACAGTCTGGTCACTGTTCAGGTCACAGGAAAGTTGGATTTTAGACCCTAACCTGTATAAAGCTATCAAGTACAACAGTCTGGTGACTGTTCAGGTCACAGGAAAGTTGGATTTTAGAACCTGCCTGTATAAAGCTATCAAGTACAACAGTCTGGTGACTGTTCAGGTCACAGGAAAGTTGGATTTTAGACCCTAACCTGTATAAAGCTATCAAGTACAACAGTCTGGTGACTGTTCAGGTCACAGGAAAGTTGGATTTTAGACCCTAGCCTGTATAAAGCTATCAAGTACAACAGTCTGGTGACTGTTCAGGTCACAGGAAAGTTGGATTTTAGACCCTAACCTGTATAAAGCTATCAAGTACAACAGTCTGGTGACTGTTCAGGTCACAAGAAAGTTGGATTTTAGACCCTAACCTGTATAAAGCTATTAAGTATAACAGTCTGGTGAATGTTCAGGTCACAGGAAAGTTGGATTTTAGAACCTGCCTGTATAAAGCTATCAAGTACAACAGTCTGGTGACTGTTCGGGTCACAGGAAAGTTGGATTTTAGAACCTGCCTGTATAAAGCTATTAAGTATAACAGTCTGGTGACTGTTCAGGTCACAGGAAAGTTGGATTTAAGACCCTAACCTGTATAAAGCTATCAAGTACAACAGTCTAGTGACTGTTCATGTCACAGAAAAGTTGGATTTTAGACCCTAACCTGTATAAAGCTATTAAGTATAACAGTCTGGTGTCTGTTCAGGTCACAGGAAAGTTGGATTTTAGACCCTAACCTGTATAAAGCTATCAAGTACAACAGTCTGGTGAGTGTTCAGGTCACAGGAAAGTTGGATTTTAGACCCTAACCTGTATAAAGCTATCAAGTACAACAGTCTGGTGACTATTCAGGTCACAGGAAAGTTGGATTTTAGACCCTAACCTGTATAAAGCTATCAAGTACAACAGTCTGGTGACTGTTCAGGTCACAGGAAAGTTGGATTTTAGACCCTAACCTTTATAAAGCTATCAAGTACAACAGTCTGGTGACTGTTCAGGTCACAGAAAAGTTGGATTTTAGAACCTGCCTGTATAAAGCCATCAAGTACAACAGTCTGGTGACTGTTCAGGTCACAGGAAAGTTGGATTTTAGAACCTGCCTGTATAAAGCTATCAAGTACAACAGTCTGGTGACTGTTCAGGTCACAGGAAAGTTGGATTTTAGACCCTAACCTGTATAAAGCTATCAAGTACAACAGTCTGGTGACTGTTCAGGTCACAGGAAAGTTGGATTTTAGACCCTAACCTGTATAAAGCTATCAAGTACAACAGTCTGGTGACTGTTCAGGTCACAGGAAAGTTGGATTTTAGAACCTGCCTGTATAAAGCTATCAAGTACAACAGTCTGGTGACTGTTCAGGTCACAGGAAAGTTGGATTTTAGAACCTGCCTGTATAAAGCTATCAAGTACAACAGTCTGGTGACTGTTCAGGTCACAGGAAAGTTGGATTTTAGAACCTGCCTGTATAAAGCTATCAAGTACAACAGTCTGGTGACTGTTCAGGTCACAGGAAAGTTGGATTTTAGAACCTGCCTGTATAAAGCTATTAAGTACAACAGTCTGGTGACTGTTCAGGTCACAGGAAAGTTGGATTTTAGACCCTAACCTGTATAAAGCTATCAAGTACAACAGTCTGGTGACTGTTCAGGTCACAGGAAAGTTGGATTTTAGACCCTAACCTGTATAAAGCTATCAAGTACAACAGTCTGGTGACTGTTCAGGTAACAGGAAAGTTGGATTTTAGACCCTAACCTGTATAAAGCTATCAAGTACAACAGTCTGGTGACTGTTCAGGTCAAAGAAAAGTTGGATTTTAGAACCTGCCTGTATAAAGCTATCAAGTACAACAGTCTGGTGACTGTTCAGGTCACAGGAAAGTTGGATTTTAGAACCTGCCTGTATAAAGCTATTAAGTATAACAGTCTGGTGACTGTTCAGGTCACAGGAAAGTTGGATTTTAGAACCTGCCTGTATAAAGCTATCAAGTACAACAGTCTGGTGACTGTTCAGGTCACAGGAAAGTTGGATTTTAGAACCTGCCTGTATAAAGCTATCAAGTACAACAGTCTGGTGACTGTTCAGGTCACAGGAAAGTTGGATTTTAGACCCTAACCTGTATAACGCTATCAAGCACAACAGTCTGGTGACTGTTCAGGTCACAGGAAAGTTGGATTTTAGACCCTAACCTGTATAAAGCTATCAAGTACAACAGTCTGGTGACTGTTCAGGTCACAGGAAAGCTTGGACTACGATCTGGATCACCCTGCCTATATCCTCCTAGATTAGTCCTGAGAAGGACTGTTGTGGTCAGCAGCAGTTTGCAGCCCTGCTCCGGATCTACCTATGAGGGCCGCAAATCTGTCCCTAAGCAGCAGCAGACACTCTCCCTACACTCACTGTCTGGATGGCTGTGTGCAGAGCACATCGTGGCCGGGTCTTATAAAGGCTCGGTCACGCTGTGCGGGCCGGCCAATCACTGCAATGCCACAACTAACATGGCTGTGGCATTGCAGTGACTGCCAGCCAATCCCTGCATGTGGGCTGGCTCTCTAAAGAGCGCCAACATGCAGGGATGAGGACCCCGAGTACATCACGAGTATCGCGAGATTACTCGGTGCTCGCCGAGTAGCCCGAGTACAGTGATACTCGTGCGAGTACCGAGCAGCGCAGAGCATACTCGCTCATCACTACTAGCAACCTTTTTTGTTTGTTAGTATTGATGTGAATGGAACGTGGAACTTCTGAACCATGATACTGGGAGAAGTTCCCCATTGAATTTTTTACTGTAGATGAATATATGGATTGAAGAGGTCACTGGTGAGCTTATCTCAACAATCAATAAACATGGCACTATTGTGAGCCCTCATATGCCATGGTAAGCTCGTTTTTTCTGGAAACAGAACTGCAGGCCAGTCTATGATATTTTTGTGTCCTTGTCACTTTTGTACAATTATGTACCTTTCTTGATTATCCCCCATTTACAGTGTCTTAGATACCAACAAAGTATTTTAAAGCATAATCTTGGCTATTAGTTTCGAGTCCTACTTACATTGCATGTTTCCATTTATTGCAGCTGTTTTTAAGGCATAACCTGTGCTTCGATATGTTGTGATTTTTCCAATACGGTTGGTCTCCCTCACCCTCATTTAAGGATCCCCTGTTTATTGCATGTATTTTTAGCCCATGTTATTTAATAAAATATAATTTTTATTGGACTTCTAATGCATCCAGAATTTTCAGTTTAGGCTGAATAAGTTGTTTGATTTAAATGGGATGACGTCCGGTGTTTTTGCTAGAGGAGTTCAGAGATGACATTGAACAATGTATGACACTGGTTGTTTGGGTGCCTTCTTACATCATGCAACATTTCAAACTGCTCTTCTGCTCAGCCACCCTCAAGTGTCACAAATAATAATAGTAATGAGTGAGTACCGTAATATTTGTAACGGCTATACTCGCAACAAGTACTTATATGTATGTAATAATTGTATATTCGTTACGAATAGCAAGTACAATGCAAATCAATGGGAAATGCGAGTAATTTTCAGCTGGACCATACAAAGAGGTCTGAAAGCCTGAGGAAAAGGCTGAAATGGATGGGAAAGTGATGAAACAGAATGGAAATAGTCTGGAGAATATGCCTGCATGCAATTCTGACTCACATATGGTTTCTGGGAATACGTTTGTTGGAGTATTATGCCATTTTTACAGATACACAAGAACAACTACCAAACCAACCTAAATTGCATTTAACAGGCCAAAAAGGTTAACAAACAGTTTTTCCTGCATAATAACTTGTATATAAGGCTAAGCAAATCAGAGAAACAAAAAAATATCACTTTTAACATTTGTTCACACGTACTGTTGAGGCTTTTTTTTTGCCTTTTTACAATTCGGAGTCCCTCTGTCATACATCATTTTTAGTTAGTTATTCCTCAGTATTTTACAAGGCCAGCTATAACTTGCCAGTTGGTATGTTAATCTTTGACCTAAGGGACCTCAGGTGGACTTGTAACATACGTTTTGGAGGGACTTCTCTTACTTAGACATTTGGGTGGTCCCTCCATCATTGCGACTCAGATGGTGGAATACATATTCCATAGCAGTTTATAATGTGCTTATTGTAGCATTGGGCTTGAACCTCCTCCCCTTCTCCACCTTCATGTGAGTCTGCAGCCCTAAATTCAAAATGTTCAGAGGGCCTGCAGTAGTTAGAAAACTTGAGTTTGGTGAGGGGCCAGAGGTTGTCCTGTAACGTGTCGGGCAGGGCCCTCTCTACATTTGGTAGTGCCCTCCTGTATACATTTGGGAGTGCCCTCTTGTATAGATTTGGGAGGGCTCTCCTGTATACATTTGAGAGGGCCCTCCTCTACACTTTTGGGGATGAAACCACTGCTATTTGGCAATGGTCCTTTTTAACTTGATATTTTTGGGGGCTCACAGCTAGTTTGGCTTTTGTCATTAATATGTGCAAATATGTAACGAAAATCCAAAATGTAAAAAAACACCATTGTTAAGAGACAGGGATGTGGGCATGGGCGTGGTGTTGTCAATGGTGCACGACAATGCACTGAGTCTGTGACAGGTCAGAAGAAAGTTGATGTATCCATAATGTTTCTGGCAAAATTTCCTGGTCTAGAACGTAAATGTGCCTGGAGGCCAGAAGTGTGAGAGCAGATTCTGTCTTGGATGACAGACAATGCCTCTAGTGCATGCATTTCTCAAGCAGCACCAAATCATCCATGACTACACAGTCTATTGTCGATACACTGAAGGCTGGTCCATCCAATCCTCAATCTTGATCTTCTTCCTCCCCCATCATTAGTCACAGGAGACATATGACCCCCAAGCTTGCCCACTCTAAGGATCTGTTTTGTTTGTACGCTGTGTGCAGAATTATTAGGCAAATGAATATTTTGATCACATGATACTTTTTATACATGTTGTCCTACTCCAAGCTGTATAGGCTTGAGAGCCAACTACCAATTATGTAAATCAGGTGATGTGCATCTCTGTAATGAGGAGGGGTGTGGTCTAATGACATCAACACCCTATATAGGGTGTTCTTAATTATTAGGCAAATTCCTTTCCTTTGGCAAAATGGGTGAGAAGAGAGATTTGACAGGCTCTGAAAAGTCCAAAATTGTGAGATGTCTTGCAGAGGGATGCAGCAGTCTTGAAATTGCCAAACTTTTGAAGCGTGATCACCGAACAATCAAGCATTTAATGGCAAATAGCGAGCAAGGTCGCAAGAAGCGTGTTGGGGAAAAAAAAGGTGCAAAATAACTGCCCATGAATTTAGGAAAATCAAGCTTGAAGCTGCCAAGATGCCATTTGCCACCAGTTTTGCAATATTTCAGAGCTGCAACGTTACTGGAGTATCAAAAAGCACAAGGTGTGCTATACTCAGGGACATGGCCAAGGTAAGAAAGGCTGAAAAACGACCACCTTTGAACAAGAAACATAAGTTAAAACATCAAGACTGGGCCAAGAAATATCTTAAGACTGATTTTTCAAAAGTTTTATGGACTGATGAAATGAGAGTAACTCTTGATGGGCCAGATAGATGGGCGAGAGGCTGGATCAGTAAATTCAGAGAGCTCCACTCAGATCAGACTCAGATGCCAGCAAGGTGGTGGTGGTGAACTGGTATGGGCTGGTATCATCAAAGATGAACTTGTGGGACCTTTTTGGGTTGAGGAAGGAGTGAAGCTCAACTCCCAGACCTACTGCCAGTTTCTGGTAGACAACTTCTTCAAGCAGTGGTACAGGAAGAAGTCAGTATCGTTCAAGAAAGACATGATCTTCATGCAAGACAATGCTCCATCACATGCATCCAACTACTCCACAGCGTGGCTGGCCAGTAAAGGTCTAAAAGAAGAAAAAATAATGACATGGCCCCCTTGTTCACATGATCTGATCCCCATAGAGAACCTGTGGTCCCTCATAAAATGTGAGATCTACAGGGACACCTCTCGGAACAGTGTATGGGAGGCTGTGGTGGCTGCTGCACGCAATGTTGATCATAAACAGATCAAGCAACTGACAGAATCTATGGGTGGAAGGCTGTTGAGTGTCATCATAAAGAAAGGTGGCTATATTGGTCACTAATTTTTTGGGTGTTTGTTTTAGCATGTCAGAAATGTTTGTTTCTAAATGTTGTGCAGTTATGTTAGTTTACCTGGTGAAAATGAACAAGTGAGATGGGAATATTTTAGGTTTTTATTAAGTTGCCTAATAATTCTGCACAGTAATAGTTGCTTGCACAAACAGATATCCTCCTACAATAGCCAAATCTATAAAAAAAAAAAAAACACTCCAACTTGCAAAAATATTAAGCTTTGATATTTGAGTCTTTTGGGTTGATTGAGAACATAGTTGTTGATCAATAATAATAATAATAATAATAATAATAATAATAATAATCCTCTACAATACCACTTGCCTAATAATTTTGCACACAGTGTATCCTTTGGTTGACTCTATCCTTTCACTGTGCAGCATTTGAAGAGGGAAGTTAAGAGGTGGTAAGCGTTGATGTACACGTATTTGATTACCCATGAACAGAAGAAAGCCACTTTGAGGAACCTAAATTTACTGTCTCCAGATATGGAGGCTGATGATGATGAAACAAAGTTGCCATCAGGTCAGCCTACAATCTAAATTGTGAAAGAGGATGAGATGGAAGATGAGTTGAGGGATGAGTCCACTGATCCGACCTGGACCGTTGGCATGTGACTCACCGTAGCCGGGGGTACACGTAGCGGGCGTTGCTTCTCCTCCAGTCACGGAACCGCGCCTGCGGTGGTGTAGGCCCGGTGGTCCAGATCAATAGGGGAAATGGCGGAACAGTAGGGGTGATTTGTCTTCGTGACGCCACCTGCGGGTGTTCTGGTAACTTTACCAGCGCTGCGGGTTCTCTGGGGCATGTTAAGCAGCTAGATGGGACGCTCCCCACAGGATGAGCGGGAGTCCCCGGAGCCGGGAGCTGCGCAAGATGTTGTGAGGCAGCTGCGGGGTGCTGCGCGCTGAATCCAGGAGTAACGTACAACCACACAAAGTCTCTTTTAGATACCTTTACTGGATGGTAATCAGGTACACTCAGACCGGGATAGTGGAGTCGGGACTTCTGGAGGTTCACAGCAAGCAGTGTTAGGCTTCCTTTCTCTAGTTCTGATGCTAAGGTCGGGTGGATGTGGAATCCAGCCGGACCGGGCAGTGCGTTCAATGGAACTTGCTTCACCTGGTTAACAGCACTGAGGGCACTGTAAAAGGGTCTGAGCAGGATCAGTACTCTTCCCTGGGCTCTCGTGGATGGGTGCATCAGGTGGGACAGGTGGCTAAACCTCCTGTTGATGGTGCTGGTTCTCTGTGGTGGCTGGGTAGCTCTCACAGCTTCGGTTCCAGTAACCGGAGGATGAGGGAAGAGTTGGTGTAACTCTGGTATACCTTGAGAGGTGCTTCTCCTTTCCTAGTATCCCAATTGCAGGGATTTCCTCACTGGTAGCTAGGCTGACTAGGCCTGGTGTGTGTATCATAAGTTTGAGATCATACACAACCTGCAGCTCTTGTAGCGTCTGCACACTCTGTCGTTTCTCCCTCCAAGACTCTATTTATAGGGGGAACTGGTTCAAAGTCACCAGTGGAGCTCCCCTAGAGGCTCGGGGCGAAACCAGGTGTTCTAAGGTGTTGTGGTGTTTGTGGGTTTTGCTTTGCTGTTACTTACTCCATTTGTGCCATAAGGATTTCTGTGGTGCCCAACAGGTGCCAGGGTGCCACATTCCCCCTTAGTTAACCTCAGTTCTCCCGGCTGAGCAAAAAGTTCTTTTTACAACTTAACACTAAGCATTTTATAACAGTTAATTACAGAGTCTTAAAGAAAACACAAAAATCACTGAAAAGGAAGTGAAAAATATGAAAAAGGTGAAAAGCAGTCCGTACGGCACTAGTCCATCTGCCGCAGGCTGGAAAAGGTAAAGTTAGTGGTCACACAAGTCCTGTGACAATTGTCCAAAGTTTATGAAAAGGGAAAAAAGGTGAAGTCCAGGGATACACGGTAACTTTATACATTCCCTACGGGTGTCTCTGCTTGGGAGGCCGGTACTAACCGACTATACCTTACCAGGCGCTTTCTGTCCCCAACTTAGTATACTTGGGACAGAGCCCAGTTCCTCCACCCTTCTGTACACTACTTATTTACAGGTTTTGAAAGCGGTTACTATTTACAACACTTACAGGTTGTTGTTCCACTACATTTTAAACCCATTCTCCAAGTTTGTGTGGGGGTTGATCTAATGTACTACGTGTGGATCTGCATAGTGTGGGTGTTTCCAAAGCTGTTGGTGTAGTGTACGAAGTGGTTGGTAATTCTCTATGTCTGCTTTGTGGTAGACCATAGTAAGTGCGGAGTCTATCAACTGGACTAACTTCTGTAGGTAGTTGAGTAGGAATAGCTTCTCTTACTGTGGGACTAGCAGGTTGACCGATTACAGGAATCTCAGGTTCCAATATAAAAGGCTGCAATTCTTGCACTTGGACTTGTTCTTGTTGGACTTGTTGGATTGGATTTGGTTGCTGATCTTCTACAGGCTGGTAGAAATGCATAACTGGTATGAGGAATGCTTCACCTAATTGAGGCCAGTCAGCTGGTAAATATCCAATGTCTGTAAGGACTAGGTTTTCTTTTGTTTCTTCATCTTTAGTCACAGTAGGGTAACTGGTTGCTTGTGGGATTAACTGTGGTGGACATTTCTTCAAATGATCCCTTGAAACAGTTGCAATAGTATTCCCATTGTCTTTACTGATAACACAAGTTTTTGAGTTGTCATAGTGTGACGGCATAACGGTGTAGGGTATAGATTACCAAATGTTATCCAATTTGTTGGTTTTTCGCTTTCTTTTTAGCACTAAGTCACCTGTAGCTAGCGGTTCAGCTGAAGCGTGCTTGTTGAAGTCTTTTTCTTGTTTGGTTCTACTGATTTCTAGGTTTCTCTCAACACTTTCTTGTACTTTCCTGTACTTTTCTTGGCGTTGGGTGACCCAGTCTTCATCAGAAGAGTCTTCTGTGGGTTCGATGGTTCCCATCTGCAAATCAATAGGCAGTTTACCTTGTCTTGCTCTCATCAAGTAAGCAGGTGTATAGTTTGTCGAACTGACAGGTATGTGGTTGTAGATGTCCACGAGATCTGGAAGTTTCTCTGGCCATTGATTTCTCTCCTCAACTGGTAAGGTCTTGAGCATGTCAATGACTATGTGGTTCATCTTTTCACATAAGCCGTTCGTCTGGGGATGATAAGGTGTTGTGCGGATCTTCTTACACCCATACAGCCCTAAGAATTCTTGGAACAGAGCTGATTCGAAGGCTGGCCCTTGGTCTGGATACCCATGGGGGCTTTGGCTGCTACTTCAGCAGTTAAATCCTTAACTGGAACTACTACCAGGAATCTTGAGTAGTGATCGACGATGGTGAGAGCGTAAGTGTACCAGGTTCGACTTGGGGTAAGCTTCACGTGGTCGAGAGCAACTATTTCAAGAGGTTTGGTGGTAATGATCGGCTGGAACGGAGCTTTCTGAGTTAGATGGTCTTTCCTTCGAAGGTGACATGGTCCACAGTTTTTACACCATTTGTCAATGGAGCCTCGTATACCGACCCAGTAGAACCGATCCTTCAGGAGTCTCTCCAGCTTCTTCCATCCAAAGTGTCCGGCATCGTCATGGTATGCTTCAAGGATCATCTGGACTTCAGTCTTGGGAACTACAATCTGCCAGATTAGTTCATGGGTTCTTGGATTGAGGTATCTTCTGCATAGTTTACCTTGGTAGACGAACAACCTCCCTTTCTCCTTCCACAGGCATTTAGCAGTTGGTGAGGCATCAGAGTCCATGTTGGCGTGTTCTTGAGTGGTTAGATCCCTTACCAGGCTGACATCTGGGTCGTTGGCCTGAGCCTCCTTCCAGTCATGGTCAGGTAACGGGTTCACGGTCCTCTCTACACGGGTCTGGTTTCTCTGATGACATGTTGCTGTACCCGAACGGTGGAAAGCAGGTAGTTCAATCTCTTCCAGGTCATCTATGTCTTCTCCCTCTTCAGGAACATGAGGCATTCGGGACAGGGCATCAGCATTGCCGTTCTTGTGACCTGCCCGGTACTTTACAGTGAAGTCGTAGTTAGAGAGTCTTGCTACCCAACGCTGTTCTAGGGCTCCCAGCTTTGCAGTCTCTAAGTGTGTTAGAGGGTTGTTGTCTGTGAAAGCCGTGAACGTGGCGGATCCCAGGTAATGCTTGAAACGCTCTGTGATCCCCAGACCAGGGCCAGGAACTCCAACTTGAAGGAGCTGTAGTTCTCCGGGTTCCTTTCTGTGGGACGGAGCTTTCTGCTGGCGTAGGCTATCACCTTCTCCTTGCCCTGCTGACGTTGAGATAGGACTGCTCCTAAACCTTCAATGCTTGCATCAGTGTACAACAAAAACGGGAGATTGTAATCAGGGTAGGCCAGGATTATTTCTCCAGTTAAAGCATCTTTTAACGTTTGGAAGGATTTGTCCTGCTCTGGGCCCCAGTGGAACGGGGGTCCCCTGATTTTGCCGTTTTTGGATTGACCTACTAAGAGATCTTGCATGGGGGCGGCTATCTTGGTATAGCCTTTGATGAAGCGTCGGTAGTACCCGACCAGTCCTAGAAATTGACGTACCTCTTTGTGGTTGGTGGGTGCTGGCCAGTCCTTGATGACGGTGACTTTGTCCGGATCCGGTGCTACACCTTCGGCGCTGACCACATGTCCTAGGTATTGGACCTTGGGTTTCAGCAGGTGGCACTTGGACGGTTTCAGTTTCATCCCGTATTTGGACAGTGACTCGAACACTTCACTCAGGTGCTGGAGGTGATCTTCATAGGTCTGAGAGTAGACAATGACATCATCAAGGTATAACAAGACAGTCTCAAAGTTCTTGTGGCCCAAACAACACTCCATAAGCCTCTGAAATGTTCCTGGGGCATTGCACAACCCGAATGGCATACTGTTGAACTCGCATAAGCCCATAGGAGTAGTGAAGGCTGTCTTCTCACGATCCTCCTCTGCAACGGCAACCTGCCAGTACCCACTAGTAAGATCTAATGTGGAGAAGTAGTTGGCAGATTTGAGTGCAGCTAGTGACTCTTCTATGCGTGGTAACAGGTATGCATCCTTGTGTGTGACTTTGTTGATTTGCCTATAGTCTACGCACATCCTCATACTACCATCTTTCTTTTTAACCAGGACTAGTGGTGCGGCCCAGGGACTACAGCTATCCCTAATGACTCCTGCATTTTTCATGTCCTGAAGCATCTCTTTTGCTTTTTGGTAGTGAGTGGGTGGTATAGGCCTGTACCTTTCTTTGATAGGTGCATGGTTGTTTGTGGGGATGTGATGTTGTACCCCTTTAATCCTCCCAAAGTCAAGTGGGTGTTTGCTGAACACTTGCTCATACTCCCGAACTACCCGGTATACTCCATTTTTCTGGTGAGAGGGTGTATTGTCAGTTCCTACACTGAGGTCTTGACACCATTTCTCTGACTGATCTTTGGAGTGAGGGGGTTCATCAGTGACTGTTTGGTTTGAGGATTTTACATCAATCACAGCATCATCTTTTACTTGGTACAATTTTGCGACAGTTGCATATCTTGGCAGTCTGACTTCGTCATCACCATAATTTAATATGCGTACAGGGACTCTCCCCTTTCTTACGTCGACTAACCCTCTGGCTGTCAAGAGTGTAGGACTACTGTCGGACATTACAGGTTCTACTACAGCTTGGTAGTCCTGCCCTCTGAGGCCTATGGCTGCTCGACACCAGATCATCATTTAACTTCTGGGTGGTACCACAATTGGAATGGGATCTGTGACCCTTACTCTGCCAATTTCACCATTTGACAATGTTACCTGTTGTTGATACACCAGAGCTCTGATCTGCTTTTGGATAGCCCTCTTTTCTCTGGGTTTACCGGCTTCAGCACTCTGTTGGAGTAAAAACAACACTTCATCGAGGCATTTGATCATGACATTGGTACCCAATATGACATATGGATCCTTGTGGTTAGGCTTATCCTGTCTGTGCACTGGACTGAATCGCAGGGATTGGAGATGCTGCTGCCGGCACGGAAGGGGTGTCAGTGTACTGCTGCTGCTGCGAAGCGGGATCAGGTACTTCAGCGAGTCGTTGTCCCCAAACTGTTAAGTCTCTCAAAGTGTCAAACTCTGCACCTGGATTTTGTATAGACCACCAACTTGCTTGCTTTCTATCCTCAGACAGTTTAAGGCCCACAATAAATTGTCCAATTAACGCTTTGTTCTCATCTCGGACACCATCAGGATCAACTTGTTTTAACAGTCTGAATGCTTCTTGCAAGCGCAGTGAATAATCAAGGACACTTTCTTGTGCCCCTTGGTTACAATGATAGAATGACAGTCTTAATTCAGCTTCAGTATGGCGCTCAAAGACCCGGGTTAATTTAGCGAATATCTGCTCCACAGATTCCTGAATTTCTACAGGCCAGCTGCGGCTCTGCAGTTCAGCTGCGCCGGTTAACTGTCCCATAATAACTGAAGCTCTTTGCTTACCAGTCATTGGGTACATGTCCAGCGTCTGGCATATCTTCCTCTGGAAGTTCTCCAAGGTACTAGGTACACCGCTGTACTTGGGTAACCAGGTCGCATTAGGAACGTAGGGTAGAGACATCGGCATAATCGGAGCGGCTTGCGGTGGCATACCGCCGGCTTGTTGCTGTCCATCAAGAGGTAGGTTTTGAGGTGCCACTTGGTTTAGCGGGGCACCGCGTGATCGGGAGCCGGGTTACTCATGGTCGCTCCCCCTTAGTTAAGCGTAGCCTTTCCCTCGGTTTCAAACGGAAGTGTCGGCCTCGCGGTGAGGAGTGAGGCACCACGGGAGTTTCCGGTTCCTGCTGCGTACGGAGGAAGTCGTCAGAGCGTGGGGGCGGGGCCAATATTCGCGCCCTCTGCACAGTCACGCCCCTTCTTTTCCCGCCTTTTCGCGCAGCAATGGCGGACCAAATGTACAGTTCGATATTTACAGTCAATAAATAGCACACAATACCCGTGATAACGGGCCTGCTCGTATCCTGTTCGTGACGCCAAATTCTGACTCACCGTAGCCGGGGGTACACGTAGCGGGCGTTGCTTCTCCTCCAGTCACGGAACCGCGCCTGCGGTGGTGTAGGCCCGGTGGTCCAGATCAATAGGGGAAATGGCGGAACAGTAGGGGTGATTTGTCTTCGTGACGCCACCTGCGGGTGTTCTGGTAACTTTACCAGCGCTGCGGGTTCTCCGGGGGATGTTAAGCAGCTAGATGGGACGCTCCCCACAGGATGAGCGGGAGTCCCCGGAGCCGGGAGCTGCGCAAGATGTTGTGAGGCAGCTGCGGGGTGCTGCGCGCTGAATCCAGGAGTAACGTACAACCACACAAAGTCTCTTTTAGGTACCTTTACTGGATGGTAATCAGGTACACTCGGACCGGGATAGTGGAGTCGGCAATTCTGGAGGTTCACAGCAAGCAGTGTTAGGCTTCCTTTCTCTAGTTCTGATGCTAAGGTCGGGTGGATGTGGAATCCAGCCGGACTGGGCAGTGCGTTCAATGGAACTTGCTTCACCTGGTTAACAGCACTGAGGGCACTGTAAAAGGGTCTGAGCAGGATCAGTACTCTTCCCTGGGCTCTCGTGGATGGGTGCTTCAGGTGGGACAGGTGGCTAAACCTCCGGTTGATGGTGCTGGTTCTCTGTGGTGGCTGGGTAGCTCTCACAGCTTCGGTTCCAGTAACCGGAGGATGAGGGAAGAGTTGGTGTAACTCTGGTATACCTTGAGAGGTGCTTCTCCTTTCCTAGTATCCCAATTGCAGGGATTTCCTCACTGGTAGCTAGGCTGACTAGGCCTGGTGTGTGTCTCATAAGCTTGAGATCATACACAACCTGCAGCTCTTGTAGCGTCTGCACACTCTGTCGTTTCTCCCTCCAAGACTCTATTTATAGGGGGAACTGGTTCAAAGTCACCAGTGGAGCTCCCCTAGAGGCTCGGGGCGAAACCAGGTGTTCTAAGGTGTTGTGGTGTTTGTGGGTTTTGCTTTGCTGTTACTTACTCCATTTGTGCCCCAAGGATTTCTGTGGTGCCCAACAGGTGCCAGGGTGCCACAGATGCATAGCCAGCACAGCAACACAGAGGAAGATGGATACGTAACACCAGCACAGGTACCAAGGGGTAGTGGTTTGACTAGAGTTTGAACTGTTCCCAAGAGTGGCTCAAGTCAGGGCATGGGGCGTTCAGCCACTATCTGGAATGTTTCTAATGAAAGTCTTTCAGAGAAAAACATTGCAATCTGGAACATGTGCCATTGTGGCACCCCTGTGGACTGGTTGCCACAGTGATGCTGCACCTACTCCACAGGTGTGGTGTCACCATTCCCAGGTAAAAAGGGGTCACAAACCCAAGACACAACATTTTTCACACAACACCATCCTGAATCCAAGCTGAGGGGTTTGGGTGGACCCTTTTGAGGGAGGGACCCTTCTCCTGGCTGGAGAAAGGGTTAGCGGTAAGGAAGTTAGGAAAACAAGAGGACGAAGAGAGAGTATAGCAGGCGAGCATTCTTGGAGAACGCAGGGACGAGAAGGCAGGAGGCCTGCAGGAAAGAGGAGTCCTAGGGGACACGGGAGTGGGGGATCCACCCGTGTGCCTCTAATCTGGCCCAAGCCAAGTTGGGCAGAGGGACAGGTTGCCCAAGGGGACCGGCTGCCATCTGGTGGGAGTGCTGCACACGTCAGACAGAAAAATCGGAGGCCATCGTTTCTGCATGAGCTGTGGCAACCAACTGTAGATAATCGCCGGAGAGGTGGTGGAGAACTAGGGTCAGGGGACATGCTGACGCAGTTTCCTGACAAGGCCCGCAGCCACCGGCCTGGGACCCTGTCCACGAAGCTGCTGGAAGGAGGAAGAGTACACAGCATGGGAGAAGAGCAACCAGGAAAGATTATGAAGGGTGTCTTGGTAGAGTGACTCTAATCACCTGGGAACTAACCTTGCTGCACATTGGAGGAGTACAGCACTCGGCTGGGTAAACTTGACTGATTATCGAGTAAAGGTAATGGAAACTGCAACCTCTTGTGTCCTTCAATTATTCACCGCACCCTCTGTCCTGCACCCCAATAATTAACATGACCAAAAAATACTTTACACCATCCCTGGGGCCCCGCTCCAATCGTGGGGAGCCATACCATCCTGGCTGCACTACCATCTGCACCAGCGGTATACCGTGCAGCATTGGCCACCCTTGGCTGAGTACCACAGGTGGCATCATGAACTATTCCCCTGTAAATAATCCCCTTTCATTGCACGCTCAGGGCCACAGAGCTGGGTCACCGCCACTGTGACCTCCCACCGAACCGGCCAGCCCACTTACCGAGTACCCCCACAGCCCTGGGGGCCGCTGCACCATTCAAAGCGAAGCACAGGTCAGGGCAAAGGCAACCTGAGCACCACGGGTTTACAGAACCACAAGGCAGCCAAGCAACCTAGTAGGTGGTTGTAACACCAGGGTACCAAATCTATGTCTGTGGATCAAATCATTGCCAAGTCGCCAGTGCTTTGTGCTGCACAATCTGCTGTCCATGAAGCAGGCGCTCATACCTCGTGCTGTGGTTGCACCAAGAAAGCACCCTCAAGCTGTGGTTGCACAAAGAAAGCAAACATCAACCTCATCCACTTCCTTGTTCCAACAAAGTGTCAAGTTGTCCACGGCAGAGAGCTTGGAAAGGAAGTGTAAATAACCAGCCACATACCCACAGGAAGAAATACTAAACTCGCACATTGCCCAACTGCTATCTGTGGAGATGTTGACATTTAGGCTTGTGGGAACAGAGTGATCTCTGTTGACAGCCAATCAGATGGCTGGTAGCGATCTGGCCAATCAGATGGCCAGACGTCACAAACCACCTGATCGCTACCACCAATCACCTGATTGGCCAGATTGCCAGGTCTTGAATGTGCATCAATGACCTGGCAATCTGGCCAATCAGGTGGCTGGTAGCGATCACATGGTTTGTGACGTCTGGCCATCTGATTGGCTGTCAGACTCACAGGTCCTTGTCGTTGATCGGATGTCTTCATTGCCGGTCCCGGTGCAGGCGTCGGATAGGTGAGTATGATTTTTTTTATTTTTTAACAACTTTTATTCACTTTTAGTGCACTTTCGCAGTGGACATATAGATACACTGCGAAAGTTAAAGTACTACTTGCTACTCCCGAGTAATCACAAGAAACTAGCGAGTACTGAATAGTAACGATTCTACTCGCTCATCCCTACCTGTAACACATGTTTTGGAGAAGGCCCTCCTCTATTCATTTGGGGTTGAAACCACTGCCTTAAAAATAACAGCATAAGCAAAGCCATGGTTGATGTCACTGAAGGCCATATCTTCTCTACATTAGGGAGGGTCCTCCTCTATTCATTTGGGATGACCCTCAACACTTATGAGAGGGTCGTCATATATACATTTTGGAAGGCCCTCTGCTATACATTCGGGGGGCCCTCCTTTATTAATTTGGAAGGGCCCTCCTTTATTCATTTGTGACGGCCCTCTATTCATTTGGGAGCGCCTTTAATACAGTTGGGAGGGCCCTCCTCTATTTATTTGAGAGGGCCCTCAACACATATGGGAGGGCACCTCCGCTATACATTTGGGAGGGCCCTCATTTATTCATTTAGGAGGGCTCTCCTCTATACATTAGGGGCTGAAACCATTGCCTTAAGAATGATGGCAAAAGCAAAGCCATGGTTGATGCTACTGAAGGCCATCTCATCTCTACATTAAGGAGGACCCACAAAACATATGGGAGGGCCCTACTCTATACATTTTGGAGGGCCCTCCTCTATTGGTATGGTCGTGTGCAATAATGGCAGTAACCTGGTGGCGTCTTTTAAGGTCAGCAAGCTGCTGCACATGCCATGCATGGCTCACATACTGAACCTAAAAATATTGGAATCTGAGAGTCCTCAGTGGTTGATACATTTTAATATGATCATTTATTAAAATAATAATTTTAGTCTTTATTCATTCATACTCTGGACTGACTATGTTGTGTCTTTTTCCATTAGTCACCTTGTGACACTGTTATACATGGTGTACACTGACTACTTTACATTGTATCAAAGTGTCATTTCTTCAGTGTTGTCTTTTGAAAAGATAAAATAAAACATTTATCAAAATGTGAGGGGTGCACTCAATGTTGTGATATAAATACATACATAAACTAAAATAAACAAACAGAAAGCACTGAGTTGAAAAGAATCACCGCGCTGACCTCAAATAATGACAAACAGAGTAATTAATGTATACTCTGTTTATTTAGCCACTTGCCTACGCGTTTCGTTGTGTAAATACAACTACATCAGGGCATCTGATGACGTTGTATTTACACTACGAAATGCGTAGGCAAGTGGCTAAATAAACAGAGTATACATTAATTACTCTGTCATTATTTGAGGTCAGCGCGGTGATTCTTTTCAACTCAGCGCTTTCTGTTTGTTCATCTTATCTTCCCCTGCTGGGCACTGCTGCGACCTGAGGAGTGAGCTGTCAAAGTTGGTTGTGACTCATACAAGACTCACCAGCTGAGTCTTTCCATAGAAGGGGGACACCTGGTGGCTAAATTAAGAGGATATCACTCTATGTGCGCTCCAACTATTTTATTTCTATAAATACATACACACATACATACAGAGAAAAAAAAAACTACCTTCTCACCCTCTGTGGGGTGGTTTTAGGTCCTGCTTCATTCTCGGGTCCTCTACTAGAGGCCTGGCAGTTTGAGGGTTCTGCAGAGGATCTTAGTTGTTCCCAGCACTGCACTTTTCTGGACAGAGTTCAGATGTTGCTCCTGGAATCTGTTGTAGCCATTTTTCCAACTTCAAGTTCACTGCTCCAAGTGCTCTTATCACCATTGGGATAACTGTTACCTTCACATTTCACATATCCAAATATCTATAAAAATGTATATACCATACATACTCGCGTATAAGCCGAGTTTTTCAGCCCAAAAATTGGCTGAAAAGTCCCCCCCTCGGCTTATAAGCGAGTCACTGTATACTGTATACCGTATACTGGCCCCCCCATCAGTAAGCAGGGCCCCCCCTTGCTGCCGCGATCCTGTAAAGGAATACATTATTATACTTATCCCTGCCGCTGTCCCGCCGCCGCTATCGCGCTCCTCCGGCTTCATCCGGCTTCTTCCGGCTTCCTCCTCCGGTGGGCGAAGGCAATGACGTCATTGTCTGTGCGCTAGAGGAGGAAGCCAGAAGAAGCCGGATGAAGCCGGAGGAGCGCGATAGCGGCGGCAGGACAGCGGCAGGGATAAGTATAATAATGTATTCCTTTACAGGATTGCGGCAGCAAAGGGGGGGGGGCCCTATATACTGATGGGGCGGGCGGCCTGTATATACCACTGGGGCTGCTGCTGTATACTACCAATGGGGCTGCTGCTGTATACTACCACTGGGGCTGCTGTATATACCTCTGGGGCTGCTGTATATACCACTGGGGCTGCTGCATATACCTCTGGGGCTGCTGTATACTACCACTGGAGCTGCTGCTGTATATACCACTGGGGCTGCTGCTGTATACTACCACTGGGGCTGCTGTATATACCTCTGGGGCTGCTGTATACTACCACTGGGGCTGCTGCTGTATATATCACTGGGGCTGCTGCTGTATACTACCACTGGGGCTGCTGTATACACCTCTGGGGCTGCTGTATACTACCACTGGGGCTGCTGCTGTATACTACCACTGGGGCTGCTGTATATACCTCTGGGGCTGCTGTATACTACCACTAGGGCTGCTGCTGTATACTACCACTGGGGCTGCTGTATATACCTCTGGGGCTGCTGTATACTACCACTGGGGCTGCTGCTGTATATACCACTGGGGCTGCTGTATACTACCACTGGGGCTGCTGTATATACCTCTGGGACTGCTGTATACTACCACTGGGGCTGCTGCTGTGTATACCACTGGGGCTGCTGCTGTATACTACCACTGGGGAGGCTGCTGTATACCACACTGCTGGGGGCTGTATACCTGTGCTGGGGTCCACCCTCGGCTTATACACAAGTCAATAGGTTTTCCCAGGTTTTGGGGACAAAAGTAGGGGGATCGGCTTACACACGGGTCGGCTTATACACGAGTATATACGGTAATGTATACTTTTTTTTACTCAAGCAGATTTCAGGTGTTTGTGCATGAAGAGTGCTAAGAGGTTGAGCCCATTAAATACATGAAGCATCCTAGCTGTGCTAGCTTCTAAAATCAGCAAATACATCTAGGTCCAATTGATGCCTTTTACATATACAGTGAGGAAAAAAAGCATTTGATACATTGCATATTTTGCAAGTTTTCCCACCTACAAAGAATTGACCTCTGTAATTTTTATCATAGGTACGTTTCAACTGTGAGAGATAGTATCTAGAAAAAGTAATTCAGAGAAACTCATTGTATGATTTTTAAATAATTAAAGAGGACCTGTCACCAAAACCAGGCATGGTGATCTAATTACAGCACTGGATGCAGCATGTCTGCAGCATCCAGGCAAGGGGTCCCCCAGCACTTGAGCAGCCCTGTACCCCGAGATAATACACTTAGAAAACTTACATCCTGCAGCCTAAAAGGAGGTGGCCAGAGGCTGGAGCCGAAGGGCAGATTCACACCCCCTGCATGGTTAATCTGCCCACCGCTGCCAATAATTCTCTCCCTCTTCAGCAGCATTGAACAGAGTTTTTTTTTCCAGAACTTGCCGTTTGGCCCCACCCCTCAGGGGTTTTCTAAGTGTATTATCTCGGGGTACAGGGCTGCTCAAGTGCTAGGGACCCCTTGCCTGGATGCTGCAGACATGCTACATCCAGTGCTGTAATTAGATCACCATGCCTGGTTTGGTGACAGGTCCTCTTTAAATAGCATTTTATTGCATAAAATCAAATACCAACCAGCAAGAATTCGGCTCTCACAGACCTGTTAGTGTTTCTTTAGAGGAAACCTGTCACCTAGTTTAGACTCCCTAACCTATCAGTACATGTCCCCACAGCTTCCTACTACATCCCTAACTGTCCTGTCTGAGCTAATTGTGAATTATAAATGTTGAAAAAAAGGTATACACTTACATTTTCCCCCATTCTGTTGTCGTTCCTAGATTTGTGACCGACGGGTGGGCAGTTTCTCTAGGTCCATTTTCTCCCCCATTGCTGCTGGTATCATGCCCCGGTAGGCATGATAATTCATTCAGGAGTGCATTACTGAATTCAAATTCATGGCTCCTCCTTGAGGGTATGATGTGCCGGTCTAGCATTCTGATCCTGCGCAGTGTGTGGGGTATTTGGTGTAGAGCCTAGCTTCAGAATGCACACTGCACAATCCTGGAGCCGGCCTGTATGGCCAATAATCGCCCTGCGAGGGGAAAGAGAATGGACCCAGAGAGACTGTCCACCTGTTGGCCAGCCATCTAGGAACACCCACAGAACAGGGGAAAATGTAAATGTATAAGTCACTTTTTTTCAACATTTATAATTCACAATTACCTCAGACAGGGATGGTTAGGTTTCATAGTAGGAAGCTGCAGGGACAGGTAGTGATAGGTTAGGGGGTCTAAACTAGGTGACAGGTTCCTCTTAAGAAGCACTTCTCTGCACCCATTACTTGTCTTAATTGCACTTGTCTGAAATTGTTACCTGAATAAAAAACACCTGTTCACACACTCAATTAATTACACAACAATCTCTCTCATGGCCAAGACCAAAGAGCTGTCTAAGGACACCAGGGACAAAATTGAAGACATACACAAAGCTAGGATGGGACTCCATGGAAGATCTTGTTTTGTGGGGTAAAAATATTCTGAGAAAGTTCAGGAAGCAACCCAGAACTAAATGGGAGGACCTAGTTAATAACCTGAAGAGAGCTGGGCTAATAGTCACAAAGATTACTGTTAGTAACATACAATGCAGTCATGGATTAAAATCCCGCAGGGCAAACACGTTCCCTCTACTCAAGCCAGCACATGTCCAGGCCCTTTTGAAGTTCACCAATTACCATCTGGATGAACCACAGGAGGCATGGGAGTAGGTTGTCTGGTAAGATGAAACCAAAATAAACATTTTGGGGATCAACTTCACTTGGTGTGTTTGGAGGAAAGAAGAAGATACAAACCCAAGTACACCACCCCAACCATGGAGCATGGGGGTGAAAACATCATACTTTGGGGGTGCTTTAACTCAAAAGACTAGGACTGAAGCATTTCGGGGGTCCTGGAATAGCAAAGCAAGCGATGAGCAATGTGGGAGTGCACTGCCTGGTATGAAAAACTACATGTGTGCAGCAACACAGAAGTAATATAACTAAAAAAGAGAGAGGAAAGAGCTTCTGTATGAAAGTGCGCACAACCAATTGCAAGTGAAGAGGTTTATATTTATTAGTGCATGAAAACAGAAAACCTTGATGGATGTTAAAAACAATTAAAAACATACACCTTCTGCCTCAAAGAGCATAAACACAATAACCGGAACCCTGATGGGCAGTTGTTGTTTGGGTACAATAATTACAATTTATACATGGACCAATGCTTATTAGTCAGAATCAAAGTTAATCCATGGGATGATTGTTGAGGATTAGACAAGTCACAAAGTGGCGGACTGAGGATTGCTTCTTAGAATACCATAGTCAAGTCCTATACATCGTATGTAATACATGTAATCCATATGGCCCCTAGGGGTCCCATTTGCAATAGAAAAGGAACAATTAGAATCTGGTCTAAGAATTGGTTACACAGCCTATGTGAACAGAGAGTCAAAATCCCCAGTGGCTATAGTGACACATATATAGTGATTCACTACCAGTCACATGGGTTAACAAGATAAAACAGGATAAACCATATGCAGGCAAAGCTCTCAAGTATTTCTAATGTTGTACACCCCGGGTGTCAGAGCCCCCTTGAAAGTGCAGTCCATTAAAAATCATGGGCGTAACCCCATAATAAATAGAGATTCCCACAGCAGGGCACTATTGGGTGACAGAGTATAAAATTCAAAAATCATATAACAATCATGTTTGTATGCAGAGAGCCCTGTACAATAGTAGTAATCAATTAAAGAACCACCCCTAAAGTAGTAAAAAAAAAAGTTCAGGGTAACCATTGGATCATAGAACCATGTGAGAATATGGGTGCCACTGTTGGGATCTACAGTCATGGCCAAAAATTTTGAGAATGATACAAATATAAATTTTTACAAAGTCTATTGCTTCAGTTTTTCTAATGGCAATTTGCATATACTCCAGAATGTCATAAAGAGTGATCAGCTTAACAGCAATTACTTGCTAAGTCAATATTTGCCTAGAAAATGAACTTTAACCCCCAAAACACATTTCAACATCATTACACTCCTGCCTTAAAAGGAGCAGCTAACATCGTTTTAGTGATTGTTCCATTAACACAGATGTGGGTGTTGATGAGGACAGGGCTGGCGATCAATCAGTCATGATTAAGTAAGAATGACACCACTGGACACTTTAAAAGGAGGCTGGTGCTTGGTATCATTGTTTCTCTTCAGTTAACCATGGTTATCTCTAAAGAAACACGTGCAGCCATCATTACACTGCACAAAAATGGCCTAACAGGGAAGAGTATCGCAGCTACAAAGATTGCACCTCAGTCAACAATCCATCGCATCATCCAGAACTTCAAGGAGAGAGCTTCCATTGTTGTCAAAAAGGGTCCAGGACACCCAAGAAAGACCAGCAAGCGCCAGGACCATATCTTAAAACTGTTTCAGAAGCGGGATCGGACTACCAGCAGTGCCGAGCTTGCTCAGGAATGGCAGCAGGCTGGTGTGAGTGCTTCTGCACGCACTGTGAGGCAGAGACTCTTTGAGCAAGGCCTGGTTTCAAGGAGGGCAGCAAAGAAGCCACTTCTCTCCATAAAAAACATCAGGGACTGACTGATATTCTGCAAAAGGTACAGGGAGTGGACTGCTGAGGACTGGGGTAAAGTCATTTTCTCTGATGAATCCCCTTTTCGATTGTTTGGGACATCTGGAAAACAGCTTATTCGGAAAAGAAGAGGTGAACGCTACCACCAGTCTTGTCTCATGCCAACTGTAAAGCATCCTGAAACCATTCATGTGTGGGGTTGCTTCTCAGCCAAGGGAATCGGCTCACTCACAGTCTTGCCTAAAAACACAGCCATGAAGAAAGAATGGTACCAGAATGTCCTCCAAGAGCAAATTTTCCAGCATGATGGAGCACCTTGCCATAAAGCAAAGCTGATAACTAAATGGCTCAGGGAACAAAACAGAGATTTTGGGTCCATGGCCTGGAAACTCCCCAGATCTTAATCCCATTGAGAACTTGTGGTCAATCATCAAGAGACGGGTGGACAAACAAAAACCAACAAATTCTGCCAAAATGCAAGCACTGATTATGCAAGAATGGACTGCTATCAGTCAGGATTTGGTCCAGAAGTTGATTGAGAGCATGCCAGGGAGAATTGAAGAGGTCCTGAAGAAGAAGGGTCAACACTGCAAATATTGACTTGCTGCATTAACTCATTCTAACTGTCAATATAACCTTTTGGTACTGATAATATGATTGCAATTATATTTCTGTATGTGATATAAACATCAGACAAACACAAATAAAAACCAGAGGGCAGCAGATCATGTGAAAATATAATTTTGGTGTCATTCTCAAAACTTTTGGCCATGACTGTAGTACAGCACTATATAGAACATTTAGTGCTGGTAATCACAAGGGAGAGAAATCAGAAAGCACGCAGGCTCTGAAGATACAATACCCATAGGTGGAGGGTCTGGAGTGTGTGCAGCAGGGATAAGGCCAACGCGTGTCGCCGCTTCCGTGGCTTCGTCAGGAGCAGTGTTTGTGGGGCCATCAAGGCTTTAAATACCTGTCTATCAGATATCCTGTGTAGCTGGAAGCTGCCATTTTGATCATGACATCAGGGCTGGTGAATGGGCAGGGCAGGGAGTGGGCGGGCTCAGTACATCATCAGTGATGGGCACATTGATAAGCTGCAGTCTCAACTATCTCAACAGCCAGTAGGCTGTAAGTTTGTATATGGGAGATGTACAAAGTGTCTACCCCTTCAGGCTCCGTATGCCTGCTTGAGCAGGGTTTTTTTTTTTCTTTTTCTTTTCTCAGGAAGGGAACTGCAGTACAGTGTGCAGAAAGTGCAAAGAAGACAATATATCCCTAGTGGGAAAACAGGTAGTATTAACCCCTCCAAGCAGTATATGTTTGCTTGAGCAGGGAGAATTTTGCAAAAGATGAACCGCAGCAAAGGTATTCAAGGTGGACTAAGGAGACAATATATCCTTAGTTAGAGGTCACAGGGAGAGTCTCCTACATATGGGAAGTCTGGGGGAGGAGGAGCGCAACCTTTTGCTGTTGGTGTATGGAAGCAATAACTCATGGCCATGCATGGATAATGCTAAATAAATGGATCTAGGGAGCTCCTTCCCCCGATATATGATCCCCTAAGTACACGCATTAGATAGTAAGGTGCAGGATAGAATGCAGTGGGATCGGTGTACAGGCTGCTACTCTGGGTTGTAATATCCCAGGTATTGTATAATCAGTTAGATGCTGTATTCGTCTCTTTTACTGAGACCCTAGAATAGAATAGAAAAGCAAGTCTCCAGACCTGAACCCAAAAGAGAAAAATCTTTGGAGGGATCTGAAACACAATGTTACGCAGTGGCAGGCCCAAAACCTGAAAGATCTGGAGAAAATCTGTATGGCGCAAAATGTCTGACCTCTGTAATTGCAAGCATAGGTTTGTGTACTAAATGTTAAGTTCTATTTTTTATTGCATGCAATGAAATGCAAATTAATTATGTATAAATAATACAATGTGATTTTCTGGATTTTTTTTCTTGTAAGATCCTGTCTCACAGTTGAAGTGTACAAACAATAAAAACTTGCAGTCCTCTCCATTCTTTGTAAGTGGGAAAACTTGCATAATCAGCAATGTATCAATTACTTATTTCCCCACTGTATGGACAAACGTGTTGGCACCTTACTGTTAAGATAAAAAAATAATACAGTGATTACTCAAATTACTTTTGTCAATTTGAAGTTTTTTTCAGTTTTAATTTACTTAACATCAACTAATAGAGATGGGTGTAACAACAGATGTTAGGGTTCCAGACAGATTTTTAAAAAAGTCTGGGTTTGGGATTGGATGTAACCCAAACTTGAGCCCAAACCCCACAGTCTATGTTGGACTGAACCTCATAGTGCTATAAAATGGTGGCTAGGGGGCTGCAAAAGTAAGCAAAATGGGAATTAAAGCAGGAGAATCATACTTAACAGTCTACAAGCTGCATACAGTGACAGATGGGGTAATATAAGGGGTTAATGACAGCTGTGAGTTGACAGCTGACATCAAGCCCTGAATTGGGATGAGAAGGTCTCTGTGACCCCCACATTACCAATCCTAAAAGTAAATAGGTAAAAAACATAGATAGAGAAAACTCTTTTATTCCCAATGTAATCGGGAAGAGCAGGGTAAAGTGCCAGGAATGGTGCATCTACTGGATGCACCATTTCTTGGGTGGCTGTGGGCTTCTATTCCTAGCCTGGGGGAGTCCTATAACCTTGGGTCTCCCCAGGCTAAAAATACCAACTTCAGCCGTGTGCTTTATCTGCACGGTGTATCAATATACAGGGACCCCTTCACATTTTTTGTTTAATTATTCATTTTTTTAACCAATATGATGGCTGCTTGGCTGCAATACACTAATGTGTATGGCATGAGGCTTAATTAACAGACCCTGAAGTAGTGTGGCCATAGTGAGGAGACTGGAAAATATGATTCTCCCGCTTTAATCTCTATTTTTCTTCCTTATTCACCCCAATAGCTCTTTACTTGGGTGGCTAAACGTGAACAGTAACATGGATTTCTCAGGGAAGTCGGTCTCTGGACACTAGATGTTTGGTATTGACCCCAAACTTTACAGTTGAAGTTTGCCCATGATAATATCCTAAAGAATATTTGTCATTGTTGGTTTAATAGAGAAAAGAAGTAATGAAACTGAAACTTGCTCTTAGGGTACCTTTACACGTCGTGACATTGCATGCAATTTCAATTGCAACTTACTGGTTGCAGTGAAATCATGGACACATTGTTCCATTTGTTCATGGCCACAAAATAGAACAATGTGTCCATGATTTCACTGTAACCAGTAAGTTGCAAGGGAAATTGCATGCAATGTTGCGATGTGTAAAGGTACCCTTAGACATTCTTGAATATTTTGTGCTCTGTGTTTTGGGCTTCATCCTTTTGGAGGACAAACGGCCTGCTTCACATGCGAAGCCATCTGACATAGGGTAGCACCTTTGCTCCAGAATGCCTTGATAGACTTGAGATTTCATTGCATAGATTCAAGACACCTTGTGACAGATGCAACAAAGCAACCCTAAAACATAACCAATCTTCCTCTGTTTCACAGTGGGAACAATGCTCTTTTCTTTGTATGTTTAATTTTTGCATTTGTAAACATAAATTTAATGTAACTTGCTGAAAAAAACTTCAGTTTGGGCTCATATTACTCAAGAAGCTTTGTTTGTTGTCAATATGCATTTTGCCAAATTCTATTCCCACTTTACAATGGTTTACTTTCAACAGTGGTTTCTGTCGAGCCCCAGGCCTGGGGTACTCAGGTATCAGGCTCGGAGGGGTTATCACGGGGATGTCACGGGTGGCAGCGCCTGAGCCCATGGCCTGGGCGACACTTCAATAAGCGGTTATGTACAGGGGATAAGAGTTATTGTCTCGTGACACCACCTGTAGTACCTGGTGAGGGTCACCAGCACCGCCACAGTCCTCCGGAGGGTGATGGTATCGCGACAGGGATGGCAAAACTCTCTACAGGTGGAGCTGGTCCTCCGGGGCAGCATTGCTGTAAAGCAAACAGGTTGAATTCTGCAGCACAAAGACACGGAGGCAAAGTCACTCTCCCGGGTACTTTACTGTAAACAGTCATCAGCATACAAGTCCACAGTTCAGCAAAATATGTTAAAGAAACAGGTAGCTCTACGGGTGGCTGCAAGTGGATGCCAGGTGGTATGGTGGTACCCATGGTATGCCTTAGTTGATGAACCCGTGTCCTTTCTTCCCCGCCTAGGATGTACCCAATGGCTCCTTGAAGGTAGACTTGGGGCTCCCCTCCCTCGTGGTGAGGAAGCAGGCATACCGATCCATCTGGCAGGGTGCCGCAGCCAGTGAACAGACCACAGCAGCCGGTTGACGACTTCCGAGGTAGACTCTGGCCGTTTCCTTGAGTCCGGCGTTCCTGTGCTGACCTGGGGAATTCCCTGGAGTATGGTCACTCCACGCTGGGGTTCTCCCTTTCTCTCTAGGGACCAGACTTGCGCGTCAGGCACCCTCTCTTATGATCCCCTCAGGATCCTCTCTCATCTTCCAGATGCCCGGGTTAACCTTCCGCCTCGCTCCACACTCCTCCTCGACTCCACTCTAACTCCCTTCTTCTCACTCTCTCTGTTCCGACTCTCTACTCCCCCTAGAGGTGAATATATCTCCCTCCCAGGAGTAACCTCCCACTTCTATTCTAATGTGGGAGTGCAGGAATGGGTTCCCACCCACCAGCCTAGGATCCACTTGCACCTGGGGAAAATTACACCACTTTTACGAGTGCAGTACCCCACTGTGACGCCTGACCATGTGGGGCGCCACATTTCCTCCTCAGACATCTTCCATGAAGTTCACTTTCACAGAGAAAGTGATGAATGGCTTGATCTGACACTGATGTATCTTGATCTTAGAGATCACCTCTTATCTCTTTCAAAGTTGTTCTGGGCTGTTTGGTTGACCATTTTACTTTTGTTGTATTTAATTTTCTTCATTTATTTTCTTACCTCCCTTTAGGGGCATTTCTGATGCCTCTTGGTGCCATTTTTTCTCATGAGAATTCTTATTTTTTCTTATAAGAAGCCTTAAAGGGAACCTGTCAGCTAGTTTATGCCTCCCCAGCTATCACTGTCTGTACCTGCAGCTTTATAATACCAGTCTAATTATCCTTGTCTGAGCTCATGGTGTAATGTGAAAGGCGAAAAAAAAGCATTTATACACTTACATTTCCTTATGTAATGAGGCAGTCAGTCCCCAGCTTGCAGGACGGGAACTGTTTGGCAGGTTAAGAGTTAACATTTCAGCCTTGTGCTAGAACATGTTGGGAGACCTGATGTGATGTCACAACCATGTGACTACAATAGGCGGAGCTAAGTTCTCATAGAACATTATATGTTTGCTAGCTTAGCTCCGCCCACTATGGTCACATGATCGTTACATCACACAGGTCCTTTAGCTATCCAAGTTAAAAGTGAGTTAACTATTATCCTGCCAGACAGTCCCCCTCCTCCAAGGTGGGGACTGAAATGTAAGTGTATAAATGCTTTTTTTCACCTTTCACATTACACTCTGAGCTCAGACAGGGATGATTAGACTGGTATTATAAAGCTGCAGCTACAGACAGTGATAGCTGGAGGGGCATAAACCACCTGACAGGTTCCCTTTAAAGGCATAAACCACCCTGCGTCTTGTAATTTCTGGAAGAGATAAGGCACTCAGATGCCCTTGCACGAGTGTGGTTGCAGGGAGTCTAATGTAACTACGGTACTTTGTGGAGCAATGTACCTGGGGTCAGGTTGTGACTTTCTTCTAGAATAGGGGGTTTGGGTTCCTAGCCAAAGACGAATACGAATAGGTGAGGGAGTGGGTGGTTCAGGTGTATAGTAGGTCATGTTTTTTATCTTTTTACAGGCTTTTTTTCCCCTTGCTATGATAAAAAAATATAGCCTAGAACCATTTTAGGTTGATATGTAGTTTAACCTTCCTAGCGGTATTCCCGAGCCTGACTCGGGGTTAACATTCACTGCCAGAAGCGGTAACCCCGAGTCAAGCTCGGGCTTACCCGCGGTCGCGGCAGATGCGGTGAAAAAAACGCATCTGCCGCACTTGCCGCATAGCCGCCGCACTTGCGGCGCGGTTGCGGTAATCGCCATAGTAAGTATAGGGGGACTTGCGGCAGGTGCGGCAAGTGTGGTTTTGCACTTGCGGCAGGTGCGGCCGTGAAAAAAACCTCACTTGCCGCACCTGCCGCATCTGCCGCAAGTGCAAAACCACACTTGCCGCACCTGCCGCTAGTCCCCCTATACTTACTATGGCGATTACCGCAACCGCGCCGCAAGTGCGGCGGCTATGCGGCAAGTGCGGCAAGTGCGGCAGATGCGGTTTTTTCACCGCATCTGCCGCGACCGCGGGTAAGCCCGAGCTTGACTCGGGTTACCGCTTCTGGCAGTGAATGTTAACCCCGAGTCAGGCTCGGGAATACCGCTAGGAAGGCTAGAGTCTTCTTTGATCAGGTAATTACTAAGAATTGCAGGCCTACTGAACATAATACCAAATTTCCATGCCAAAAAATGGTACCGCTTTTAGCACAAAATTCCTGACATAATCATACCGCCAGGGAGGTTAAACATTAAATAAAAATCTGAAACATTGTTTTAACTAGGGGAGTTCAGTTACATTTCCCAAATGGTGTAATACATATTGAAAAGAATAAAGAAAATTGTCCACTCACCTGGATACAGTGCACTGTCCCGGGCTCCACAAGCAATGAAGAAAGGAAGGTGTGGACCAGCACTTAAGAATCCAAAGGAATCCAGTATTTAAAAAAATAGATTGAATCCCTAAAAAGCATTGGCATTGAATAAAGACCCCAGTTGAGGTCAGAAACACATTGCCGCAGTTATTATATTTTTATCCACATTAATCATCTAAATTTTGCTGTATGTGCACTGTCCCCTTATGGGACTTTGTCTTCTTTTTATGGATACTATTTTTATACCTTTTAAAGTCTATTTTTTATATGTTGGATTCTGTTGGATTCTTCAGCACTTGTCCACACCTACCTTTCTTCATTATTAATGATAAGAGTTATTTACAATTTTTACTTATTTATTTGAGTTAAACTATTTTATACTAAACTGTTCAAAACAATAGAACTCTCTAGGTGGTTTAGCACGTCATCTATCAGTGTAATTAAAACTAAAGGGCATGAAAACACGAAGCAGGCAATATCATTGATTAGTTTCCCATATACTGTTGTGGTTTCGATTGATTTACATAATTGTTCCTGGGATACCTGACTAGCTTACTTCCAATCCTTAACAAAGCAGGGATATTTTTAGTAACTGTATTTATACCTGCAATTGTTTCTCAAGTAGATTAAAAGGAATCAGTCTACGAAAAAGTATACAAACTTAAAGTTACGCTGCAAAAATATTGCCACTATTTACCGGCTTTTTTTAAAAAAGTATGCTGTAAGTAAAAATTCAAGATGCTCTGGAGAGAGTCAGAAGCACACCTAAAATAGGGCAATACTGTCCGGTAAAAGATATGTATCAGTGATGGCACTACTGACCAGAAGGTGTTATGTGCAGAAACTACAGGTGCATCTCAATGAATTAGAATATCATCATCATTATCATCATCAATATCAATTTTCTGAGATAATGACTGTTGGGTTTTCATTGGCTGTAAGCGATAATCATTACCATTAGCAGAAATAAACACTTGAAATAGATCACTGTTTGTAATGACTCTATATAATATGTTTCACTTTTTGTATTGAATTACTGAAATAAATGAACTTTTTGTTGATATTCTAATTCATTGAGGTGCACCTGTACAGTGTTGGCCAAAAGTACTGACACCCCTGCAATTCTGCCAGATAATACTCAGTTTCTTCCTGAAAACGATTGCAATCATAATTCTTTGGTATTATTATCTTCATTTAATTTGTCTTCAATGAAAAAACACAAAAGAGAATGAAGCAAAAAGTAAAACATTGATCATTTCACACAAAACTCCAAAAATGGGCCAGACAAAAGTATTGGCACCCTCAGCCTAATACTTGGTTGCACAACCTTTAGCCAAAATAACTGTGATCAACCACTTCTGGTAACCATAAATGAGTTTCTTACAATGCTCTGCTGGAATTTTAGACCATTCTTCTTTGGCAAACTGCTCCAGGTCCCTGATATTTGAAGGGTGCCTTCTCCAAATTGCCATTTTTAGATCTCTCCACAGGTGTTCTATGGGATTCAGGTCTGGACTCATTGCTGGCCACCTTAGAAGTCTCCAGTGCTTTCTCTCAAACCATTTTCTAGTGCTTTTTGAAGTGTGTTTTGGGTCATTGTCCTGCTGGAAGACTCATGACCTCTGAGGGAGACCCAGCTTTCTCACACTGGGCCCTACATTATGCTGTAAAATTTGTTGGTAGTCTTCAGACTTCATAATGCCATGCACACGGTCAAGCAGTTCAGTGCCAGAGGCAGCAAAGCAACCCCAAAACATCAGGGAACCTCCGTCATGTTTGACTGTGGGGACCGTGTTCTTTTCTTTGAATGCCTCTTTTTTTCTCCTGTAAACTCTGTTGATGCCTTTGCCCAAAAAGAGAGAACATTCTTCCAAAACGTTTTAGGCTTTCTCAGGTAAGTTCAGCCTGGCTTTTTTATGTCTCGGGGTAAGCAGTGGGGTCTTCCTGGGTATCCTGCCATACAGTCCCTTTTCATTCAGACGCTGACGAATAGTGTGGGTTGAGAGTAAAAAAATCCCTGCTCTGTGGAGCGCTAGGACTGGAGATAAAATGGCACTAGGGTTATTTTTAGAAAATTATTTCTTTATTAACCTCTTACAGGCAACTTGCATCACCTGATGAAGGCAGCGCTTTGCTGCAGAAACGCGTAGTGGCCTGTAAGAGGTTAATAAAGAAATAATTTTCTAAAAATAGTCCTAGCGCTCCACAGACCAGGGATTTTTTTACTCTCAGCTTCTTGCACTTGTGCACACCTGGCAAGAGCAGCTCTGGACAAGAGATACCATTAATCCTAGATCCTGAGCTCCATGACCTAGCAATACAACACGGTCACCGTTGAAGGACCTGTGGTGACATCAATCCGGTCACGTGACCGCGGCAGGAGCTGGAGCTCCCGGAGCAATTTTCGGTGCCTCCACTATACCTCCAAGCGGAGGTGGATTCACAGGCGTAAGACCGCAGTTGTGCAGGGTTGCACAACCACCTCTGGTGAGTGGCCACACAGCCCTGGGGCTAAATCCACTTCAAAAACTTTCTTCACATGCGCTCCCACCCCCTCCCCCCTTTTTGTCTTGAATAGTATGGGTTGACACTGTTGTACCCTCGGACTGCAGGGCAGCTTGAATTTGTTTGGATGTTAGTCGACGTTCTTTATGCTCCATCCGCACAATCTTGCGTTGAAATCCCTTGTCAATTTTTCTTTTCCGTCCACATCTAGGGAGATTAGCCATAGTGCCATGGGCTTTAAATGTCTTGATGACACTGTGCACGGTAGACACAGGAACATTCAGGTCTTTGGAGATGGACTTGTAGCCTTGAGATTGCTCATGCTTCCTCACAATTTGGTTTCTCAAGTCCTCAGTCAGTTCTTTGGTCTTCTTTCTTTACTCCATGCTCAATGTGGTACACACAAGGACACAGGACAGAGGTTGAGTCATCTTTAATCCATGTCAACTGGCTGCAAGTGTGATTTAGTTATTTGCAACACATGTTAGGTGCCACAGGTAAGTTACAGGTGCAGTTAATTACACAAATTTGAGAAGCATCACATGATTTTTCTAACAGTGCCAATACTTTTGTCCACCCCCTTTCTATGTTTGGTGTGGAATTATATCCAATTTGGCTTTAGGACAATTCTTTTTGTGTTTTTTTCATTGAAGACAAATTAAATGAAGATAATAATACCAAAGAACTTGTGATTGCAATCATTTTCAGGAAGAAACTGAGTATTATCTGATACCAGGGGAATCACGGGGTATCACGGCGGTCTTGGTCCGGACCGTGTACCGAGCCCACAAGTAATGGGGGGTATTTACAGGGGAGAAAGTCGTGACGCCACCCGTGGTGTGTGGTCAGGGTGAATACCGCTGCTGCAGAACCTCTGGGGATGAAGTTTGGCAGCCAGTGTTGTAACGGCTCTCCACGGGCAGAGCCTGGTTCCCCGGGGCAGTGGTGGTAATAGCAGGGCCGGCTCCAGGTTTCTGTGGGCCCCGGGCGAAAAAGTCTCAGTGGGCCCCCTTTAGTACATATCATGGACTATAATATATATATTGCCGCACACTTACCGCAAGCCCCATAGACAATGCATGGGGCTTGACGCAAACGTGTAGCAAGTGCAGCCGCTAGGCGGAAAATGCGTCAGATGCGGATTTTTTTTCCCTCAACTGCCACATTTAAAAAAAACGCCTATGTGAAGGCAGCCTTACAGGAACAGTGACTGCCGAAACCAGCAAGAGCTGTTTCTGACTGTGAATATATTACACGTTGTTAGGAGCGGGCTAAAATGCGTTTGCGTTCCCTTGCGCTTTTTAAAAATACTCTTCAAATGCAAAATGTTGCATTTTTGTGCGTCTGAGGATGCTTGGTATATACACAAGCATACTCAAGCACACAAATAATGCAAGCAGCTCAATGGAGCCGCACTGCCATATGGGTGGCACCGCAGCCAAGCGGAATGTCTGGCCGTCCGGATCTTTCTTTCTCCTCACCTTTCTTCTCGCTGCTCCGGTCTCCTCCGGTCACTCTGCACATATCAGCACAGTCATGACAACATCGTGCCCCTCCATGCTGAGCTGCAGAATGCAGACAGCGGCAGAAGAGACTCTGGAGAAGAATGCTGCTGGCAAAGGCGGCTGAGACTATAGGAGCGGAATCCGCGGGGGGCTCCCACAGGTACACATACCTCGTACGCACGCGGCTCTGCTCCGTACACCTCGTACGCATGCGGCTCTGCTCCGAACACCTCGTACACATGCGGCTCTGCTCCATAGACCTCGTACGCACACGGCTCTGCTCCGTACACCTCGTACGCACGCGGCTCTGCTCCGTACACCTCGTACGCACGCGGCTCTGCTCCGTACACCTCGTACGCACGCGGCTCTGCTCCGTACACCTCCTACGCACGCGGCTCTGCTCCGTACACCTCCTACGCACGCGGCTATGCTCCGTACACCTCCTACGCATGCGGCTCCGCTCCGTACACCTCGTACCCACGCGGCTCCGCTCCGTACACCTCGTACCCAAGCGGCTCCGCTCCGTACACCTCGTACCCACGCGGCTCCGCTCCGTACACCTCGTACCCACGCGGCTCCGCTCTGTACACCTCGTACCCACGCGGCTCCGCTCTGTACACCTCGTACCCACGCGGCTCCGCTCTGTACACCTCGTACCCACGCGGCTCCGCTCTGTACACCTCGTACCCACGCGGCTCCGCTCTGTACACCTCGTACCCACGCGGCTCTGCTCCGTACACCTCGTACCCACGCAGCTCCGCTCCGTACACCTAGTACCCACGCGGCTCTGCTCCGTACACCTAGTACCCACACGGCTCCGCTCTGTACACTTAGTACCCACATGGCTCTGCTCCATACCCCTCGTACACACTGGGCTCCGCTCCATACACCTCGTACACACTGGGCTCCGCTCCATACACCTCGTACACACTGGGCTCCGCTCCATACACCTCGTACACACTGGGCTCCACTCCATACACCTCGTACACACACGGTTTTGCTCCGTACACCTCGTACACACTGGGCTCCGCTCCGTACACCTCGTACACACACGGCTCCGCTCCGTACACCTGGTACCCACTCGGCTCCGTTCCGTACACCTAGTACACACTCGGCTCCGCTCCGTACACCTAGTACCCATTCGGCTCCGTTCCATACACCTAGTACACACTCGCCTCTGCTACATTCACACTGTAAATCCCTCCTGACCCCACACATAAACTTCACCAAATTGCCATACCCCTAGTACACACTCACCTCTGCTACAGTCACACTGTAAATCCCTCCTGACCCCACACATAAGCTTCACTAAATTGCCATACCCCTAGTACACACTCACCTCTGCTACATTTACACTGTAAATCCCTCCTGACCCCACACATAAACTTCACCTAATTGCTATGCTGGCCATCATGATGCTCAGAGTCCTGCATACACTGAGGAGCTGGTCATGTGACCCCTGACTCCACCCTCCATTGACATCATCACAGGTCCTGTCAGCACAGTGTGTGGCTCTGTCGGCTCCCACAGAGGGAGATCTCCACAGCTTCTGGAGGCTCAGTGCTCCCTCCCTGCAAATGACCCCCCAGCTGCCCCCTGGATATGGCCCTGGCTGTGGGGGCAGTGTGCTCAGGGGCCCCTGAGGCTAGGGTCACACTTGCATTGTGACCCTAGCCTGATGCAAGTATTTTCGGCTGCAGCACATAGCTTTTAATGCTATGCGCTGGAGCCAATATAAACCCGATGTTTACCGTGGCAACCATTGGTTGTCAATGTAAACATCGGGGTCTATGGGCTCCGTTGCTGGCAGCGCATAGCATTAAACGCTCTGCGCTGCAGCAGACAATACTTGTGTCAGGCTAGGGTCACAATGCAAGTGTGACCCTAGCCCTCAGGGACCCGGTGGGCCCCCTCCAAGCAGTCGGGTCCCGGCACTTGCCCGGGTGCGCCGGGTGCTGATGCCGGGCCTTGGTAATAGTCTATGGATGATGCAGAGTAGGGGTAGTGGTAGGGATGATAGTAGTTTGTGAGGGAGAGAAGAGTTTGAGCGCAAGGATCACACAGACTCACGGTTTTGTAGTTTTCCAAGTCTTTACTGTAGATGTTATTCAGCAGAGTACTGTCTACGGAGTCTGTACCGTGGCTGGGTTGCTCCCACCCTGGCCGGGTCCTTGGCTTCCCACTCCTGAGCTGTGTGTGTGGCCCTGCTGCCACTTTAGCCAGGCTGCCGGCCCTGTCCCCTCTTATCTTTGTGTCTCTAACCCCACCGTGTTGCTTCGCTGTGGTACAGTGAAGATATATAACCTCCATTAGTCCGGTGTTTACTGTGCTGCTTGTGTCAGGCACAATTTCTGATCCAGTATCCGGTCTTTGTGCTCCTCCGGGGTGAGTTATAGTGTAGCTCAGTCTCCCAAATGTGTTCCTCTGTTTCTCTTAACTCCTTCCCTCAGACCCTGGCTAGGCCTGGAATTGGGCAGCGGACAGTGGGGTGAGCCTAAGGCAGCTCCTTCATGGTACCTTTACACGCCACCATGGAAAGGCAGAAACCGCCAGGTATCGGACACAATTGTGCCTGTTGCCATGAAAACACCACGATGTGGCAGCGTGTAATTCAGGATTTTCCTTCCTGTGTCTTGCAGTGCCTTCAGATACCTGTGTCTGGGCCATGCTCAAAAACAGGAAGGCACAATCCCTATGGTGGCGGCGTGTAATCCAGGCACAGGTAAGGTATTTATGAGCCCTAGTGAATTCCCTGGGGCGTGCCACAGCGTCATGTATACCACGCCCCATCAGCTATCATTGGTGGGGGCTACTGTGTAACCATTGGCTGTCCCTGCACAGGGCGCCATATTTAACGAGCTGACCAGTCACACTACATATTTGCAATAGCGTCATGTATTAGCCAGCCTTCCTGCGCTGGCTGGCCAATCATGATGCTATTGCATTGTCCAATCACCGTACGAGCGTCACGTAATACACAAGTCTGTCACGCCTATGTACTTACGGCGCATAAGATGTCTGCCCATATTCCCTTGTGGTAGCGGCGTGTAAATCAGGGAAGGTACTCCACAGAAGGTAACCCGCGGCACCCGTTTGCACTTCCGGGGAACGCAAATACCTTCTGTGGAGCACTTTGTGGTGGCGTGTATATGCGGCATTGGCAACCGTTAGTAACAGTTAAAAACGCGCGTGTGCACGTGCGTTGCCTACCTGTTGCCACCCTCTGTGGCGGCGTGTAAAGGTACCATTGCACCAAAGTCCTTCTTCCTCAGTCCTCCCAGGAACTGAACTGCTCACTTCCTCTTCACACCAGAATATATAGAGAAGAAGCTTTAGCTCCCCCTTCTGGCCTGGAGGTGCCAGTGTAGTGTTGTGGGTTATGTGGGGAATTAACCCTTGGTGATGTTACTGTGGCACATTAACCCCTGGGGTTGGCAAGATTAGAAACTGTCATGCCCTCTGCAGTAGGGCCGGTCTCCCATGGACAGGGAGTATGGCGTTTGTGCCATGGCTCTATGCACCTCACCCGCTTTTCTCCTGCTGCGGGATCGGTCTCTGCTAACCTGGGAGATTAGCGCCCACCATGCAGCTCCACTGGTTCTGCTGACCCTGATTGGTCATGGTTCCATGCGACTGTCTCCTTCTCTACTAGGTTCCTGTGTCCTCTTAGCAGGTCTTGTAGGAATGTTCTTAGGATGCGCGCCCAGCATCCTGCACACACTTATAGGAGCAATACACATGTTCCCTATTAGGTCTCTGCTTGAATGCTGAGCTGCTCTGAGCATAAAAGCCATTCTCTCCCTATGGGAGGTGCCTAGGCAACATGTTCATTCTCTGTGATCGTTGCTGCTGTTCAGGCCTCACTCTGCTGAGCTCTGCACTAGGAAGACTGTTGCTCATTGCTCTGCATGATACTAACACCTCTGTCTCCACAGAATCTTCAGGCTTCCCAGACCTCTCCTGATGTGCACAGAACCATTCGATTCCTGTATCATCTGGATCAGTCTCTATGGGATTGAACGAATCTCCATGGATTCATCTCAGCAACAGAGCCAATATTCCACAGTCTCTCCATATCTACTGTCCGGTCTTTATGTGTCACCCCTCTGGTCTGGGATTCGCGGCATTAAGGCCTCCTTGTGTTGTAACGGGTGAATCCCTGTATAGGGGTTACCTCTGCCGGTGCTCCAATACGAGTGTAGAGTGTCACAATCCAGAGGGTCCTCCCTTCAGGCACCTTTTCTCTTTTGTTAAAAACTTTCTTCAATGAATATCCTTGGTTTTACTAAAGTCACTATCCTGTCTCTTGAGTATCGGGTATACAGCCACCACTGCACCACTAGTGGTCTTGTGAGTCCACTCTATGTCATCACACCCTGTCCTCGTAACAAAACCTGTATCATCAGAATGGTCTGCTCTGATGATTGTGAAGCACCCTCAGGCCTTTGAGTGGTGAGGAAAATCTGCTCCTCCACACATAGCGTGTCTTGAGGTGAATCCAGCAGGTCTCCAAAGTGTGGACTGCAGTCACACATTACAGAGCGCTGCTGGTTTGTACACTAAACCCTTGGCACTTGCCTCTGTGGTGACATGTCTTTCTTTTTCCTAGGGGCCCACCTCTTCCAGCCCCGGGGCCCAATCTCTTAAAAGATATTATTTGCCCAATCTTGTTGTCTAGTGTGGCGCCCCACTAAGAGTGCGTCACAAAAGGGTACTGCACCCTTGACTGAAGGTGCCGTATGCTTTGTTTTGGTAATGAGTAGAATAAGCCTGAAGCTCCAGCACCACATGCAAACATCTAGTGATAGAGGACCAATTAGATACCCGATACCTGGGTAACTGGTCCTGGTGGGAGGAGAGGCTAGGTAATAAAGCAGTGGGGAAAGCAGCAAGGAGTTGGTTCAGGAGAGTTGAGTAAGGAGTGAGTTAGAAGTGCAGAGTGTAGTGAAGTGAAAGAAGCGGGAAGGAGAAGCTACAGACGAAGCAGAGTTGGAGAGATACAGAACAGCAGAAAGAAGCTAACAGGGAGGGCACCTCAACCTGGTGACCCAGAAGAGAAAGGGCCAAGAACAGAACGGGTAACCGAATATCCTAGCCTAGTCCAAACCCGGAGTAGCTGCTCCGAATTGGTCCAGTTGGCTACATCCCAGAACCACAAACCTGGAGTGGTTGATAACTTTTTAGGAGCATGACCCAACCTCCCTACACCAAGCACGGTCCTCACCAGAAGCGCCAAACAGAGTTGGGGTCTCCTTGGAGAGATAAGGGGATCTCATATATCTCAACGGGCCTGGTCTAACAAGCGGGATCCATGCAGGGCATCAGAGCAAGGGACAGTGAGCGTGATAGAGAAGGAATACCAGTGGAGCTTCAGAGGGACACTGTGCATTGCAAGAACCACCCAGTCCACTACTCTGCAAAGACAACTGCATTACCCTGTAACCCTGCAGGAGTAAAGTACCCGTTCAGAGTGAGCAACGTGTCAGTGATTTCTTCCTTGAACTGTGATTTACCTGCCTTGCTCCACAGTGACTGTGCTGCCGTATTCCACCATCGATTCCTACTTCCAACTCCCCGGGGACCCCGCTAATCCTGTAGGGAGCCATTCCTTCTTGCTGCCGCCCATCACCCCGGAGGTTTCAGCAGCACTGGTGCCATCACCGGGACCTACAGGTGGCGTCATGAACAATTTCTTTATTATTTTTCCTTTGTTTTTCCCCTTTTTGCATTGACTACCAGGGCCACAGCCTCAGGCACCACCTCCCGTGACTTCCAGCCTGCGCCTGAGATCTGAGCTCCCTGGCGTGTGTGAGTCACTAGCACTTCATTAATCCCTCCATGGGGTGTCCTGCAAAAGGCAATTCAGTTACACAAGGAATAATTGGGCTTGTGGTTGGATATATTAAAGCAGGTTCACAGGCGAAGGATGAAGTAAGCTAAATGGAAAGGGCGGTCGACAGGGTAGGGGGTACTCGGATACCGGGATAGGCGGTTGCTTAGATGGGGGAATTATGGCTGGTCGGTTCTTGGTTCAGTGCCCTAGACCCTCAGTGGTAGGGGATGGGGGTGATGATGATGATGGAGGCGGAAGGAATGGTATCGTGACACCACCGGTGGTACCTAGTAATTTGGATACAAGCGCTGCGGCCGGCCGCTGAGGTGATGGAGGTGCAGCTCAGAGTAGTACAGCTCTCCACAGGTGGAGCTTAACCTCAGGGCAGCGGGGCAGGTGAGGGTAGTAGTAGTAGCGGCCCTGCTGTGAACTCTGCAGGCGGCTGTGGGGAAGCAGGCACACACACACACAATAGTCTTTGGTTTCAGTACCTTTTTACTGTTGTCTGGTAACAGGTGTGGTCCAGGAGGGTAACCAGGTGTCAGTGCAGCTTGGGGCATTCACCTTGGAGAGTTGTGAGGCCTCCTTTGTTAGTGTGTGCGTCTTTTTGGGGTAAGCTCTGCCCGTGGCTGAACCTGCCGCTACTTCTCCCTCTCAGGGTGCTGTTCCACAACTGACAATGAGGACCTCTCTGCGGGATTCCTAACCTTGGCTAAGTCTCTCGTCCTTTACTTGATCAAGTTTGGATTCTTCTATTCGTTACTTCAGGGGACTGGATCCTCCTGATCTGTCCGGACTATTCCTGCTGATATATCTTATCAGCAGTTGCGGACTCCGGTGTCTGGGTAACTAATGGGTTCACAAGTCTGTTCCCTTCTTGCTTCTCCCACTGGCCTCCGTTCCTCTCCCTAGGGCTCAGCACAGCTGGTCAGTGTCTTCTGGCTCTGGGCCTAGCGGCTCCCAGCAGCCAGCTCCTTACAACTGCTCTCTTCTCTGTCTGACTTGAACTAACTGAACTTCAATGGAACTATCTGACTCCTCCCCTCAGGCCTGGAACTTTTATAGGAGATCTGGCTTAAGAACAGCCAGTAGAGCTCCCCCTCCAGGTCTGGGGTGGAAGGTGTTGCATGCTGTGTGTACCAAGGTGTATATCCCTCCCTGCACCGATGGGTCCTGTGGCAATCCCCAGCAGGGGTGCCACATTAGCAAGGAATTTCCCCTCAAAAAGGCCAGCACTAGCAAAAAATAAAGTTCCACATAATACTTTTTATATAAAAATAGGAAAACTTTATTAGTGCATATTCAAAGAGGTTAAAATCACAGTTCTTTCCAGCAAAAATTCTCTTGCTCCTCATAGCATAGACAGACATGTATAAAGTGAAAAACTATACACACACATGACAAGTCACCGTAGCTGCTGACTACACACATGATTAATGATATAACACACTTGTACACATGCCAACATCAGAAAGAAAAAAAGGAATTTCACATTTTCAAGAATCGATATTTATATTATAGAATTTTAGTGTGAACAGACCTATAAAGACCATGTACTGTATGTTAAGCATATAATGCACATATACTATTATCTGAATTGCTAGCCGATAAATGTAGAAGAGGTGGCCTCGCATGCTTCTGAGCTTGGTTTTCATTTTAAAAAAATAATTAAAAAAAAAAAGAACTTGAAGGGGAACTCCAGTGAGAGAAAACTTTTTAGTACAGTTCCTGCCCTGCTACATGATGAAACAGAGCAATACACTGCAGTTCTAGGATCTATAGATCTCTTATAAATAGATAAAATCATACCTGCTCCTTTGTTCTGGCTCCCACCCCAGGGAACCTAAATCTCTGCACACCCCCTGCCATGCCCCCTCACTAAACAGAATTGTGAGGAGGCGTGAATGTAGGGTGAATGTAGGGTGATCCTGCAAATCAGAGCCCCTGACACACCTCCTGCTTTTTGCTCTTACATGAAGCTGCCAGGCTGTAGATTCTAAGTAAAAAATAGGGGGGGGAACAAGAGGCGCAATAGTGCCCTATCACTAGTGACACTAATGTATGTGGTGGGTATGAATTCACTCACCTAGCACAGTTGTGAGACCCACAACTGGTGTAAAAGCATTTAGCATTAAATGCAGCTGCTGCAGGACTTCCACCTTCCACATGCACGTGGGAACCATCCAGAAGTTACTTCAGGGGAAATGGTGTATCAGTGTCCGCGCTGCTGAAATCCCAAGAAAACGATCCGGAAACCATATGTAGGTTGCATCAATCATCCATTTATTCCTTTTCCTACACGTTTCGGCACTGTCCTAGTGCCTTCCTCAGGGTTATCCCTGAGGAAGGCACTAGGACAGTGCCGAAACGCGTAGGAAAAGGAATAAATGGATGATTGATGCAACCTACATATGGTTTCCTGATCATTTTCTTGGGATTTCAGCAGCGCGGACACTGATACACCATTTCCCCTGAAGTAACTTCAGGCTGTAGATTCTGGGTTCCCTAAGGTGGGAGCTAGAGCAGAGGAGCAGGTATGATTTTATTGAATTATAAGCGATCTATAGATCCTAGAACTGCAGTTTACATCTCTGCTTCATCATGTAGCAGGGCAGGAACTGTACTAAAAAGTATCTCACTGGAGTTCCCCTTTAAATCTATCTTAAAAGGATGTTTATAGGAGATTTTAAGGTTCCTGGAGTTCAAAGCTGCTGACACATCTGGTACTCTTCCAAGGGTTCACAGCATGCAGGTGTCAAAGATTAAAATCTTTTTTTTTTAATTCCCTTCCAAACATATGTTATATGTTACCTGAGCCCTCACTAAACTCAGGTTTGCAGGCTCTCTGAACAATTGATTTGAGGGCTGCAGAATGACATGGAGGATGAGGAGGAGAGACAATAACTGGCATTCGAGTAGATGGAAACCATGATGGAAGTTGGGCTGACTACTCTTGGCATGTGCTGGATGTGTGTTGTGACGTCCCATGCTGTCACTCTGTCCCTCCCTCCACCAAGTTCACCCAGTGTGCCGTCACAGAAATGTTTCATTCGTCACTGTCCACAACTTCTTCACGTGTCTGTTGTTTTGTCGATCTTCCTAGTTACAGCACAGTTGATATTGTTTCACACATTCTTATTTAAGTTGTGGAGAGCACTCTATCTAAAATAGTGGCAGCTATGTACAGAGTATCGTCGGGCATCCACAGGAAAGAGATCATGAAGCATTCTGTTCCCACAAGCCTAAATGTCAACATCTCCAGAGGTAGTTTTTTGGCAATGTGAGATTTTAGAATTTGTGCCCATGTGTACGTGGCGGTTATTTACACTTCCTTTCCAAGATCTCTGCTATAGACAACTTGACGCTTTGCTTGGACAACTAAGTGGATGAACTTGATGTTTGCTTTCTCTTTGAAAATGCACCCTGTGGGCAGGAGCTAGGAGCACCTGCTTGATAGACAGCAGATTTTCAAGGACAAAGCACAGGCGACATGGCAGTAGTTTGACCCACAGACACAGATTTGGTACTCTGGTGTGCCTCCCACCTACTGGGGTGCTTGGCTGCCATGTGGTTATGTATACTCCTAGTGCTCAGGTTGCCTTTACCCTAACCTCTGCTCAGTTTGCTATGGCAGATGCTACAGATTACAATGTTTTTCTCTGAAGGCCTTTCAGTAAAAAAATTCCAGGCAGAGGCAGGAATGCCTCCATGTTCTGACTTGGCTAAAGTGGAGGTGCTCTAGGGCACAGTTGACCCAGTTCTCAGTCTTGTCAAACCAGTACACCTTACGGCTGAGAGAGAGGGGTGCACTGGCTGGATTGTGTAAGGTGGGTGGGTGCTGCATTCTAGAGGTGGTATATGGAGTCTAAAGGGAAGAAAAGAGAAGCCTCTATATATGCACACGCTCAACGATTTGCAGGTGAAAACACCGGATTTATTAATTCATGTAAGTGACACAACCAAAACATGACATTTCCCGAAAGACGTCATGGGCCGGTAAGGGGTGTTTGATGTGAGCTCCGGCGTGGAGCTCACATCAAAGCCCCGACATCTCAGCTGATCTCATCAGCTGAGATGTCAGGGTAACAACAGTAATCAGTGCTGTTAACCCCATGGATCCCGCTGTCAATCACTGACAGCGGGATCCAAGGTGGCTGCAGTAGGGAACGCTCCGTTCCCCGCCTGCATCGGAGGTCCCGCGATAATATCGCGGGATCTCTGGGGGTCATGTGATAGCCCGGGGTCTTGGTTAGACCCTGGATGCTGTCAGAAAGCACTTCCGGGTCGTGGTTGGCAGGTGCCATTTAATTCCCATTGAATTCAAAGCAGTTATGCGTTAATACGTAATTCAGCAAATCCAGGACAAATTTGTTATGTCTCATGTACTGGTTCCCACGTCCAGATAGATAGAACTCAGTGGCACGCAGCCCCATCTCATGCGGGATGCTGCTGTACAGGGCCTCCACGTCTATGGAGGCCAACTGTACATCAGCCCCCACAGATACACCATCAAGCTTACTGATTAAATCCAAGGTATCACGGATATATGATGGTAGACTCGTGACATAATTACGAAGTATCTTATCAAGGTATATCCCACATTTTTGAGTTACTGAATTAATGCCTGATACTATTGGTCTCCCCCTAAGGGGGACCAACCCTTTGTGTATCTTGGGGAGTGAGTAAAAAACTGCTGTCACCGGGTGGGAATTGTACATGAAGTCCATCTCTTTTCTGCTGATTACGCCCTCCTCAAATGCCTCTGTCAGTAAGGTGTATAATTCACACTGATACTCCTCTATCGGGTTGTTGTCTAGTTTCCTGTAAGTAGTTTGATCATCCAATATCCTGGCGCACATTGATTTATAGATGGTATGATCCATTAATACCAAATTACCGCCTTTATCCGATGGTTTCAATATTAGATCATCTTTTGCAGCGAGAGCATCAAGGGCCACCCTTTCCTCTTTTGAGAGGTTTGGTTGCTAATTGCCCCTTCGCTCTCGTAGTTCTCTCAATTCTTTAGTAACCAGACTTAGAAAAATATCTATGCTTGTCACCTCACCGACAGGAGGCATCTTCTTACTGGGTGGTCTACAATTAGTAAATGGTCCCTTCCCTTCTACTCTAAGGGTGTCTCTGTGTAAATCCACCATGACCCCAAAGGTAGCTAAATCCTCCTCTATGTCAATATCCTGGTACCTAGTCTCATCGTTAAGTTTAAAAAACCTTTTCCACTTCAGCTTTCTCGCAAAAAGGTTCAGGTCTTTAACCCAATCGAAATCGCTGAAGTGGTTAGTGGGAACGAATGATAAACCTTTAGATAGAACGTGTTTATCGATATCAGAAAGAACATGGTTTGTCAGGTTTATTATCCGATTCTCATCTATTACGCTAGTCCTGTGGATGTTGTTGGTGTTTTGTCTCTCAGTAGGTAAGGGTCCCTTTTTAAAAAAGGACCAGTAACTACCGTCCCTAAGAGGGTTGGTCTCGATGAGTAAGATCCAAACCGTGGCCCACCACCATACCGATCCCCTCCACCAGGACTTAGATCCCGATCTCCTGATCCATGATCTTCTGAACCACCCCTGCCTTGGCCACCTCTGCCCCTTCCTCCCTTTTTTCTCCATTTCTTTTTCCCTTTAGGTTTTGGGTTGAAACCTCCTGGGTTAGGTCGCTTATCACCCCCTTGTCCTTCTTTATCAGAAGGGTCTGGTTCGGAGGCCGAGGTATCTGTGTTGGTAATATTTCGGTCCCCTCTCTGAATAAATAGGTAGGCTCTCTTTTCTTTAACCCCTTTACGACTAATGACGAGTATACTCGTCATGAAAAGCTGTCAGTTCCCGCATCATGACGAGTATACTCGTCATGGCTTTGAACTGTCACTGCTTCTAAACGAACAGTGACAGTTCAATTCTAAAAGCTGTCAGTGACAGCCAAGGGTTAGGGGCAGAGGTGTGGGCACCCCTGTTAACCCCTTCACCCACCCCCCCTCCCCAATCACACTTATCTGCCGGCGGGTTGCACCGCAGCCGCCGGCCATGAGCTGATGCTCCAGCTCCCCCTGTGTCCTGTCCCAGCCCCCTGTGTCCAGCTCCCCCTGTGTCCTGTAGCCCCCCCCTGTGTCCTGAGCCCCCTGTGTCCTGTCCCCGTCCCCTGTGCAGCCCCTCCTGTGTCCGGTCCCGTCCCCTGTGCAGCCCCTCCTGTGTCCGGTCCCCGTCCCCTGTGCAGCCCCTCCTGTGTCCTGTCCCCGCCCCCTGTGTCCAGCTCCCCGTGTCCTGTAGCCCCCCCTCGTGCCCTGAGCCCCCTGTGTCCTGTCCCCGTCCCCTGTGCAGCCCCCCTGTCTCCCGTCCATCCCCGCCCTCCACCCTGCATTGTTTGGCTGCCGGCGGGCTTGTGCGCCCGCCGACGAAGCTGCAGGGCCCCCTCCTCCTCCTCCTCCTCCCTGCTGGTCCCGGTCCCCAGCCCCCGGTCCCCGGTCCCCAGCCCCACTCACCTATCCCGGCGGGCTGCACGCTCGGTGCACCCGCCCGCACCGTCGGCCTCCTCTGCAGTCCGGTGTGGCTCCTCCTCTTCTCAGGGGGCTCCTCCTCCTCATCGCTGGGTAAGAATGAATGAATGAATGAATGAATGAATGAATGAATGGATGGATGGGTGGATGGGTGGATGGATGGATGGGTGAATGGATGGATGGATGTGTGCGTGCGTGGATGTGCGTGCTTGGATGTGTGCGTACGTGGATGAGCGTGGATGTGGATGTACGTGGATGTGTGTGTGGATGTGCGTGGATGTCAGCATGCGTGCGTGGATGTGTCATGCGTGGATGTGGTTGTGTGCATGCGTGGATGTGCGTACGTGGATGTGCGTACGTGGATGTGCATACGTGGATGTGCGTACGTGGATGTGCGTGGATGTGGATGTACGTGGATGTGTGTGTGGATGTCAGCATGCGTGCGTGGATGTGTGCATGCGTGGATGTGGTTGTGTGCATGCGTGGATGTGCGTACGTGGATGTGCGTACGTGGATGTGCGTACGTGGATGTGCGTGGATGTGGATGTACGTGGATGTGTGTGTGGATGTCAGCATGCGTGCGTGGATGTGTGCATGCGTGGATGTGGTTGTATGCATGCGTGGATGTCAGCACGTGGATGTGTGTACGTGGATGTGTGTACGTGGATGTGCGTACGTGGATGTGCGTACGTGGATGTGCGTACGTGGATATGTGCGTATGTGCATATGTGCGTACGTGCATGTGCGTGGATGTGGATGTACGTGGATGTGTGTGTGGATGTGCGTGGATGTCAGCATGCGTGCGTGGATGTGTGCATGCGTGGATGTGCGTGTGTGGATGTGTGTGCGTGGTTGTGTGCATGCGTGGATGTTAGCACGTGGATGTGCGTACGTGGATGTGCGTACGTGGATGTGCGTGCGTGGATGATGGGTGCATAGGTGGATGGATGGGTGCAACAAGGGATCAAGTGTCCTCTTGTTATAGTCTCTGGGATCATAGTCAATGGTGCACTGTATAACTGATCATTGTCATACAGTGCACTATAACTCTGACCCCTGAGACTGTAGGAAGAGGACACTTGATCCCTTGCTGCAGTCTCTGGATCGAGCGTCGTGGGACCTTCGTTGTGGACTACGTCGGAGGCGATCGAGCGTCGTGGGACCTTTGTTGTGGACTACGTCGGATCTTTATAATAAAGATGGAGTCCGAATTTTGTTTGTGTTTTTTTTTCAAATAAAAAGATTTTTCTCTGTGTGTATTTTCTGACTATTTACCAGAGATTCCTAATGGCGGGTCTAACATTGGCCCTATATTATGAATCTCGGGCTTAGTGCCAGCTGCCAATAAAAACTGGCATTAACCCCTTTATTACCCAGTTTGCCACCGGCACCAGGGCAACTGGAAGAGCATGGGTACAGCGCCAGAAAATGGCGCTTCAATGAATGCGCCATTTTCTGGGGCGGCTGCGGGCTGCAATTCGCAGCATGGGGGGCCCAGAACGCTTGGGCCTTTCCATGCTGAGGATTCCAGCCCCCAGCTGCCTAGTTGTACCTGGCTGGGCCAAAAATATGGCGGAGCCCTACGTCATTTTTTTTTCTAGAATTAGTTCTAGAAATAAAAAAAAATAGGCTTCGCTGTATTTTTGGTTGCAGCCAGGTACAACGAGGCAGCTGGGGGTTGCTAGCAGTCTGTAGCTGCCAAGTTGTACCTGGCTGGACCAAAAATATGGCGGAGCCCTACGTCATTTTTTTTCTTCTAGAATTAGTTCTAGAAATAAAAAAAAATGGGCTTCGCTGTATTTTTGGTTGCAGCCAGGTACATCGAGGCAGCTGGGGGTTGCTGGCAGTCTGTAGCTGCCAAGTTGTACCTGGCTGGACCAAAAATATGGCGGAGCCCCACATCATTTTTTTTTTCTAGAATTAGTTCTAGAAATAAAAAAAAGCCTTCGCTGTATTTGTAGCCAGCCATGTACAACTTGGCAGCTGCCTGACTGGAATCCTCAGCGTGGAGAGACTCAAATGTTGTGGGTCCCCCACGCTGCAAATTTCAACCCACAGCCACCCAAGAAAATAGCGCATTCATTAGAGGCGGCATTTTCTGGTGCTGTACCCCAACTCTACCAGTTGCCCTTGTGCTGGTGGCACACGGGTTCTCCATATGCGACATGGTGTCTGCTAACAATTTCAATAGAAAATTAGCTCCAATTGTTAGCGGAAACCATGTCGGGTATGGAGAGCCCCTCCCTGTGTGCCTGAACATTGGAGCTCCCCCACAAGTGACCCCATTTTGAAAACTAGACCCCCGAAGGAACGTATCTAGATGCATAGTGAGCACTTTGAAGCCACAGATGCTTCACATATTCATCCATAAAAATGAAAAAGCACGTTTTTTTCCACAAAAAGTTTCTTTTTTCATTTTTACAGATCAATTTGTGAAGCACCTGGGGGTTCAAAGTGCTCACTATGCATCTAGATACGTTCCTTGGGTGGTCTAGTTTCCAAAATGGGGTCACTTGTGGGGTAGCTCCAATGTTTAGGCACATAGGGGCTCTTCATATCCTACAAGGTGTCCGCTAACAATTCCAATTGTTAGTGGACACCATGTCGAGTATGGAGAGCCCCTGTGTGTCTCCACATTGGAGCTCCCCCACAAGTGACCCCATTTTGGAAACTAGACCCCAAAGGATTATATCTAGATGCATAGTGAGCACTTTGAACCCCCAGATGCTTCACAAATTGATCCTTAATAATGAAAAAAGAAATTATTTGTGGAATAAAAGTGCTTCTTCATTTTTACGGATGAATTTCTGAAGCATCTGTGGCTTCAAAGTGCTCACTATGCATCAAGATACGTTCCTTTGGGGGTCTAGTTTCCAAAATGGGGTCACTTGTGGGGGAGCTCTAATGTGGAGATACACAGGGACCCTCCAAACGCGACATGGTGTCCGCTAACAAATTGAGCTAATTTTCCATTCAAATTGTTAGCGGACACTATGTCGCGTTTGGAGGGTCCCGGTGTGTCTCCACATTGGAGCTCCCCCACAAGTGACCCCATTTTGGAAACTAGACCCCCTAAGGAACGTATCTAGATGCATAGTGAGCACATTGAACCCCCAGATGCTTCACAAATTCATCAATAAAAATGAAAAAGCACTTTTTTTTTCCACACAAATTTTCTTTTTTCATTTTTACAGATCAATTTGTGAAGCACCTGGGGGTAGAAAGTGCTCACTATGCATCTAGATATGTTCCTTTGGGGGTGTAGTTTCCAAAATGAGGTCACTTGTGTGGGAGCTCCAATGTGGAGACCCACAGGGACCCTCCAAACGCGACATGGTGTCCGCTAACAATTTGAATGGAAAATGAGCTCAAATTGTTAGCGGACACCATGTCGCGTTTGGAGGGTCCCTGTGTATCTCCACATTGGAGCTCCCCCACAAGTGACCCCATTTTGGAAACTAGACCCCCAAAGGAACATATCTAGGTGCATAGTGAGCACTTTGAACCCCCAGATGCTTCACAAATTTATCCGTAATAATGAAAAAATAATTTTTTAGTGGAAAAAAAAGTGCTTTTTCATTTTTACGGATGAATTTGTGAGGCACCTGGGGGTTCAAAGTGCTCACTATGCATCTAGATACGTTCCTTCGGGGGTCTAGTTTCCAAAATGGGGTCACTTGTGGGGGAGCTCCAATGTGGAGATACACAGGGACCCTCCAAACGCGACATGGTGTCTGCTAACAACTTGAGCTCATTTTCCATTCAAATTGTTAGCGGACACCATGTCGCGTATGGATGGTCCCCGTGTGTCTCCACATTGGAGCTCCCCCACAAATGACCCCATTTTGGAAACTAGACCCCCTAAGGAACGTATCTAGATGCATAGTGAGCACTTTGAACCCCAGATGCTTCACAAATTCATCCATAAAAATTAAAAAAACACTTATTTTTCACAAAAAAATTCTTTTTGCCTACATTTTTTCAGTTTCACATGGGCAAAGGGATAAAATACATCCCAAAATTTGTTGGGCAATTTCTCCTGAGTACACCAATACCTTATATGTGGTCATAAACCTCTGTTTGGGCTCACGGCAGGGCTCAGAAGTGAAGGAGCGCCATATCACTTTTTGAACGGAAAATTGGCTCTAAAATTCAAATTGTGCTCCTTCACTTCTGAGCCCTGCCGTGCGCCCAAACAGTGGTTTGTGACCATATATGAGGTATCGGTGTACTCAGGAGAAATTGCCCAACAAATTTTAGGATGCATTTTATCCTGTTGCCCATGTGAAAATGAAAAAATTGAGGCTAAAAGAACATTTTTGTTACAAAAATTAAAATGTCTATTTTTTCCTTCAACTTTATTTTAGTTCCTGTGAAGCACCTGAAGGGTTAATAATCTTCTTCAATATAGTTTTGAGTAGCTTGAGGGGTGCAGTTTTTGGAATGGTGTCACTTTTGGGTGTTTTCTGTCATGTACACCCCTCAAAGAGACTTCAAATGTGATGTGGTCTCTAAAAAATTGGTTTTGTGAATTTTGCTGGAAAAATGAATAATTGCTGATGAACTTTGAACCCTTATAACGTCCTACCAAAATTTTTTTTTTCTTCCAAAATTGTGCTGATGTGAAGTAGACATGTGGGAAATGTTATTTATTAACTATTTTGTGGCACATAACTCTCTGGTTTAGCAGAATAAAAATTAAAAATTTGAAAATTGCTAAATTTTCAAAATTTTTGCCAAATTTTTTATTTTTTCACAAATAAACGCAAAAATTATCGACCTAAATTTAATACTAACATGAAGCCCAATATGTCACGAAAAAACAATCTCATAATCGCTAGGATCCGTTGAAGCGTTCCAGAGATATTACCTCATAAAGGGACACTGGTCAGAATTACAAAAAATGGTCCGGTTATTAGGGTGCAAAGTGACTCAGTCCTTAAGGGGTTAAATTCCGCCAGATCTCTCACAAATTGCTTGTGTTTCCTTTCCTTAATGAACGATTGTAAGCGTCCTATACTGTGTTCTAATGCGGCTTCACGTTTACCGAAATCAGGATCCTCTTTATGTTTCTTCGCCTCCTCAGTTAGATTTACTAGTTGTTTTGAGGTGGTTTCAAATGACTTTTTTTCTCCCTCCAAAAGCAGTTTCATGAACCTAAGGGAACTATTTATCGATTCCTCCTCCCAATTCTCTAGTAGGGCCGGTGTCCTAGACCTTTGGGCGGGAATGATATTCAAACGGAGACCTTTGGGGACTATCTGGTGGGTGATATATTTTTCAAGGCACTCTATCTCCCACCATGATTTTACATTTTCCTTATAAGTGGTGTTTATTTCATGAAAAAGGTCTCTCAAAGCATCAGAGGTTTTGGCACCAGTACTATTCCCCACTTCCCCTGAAAAAACATCCTTCGCTTCAAGGGCCCATCTACTTCTGTCAATTGGTCCCGACAGAAATCCTGCCATAGAGTATACTTGAAAATTATATTCTGAAATAATAATGGGGTGTGACTCTATACACAAATAATAATAATCTCCAAAGAGTGCACATTAAAATGAATTCTTTATTTAGTCATTACTAAAAGCAGTCAATAGTGTGTGTAACCCTACACCTGTATCTAGTAAAACAAAGAGATGAACAGTTGTAGGGGAGGATCCCTATGTCTCTATCCTTATCCTACCAACTGTTCCTGCCTGACTACGGAGATTTAAACACATTAAGTAAATGGTGTCCCCATTCCACGGCGGCTCACCCTGAGTGTCCCTATATCCTCACTCAAGGCAACTTGCTACCGGCAGAGTACCTATCAGTTATTTCTTGAATGTGCTAGAATAGGAGCCTGGGTCAAACCCCAATGCCCTTCCTGAGTGTGTGTGTGCAGCTTGGATGTATACGTTTTTAGGGGAGTGTTCTACTAGGTGTTACCATCAACCCAGTGTAGCAAATCTCAAGGTGGGGTACCATCTATCCCTTGAAACCTCCTCACATCACCAGCATATATGTAAACGCACAAATTCACCCCTATTCTGCTCAAATAGTGGGCAATAACGCAGGTTCAGCAGTCATCACAAGTAGACAGGTTAGTAACCCATTCAAGCAGAGTTAGAACTTATCATTTCACTTATCTGATGTTATAGATGTTCTATCAGTCCCAGTCTCTGTCATACAGCGTACAACCTCTCGACTCGTTTCTGCCCGCTAGTATAGCTGGGCGTCCTCAGGAGCGACTGTGCTGTGTTGGTTACCAGGTGGTTCCATATAAGTCACCCGGGGCGCTGTAAGAGGTGGTATGGTAACCTGCCCTCTTCTCCTCATTGGTGTCAGCAGCAAGGGGCGCCTCCAGGAACCACCTTATATACCTAGTGTCCTTCCATTAGTGAAGACAGGTGTCCCAGCCTGCTTCCCCACCTTAGATGCGCTACTTCCGGTTCCGCGACGCGAACCGGAAGTGCGTCATTCCAGGTATTAGGGCGGCCGCAGTAATGCTTGCGTTCCACAGGCTGTGCCCGCGACTTCCGGTGTGCGTTCCACACACCGGAAGCGCGTCATTTAAAGCTCAGATGCGGCCCGCCCCTCAGAAACCCGGGCTAAACAGGACGGTGCAGCAGTAATATACTGCCCGCATCTCCTGTGCACCCCGGATAGGGGCTAGATGGGAAACATGTATGGGGATACATTGGTTCCACCACAAGGACCCTCACATTCAGCAGAGTCCAGGGTGAAACCCTACCTGCAAATATCGGTACAAAGGACCCATATATACATATAATTCAAAATCATTTTAATGTGCACTCTTTGGAGATTATTATTATTTGTGTATAGAGTCACACCCCATTATTATTTCAGAATATAATTTTCAAGTATACTCTATGGCAGGATTTCTGTCGGGACCAATTGACAGAAGTAGATGGGCCCTGGAAGCGAAGGATGTTTTTTCAGGGGAAGTGGGGAATAGTACTGGTGCCAAAACCTCTGATGCTTTAAGAGACCTTTTCATGAAATAAACACCACTTATAAGGAAAATGTAAAATCATGGTGGGAGATAGAGTGCCTTGAAAAATATATCACCCACCAGATAGTCCCCAAAGGTCTCCGTTTGAATATCATTCCCGCCCAAAGGTCTAGGACACCGGCCCTACTAGAGAAGTGGGAGGAGGAATCGATAAATAGTTCCCTTAGGTTCATGAAACTGCTTTTGAAGGGAGAAAAAAAGTCATTTGAAACCACCTCAAAACAACTAGTAAATCTAACTGAGGAGGCGAAGAAACATAAAGAGGATCCTGATTTCGGTAAACGTGAAGCCGCATTAGAACACAGTATAGGACGCTTACAATCGTTCATTAAGGAAAGGAAACACAAGCAATTTGTGAGAGATCTGGCGGAATTTAAAGAAAAGAGAGCCTACCTATTTATTCAGAGACGGGACCGAAATATTACCAACACAGATACCTCGGCCTCCGAACCAGACCCTTCTGATAAAGAAGGACAAGGGGGTGATAAGCGACCTAACCCAGGAGGTTTCAACCCGAAACCTAAAGGGAAAAAGAAATGGAGAAAGAAGGGAGGAAGGGGCAGAGGTGGCCAAGGCAGGGGTGGTTCAGAAGATCATGGATCAGGAGATCGGGATCTAAGTCCTGGTGGAGGGGATTGGTATGGTGGTGGGCCACGGTTTGGATCTTACTCATCGAGACCAACCCTCTTAGGGACGGTAGTTACTGGTCCTTTTTTAGGAAGGGACCCTTACCTACTGAGAGACAAAACACTAACAACATCCACAGGACTAGCGTAATAGATGAGAATCGGATAATAAACCTGACAAACCATGTTCTTTCTGATATCGATAAACACGTTCTATCTAAAGGTTTATCATTCGTTCCCACTAACCACTTCAGCGATTTCGATTGGGTTAAAGACCTGAACCTTTTTGCGAGAAAGCTGAAGTGGAAAAGGTTTTTTAAACTTAACGATGAGACTAGGTACCAGGATATTGACATAGAGGAGGAGGATTTAGCTACCGTTGGGGTCATGGTGGATTTACACAGAGACACCCTTAGAGTAGAAGGGAAGGGACCATTTACTGATTGTAGACCACCCAGTAAGAAGATGCCTCCTGTCGGTGAGGTGACAAGCATAGATATTTTTCTAAGTCTGGTTACTAAAGAATTGAGAGAACTACGAGAGCGAAGGGGCAATTAGCAACCAAACCTCTCAAAAGAGGAAAGGGTGGCCCTTGATGCTCTCGCTGCAAAAGATGATCTAATATTGAAACCATCGGATAAAGGCGGTAATTTGGTATTAATGGATCATACCATCTATAAATCAATGTGCGCCAGGATATTGGATGATCAAACTACTTACAGGAAACTAGACAACAACCCGATAGAGGAGTATCAGTGTGAATTATACACCTTACTGACAGAGGCATTTGAGGAGGGCGTAATCAGCAGAAAAGAGATGGACTTCATGTACAATTCCCACCCGGTGACAGCAGTTTTTTACTCACTCCCCAAGATACACAAAGGCTTGGTCCCCCTTAGGGGGAGACCAATAGTATCAGGCATTAATTCAGTAACTCAAAGATGTGGGATATACCTTGATAAGATACTTCGTAATTATGTCACGAGTCTACCATCATATATCCGTGATACCTTGGATTTAATCAGTAAGCTTGATGGTGTATCTGTGGGGGCTGATGTACAGTTGGCCTCCATAGACGTGGAGGCCCTGTACAGCAGCATCCCGCATGAGATGGGGCTGCGTGCCACTGAGTTCTATCTATCTGGACGTGGGAACCAGTACATGAAACATAACAAATTTGTCCTGGATTTGCTGAATTACGTATTAACGCATAACTGCTTTGAATTCAATGGGAAGTTTTACCACCAGCTCAGGGGCACAGCTATGGGGAGTTCCTGTGCCCCAAGCTATGCTAACTTGCTCCTGGGATGGTGGGAGGACACGGTCGTCTTCACAAATGAGGACACATCATGGTGGGAGCCCCAAATAGTCTATTGGGGCAGATACATCGATGATGTGATGGTATTGTGGAGGGGGGATGATGTATCATTTAACAACTTCATCAGGCAGCTAAACGTTAATAACCTAGGGTTACGATTTACGTCAGAAATAAACGAACATTCTCTAAATTTCCTAGATGTCAATATCTATAAGGATGGAAAGGGAGGCCTCCAGACCAGTATATTCCGAAAACCAACTGCAACAAATGATCTCCTGAGGTGGGACAGTCACCATCCAAGAGGATTGAGGGAGGGGATACCAAGGGGTCAGTACTTAAGGGCCAGAAGGAATTGTTCCGATGTTACCAAATTTCAAACTGAGGCGAGACGGATGCAGGTACGGTTCGCTGAGAAAGGCTACCCACCTCATGTATTAAACCAAGCTTATAAACATGCGAGAGACAGCAATAGGAAATCTTTACTGAGACCCAACAAACATAGACCAGGAGATGATACGATTCGTATCATAGGTACCTATGATGATAGGGCTGGTGAGGTGAGGAATATCATCCAGAAGTATTGGGATATCCTGAAGGCAGGAAAAGATGTGGCACCCTTAATCCCTGAGAGACCAGCCATTACCTATAGGAGAGGGAGGTCAATAAGGGACCAACTTGTCCACAGCCTATATTGCCCCCCCAAAAGAAAAGGTACGTGGTTGGAAAAGAGACAATCTGGCACATTTAGGTGCGGGAAGTGTTCATTCTGCAACCACGTAAGGGTGACAAAGACAGCTCAAAGTAGTACCACAGGTGCCATATATGAAAACAGACAGTTTGGCAACTGCAAAACCGAAGGAGTTGTATACTTGTTCCAATGTGGTTGCCCAAGGGACTATGTGGGAAAAACGAAAAGGGAGTTTAGGAGGAGAATTGGGGACCACATGGGCGATATAAGGAATGAACGCGATACCCCAATATCCAGACATGTACATGAGGTCTATGGGGGGGACATAAAAGGCATTAGCTTCCAGATTTTGAAAGTGGTGGAGAAGCCCAAACGAGGAGGTAATTGGGATGGTGAAATCCTCAGGAGGGAATGCAAATGGATATACAGATTGGATTCCACCGGAAGGGGAGGTCTAAATGAACAGATATCCTATGTCCCGTTCTTGTAATCCCTTAACTACCTGTTACATCCTTGTGTTTTTAGGGGGCGCATGTCTATATTCTGGTATTATTTCTTTTGACCCCGTGCATCTGTACAGGATTCCACCTGAACTATTAGTCCTAAATGGACCAAAAGGTTACTTTATCTTGGTCCCCTATTAAGGTGACATAATTATCTAAACTACGTCTGGTAAAACTGTAATGAAATTCCTTTCCCTTGTGATGTTTAGTGCAGACACACGTGAGGAAGGTATCAATGGAGGTATATCTGAGCATTGAAAGGTGACCAATATATATATATATGGCACAATATCATTTTATTCACATGATTGAACTATGATGGAGATGAGTGACACGCAGTGATCTAACTGTGTGTGACGGTTCATCACCGCCAAGACAGAAAAACTGTATAAATGTGATCTAAAATGATTGATGGGGAAGGTATGGGGCAACTGGATTACCTGTAAATGTAAAATAAAGAAAAGGACATGACAACCACTTAATCTTGAGGTAATATCAATTTATATGTATATATGGGTCCTTTGTACCGATATTTGCAGGTAGGGTTTCACCCTGGACTCTGCTGAATGTGAGGGTCCTTGTGGTGGAACCAATGTATCCCCATACATGTTTCCCATCTAGCCCCTATCCGGGGTGCACAGGAGATGCGGGCAGTATATTACTGCTGCACCGTCCTGTTTAGCCCGGGTTTCTGAGGGGCGGGCCGCATCTGAGCTTTAGATGACGCGCTTCCGGTGTGTGGAACGCACACCGGAAGTCGCGGGCACAGCCTGTGGAACGCAAGCATTACTGCGGCCGCCCTAATACCTGGAATGACGCACTTCCGGTTCGCGTCGCGGAACCGGAAGTAGCGCTTCTATGGCGGGGAAGCAGGCTGGGACACCTGTCCTCACTAATGGAAGGACACTAGGTATATAAGGTGGTTGCTGGAGGCGCCCCTTGCTGCTGACACCAATGAGGAGAAGAGGGCAGGTTACCATACCACCTCTTACAGCGCCCCGGGTGACTTATATGGAACCACCTGGTAACCAACACAGCACAGTCGCTCCTGAGGATGCCCAGCTATACTAGCGGGCAGAAACGCGTCGAGAGGTCGTACGCTGTATGACAGAGACTGGGACTGATAGAACATCTATAACATCAGATAAGTGAAATGATAAGTTCTAACTCTGCTTGAATGGGTTACTAACCTGTCTACTTGTGATGACTGCTGAACCTGCGTTATTGCCCACTATTTGAGCAGAATAGGGGTGAATTTGTGCGTTTACATATATGCTGGTGATGTGAGGAGGTATCAAGTGATAGATGGTAACCCACCTTGAGATTTGCTACACTGGGTTGATGGTAACACCTAGTAGAACACTCCCCTAAAAACGTATACATCCAAGCTGCACACACACACGCAGGAAGGGCACTGGGGTTTGACCCAGGCTCCTATTCTAGCACATTCAAGAAATAACTGATAGGTACTCTGTCGGTAGCAAGTTGCCCTGAGTGAGGATATAGGGACACTCAGGGTGAGCCGCCGTGGAACGGGGACACCATTTACTTAATGTGTTTAAATCTCCGTAGTCAGGCAGGGACAGTTGGTAGGATAAGGATAGAGACATAGGGATCCTCCCCTACAACTGTTCATCTCTTTGTTTTACTAGATACAGGTGTAGGGTTACACACACTATTGACTGCTTTTAGTAATGACTAAATAAAGAATTCATTTTAATGTGCACTCTTTGGAGATTATTACAGAGCAACCGGCCAGCCCTGGACAAGAGAGACCAGGTCATGATGCAACAGCGATGGGAGGACTGGTACCAGAGAGAGCAGGCCACCAGGAGACTGAGAGATGAGGCCCGAGCTCAGCCCCCACTTCCCATCGAGCTGCGCAAGTCTAGAACTGTGGTCTCCGTGTACCAAGAGGACGGATGGGGGTTCCTAAGGGAACCTGGCTTACTTGATGACATTTTCTTCTCCCGGCGGGATGTCGAATCATTTTTAAGAAAAGGACAACCCCGGCGTGATTTATATCGTGGAGAACAGGTAACATATAAACGTTACTCCGGCCCACTTGGCTGGTTTGCCATCCGCATTACCCATTGCGCTGATAACCCCCGTTGAACAATAGACTCCCGATGAGAGACATTGTTTTCCTTTGTAAATATCCCCTTATTTTTGCAACCAGCCCCTTTCCTTAATAAAGAATGTGTCCGTCGACACTAAAGACTCTTATATTGAACTGTCCCATTCGTTGATAATGTGTGATGAATAAATAGTGGCCCAGCAGTGATAACGCACACTGGATTGTGCTGGACTATGGATTACCGCTAGGACCGCATAGCTAGTACCGGTCCCGTTGTGCCAGAGTGAATAATGTCTTGTGTACTATGTTTATATGTGCAATGTTACAAGCCACGTACCTCCCAGAAATGGGAAGAAATTTGAATATTCTTAAATTGTTACCAGTTGGTATTTAATACTTATAAAAATATTTTTCACTTCCAGTTAGACAAATGTGATACTCGCGGACGAGTATGCTTCATCAAGGGGGTATGTCGCGCCCCACCATGTAGGTGCCACAAAAAGGGGTACTACACTCATAAAAGCAGTGTAGTCACCCCACTGCAAATGGAACTATGGACGGTAGGTGGAACCCTAGAACCCACACCCCAAACTAGTCAGCAGGTGGGAGGGATTCCAGGAGGGATATATAGTAGCCCCCAAAGGGAGAAAGGAGGTCCTTGGGTGGAATGAAAAAGTGAAATAGTCGGTGGGTCTGGGACCAGCTCACCGGGAAAGAAAGAGGGTTACCTCGGCTGAGGGACCTAGGGAAGCAAGAAGGAAAAGAAAGGAGTAAGGAACTCAGGAAGCACAAAGAGTTCACTCAGAGTGGGGAGCAAGTAACCAGAGAATTTGTCCCAGGAGAAAAACCGGGTACCAGAGCCCGCACCTGTGATAACCTTCAAGGCTCACCGAAAATCCGTTGACTAGGGGTATCTCTAGATAGATACGGGCCCGACTCCCAAAGAGCCCATTAGAGGGGAATCAGAATCGTGGTAGTCGGCCATGGTAATCACCAGAAGGTTTACCCGACGGGATAAAGGGAGATTAAGAGCACAGCAGGAGGTCAGATTACTCTACACGAGATCAGACTTCACCACCACTGGGAGGCGAGGGAAAGAAAGTATTAAAAAGGCACACAGTGAGGGATCCATCTACCAACCATACGACCTATTTGCAGCACCCGTAGCCATTTGTCGCTGTAACAACTTACTGCACTGAATGACTGTATTGAATATCAAAAGTTTCTCAGTAAAGTACCCGGTGAAGTGACTTGATCGACTCTGCTGCATCTTTCCCTGCATGTTACTCATATTTAATCGGTTTTGGAGAGTTTCTATACCACAAATACAATTGCACCAATAAACTGCTTTTCTTATAGATGCTTTTATTATTTCATCAAAGATTAAAATTGCAGATATAAAGTGCTCAGGACATAATAAAATTCTTAGAATTACATGGAACTGGATGAGAGGACATTGAGGGGTTAAAGTCCTACTCCAAACACAATAGGACAAAACATGGTAGTCTTTTCAAACAAAGATTCTGTGATACAGAGACATGCATAATTAGATTTGAGGGCTTTAACCCATGGTATATAGAAGTTCCAGTTTATAGTCCCTTCTCATTATACCGATAACTAATCAGTTGCTATCTCAAGACCTCCATTATCTAGAGTAACATCACATAATTTTTAGTTTCATGCTTACCCATGCAAAGTGCCTGTGTGCCTGGATGACCTCTAGGGGACGCCCCAACGCGTTTCCCTGATTGCTTCCTTATGTGGGAGAGCCCCAGTATATATTGACAATTATTCATGTGCGACCAAGATTTATAAAACATCTTTCCCTGCATGAGCTCCTTACCTTCACAGAAACGCTGCCCCAGAGGTCCAGTCCTGCCTGCGGGGGACTATACCATCACTGCCGCAATACCATCGACCACCGGAGGGCTGTAGCGGTGCTGGTGAGCATCACCAGGTACTGGAGGTGGCGTCACAAACTTTATTTCCATTTTTATTATTTTCCTTATCACTTGACCACCAGGACCGCAGCCTCAGGCAGCCACCCGTGACTTCCTGACTGCCCGCCTGAGAACTGAGTACCCTGCCCTGGGTGAGTCATAAGCTGTCATATGTCTATATTGACAGAAAAATAAAAAAAGTTATGGCTCTTGGAAGCAGGGGAGCAAAAAGACGAAAATGAAAAACGAAAAATTTCCGGGTCATGAAGGAGTTAACATGAATAAAAACATTTAAAAGCAAGTGCAAGTCTCCATCCACCACATTAGATCAAGATAATGGGTCATGTGGGGCAACATAATGAGTTGCAGGTGTTGGAGTGGGCAATAGATGCCAAGGGGGCAGGGGTTTCAGGGTACAAAAGTTAATACATGGAGTGGTAAGTGACTTAACAGAGATGCTGTGAATTCCAAGCTGTCAAATTATATCACTAAATCACAATACAAACGGTGGTTAGTATAAAGTATCAGGTTACAGATTTATGTATAGCTGGTAGTTATAGTCTGAACATATAACCAATCTCTGTAATATAACAATTAACCAAATATAAAGTTTGCTAGACAGATGAAAACCACTTATCTCTATAGTACAGTTGTGGCCAAAAGTATTGACACCCCTGCAATTCTGTCAGATAATACTCAGTTTCTTCCTGATAATGATTGCAATCACAAATTCTCTGGTATTATTATCTTCATTTAATTTGTCTTCAATGAAAAAACACAAAAAGAATTGTCCTAAAGCCAAATTGGATATAATTCCACACCAAACATAAAAAAGGGGGTGGACAAAAGTATTGGCACTGTTAGAAAAATCATGTGATGCTTCTCTAATTTGTGTAATTAACAGCACCTGTAACCTAACTGTGGCACTTAACAGGTGTTGGCAATAACTAAATCACACTTGCAGCCAGTTGACATGGATTAAAGTTGACTCAACCTATGTCCTGTGTCCTTGTGTGTACCACATTGAGCATGGAGAAAAGAAATAAGACCAAAGAACTGTCTGAGGACTTAAGAAAACAAATTGTGAGGAAGCATGAGCAATCTCAAGGCTACAAGTCCATCTCCAAAGACCTGAATGTTCCTGTGTCTACCGTGCACAGTGTCATCAAGACATTTAAAGCCCATGGAACTGTGGCTAACCTCCCTAGATGTGGACGGAAAAGAAAAATTGACAAGAGATTTCAACGCAAGATTGTGCGGATGGTGGATAAAGAACGTCGACTAACATCCAAACAAGTTCAAGCTGCCCTGCAGTCCGAGGGTACAACAGTGTCAACCCGTAATATCCGTCGGCGTCTGAATTAAAAGGGACTGTATGGTAGGATACCCAGGAAGACCTCACTTCTTACCCCGAGACATATAAAAGCCAAGCTGGAGTTTGCCAAAACGTACGTGAGAAAGCCTAAAATGTTTTGGAAGAATGTTCTCTGGTCAGATGAGACAAAAGTAGAGCTTTTTGGGCAAAGGCATCAACATAGAGTTTACAGGAGAGAAAAAGAGGCATTCAAAGAAAAGAACACAGTCCCTACTGTCAAACATGGCGGAAGTTCCCTGATGTTTTGGGGTTGCTTTGCTGCCTCTGGCACTGGACTGCTTGACCGTGTGCATGGCTTTATGAAGTCTGAAGACTACCAACAAATTTTGCAGCATAATGTAGGGCCCAGTGTGAGAAAGCTGGGTCTCCCTCAGAGGTCATGGGTCTTACAGCAGGACAATGACCCAAACACACACTTCAAAAAGCAATAGACAATGGTTTGAGAGAAAGCACTGGAGACTCCTAAGGTGGCCAGCAATGAGTCCAGACCTCAATCCCATAGAACACCTGTGGAGAGATCTAAAAATGGCAGTTTGGAGAAGGCATCCTTCAAATATCAGGGACCTGGAGCAGTTTGCCAAAGAAGAATGGTCTAAAATGGCCCCGACCTATGCTAACATCTATATGGCTGTCCTTGAGGGCGAACATGTGTACAATTCTCCATCATGGCGCCATGTCAGAGGTTGTCGACGTTACATCGACAATATTTTCTTTGTTTGGGATGGTAATAAGGAGGAGTTGGAGGCCTTCATTGAGTCCCTCAACAACATCTATCCTGAATTTGGATTCACGATGACATGTTCACTGGAAAAAATGCAGTTTTTAGATACTATGGTCTATAAGGAACAGGGCTCATTAAAAACGGACCTGTTTATAAAAAGTATGGACAGGAACAGCATACTGCATTTTTCCAGTGAACATCTGAGAAAGATGGTTGAGGCACTTCCGTGGAGCCAGATATTGAGGGTTCGGGGGATGGTATCGGATGATACAAGGATTGATGTTAGACTACAGGAGATGATAGAAAGATTTTTGAAAAGGGGGTACCCGAAACGTGACCTTATGGAGTTCAAGACTAAGGCATTAACCATTAGTCAAGGGGACCTGTTATGTCCTAAACCTAAGGTTAATCAACCTAAAAGGGTCCCGCTGGTAACTACATACTGTGGTGTGAGCAGAAGGATTATAGATGTTGTGAGGAAACACTGGCCACCGTTGGCAAAAGGTCATACGAATGTGGATGAATTTAAAATATTCCCACTATTCTCTTACAGAAAGGGCCATAGTCTTAAGGATGATTTGGTTCATGCTGACATCGGGAGCTCTAAACGAGTGATTCAGACGACACTTGTTTGGGTTGTGCCTGTTGTGGGAATATGTTGAAGAGCCGGAGGTTCAGTCATCCCCATTCTGGCAAAAAATATGATAAAGAGGAGATACACATGTAACAGCAGCTTTGTGGTTTACACTATCTGCTGTCAATGTGGTCTCCTCTATGTGGGTGAGGCCACGATGGAAATCAAAGCACGTATAGGAAAACATAAACGTTCGATAAGGACAGGGATGACTGAGCTTCCGATTCCTAGACATTTCCATGACATGGGACATACAGTTAATCAGCTAAGATTTAGAGTGATCGATGATGTCCCCCCACTCAGGAGAGGGGGTGACCGGGTGACCTTTTTAAAAAAGAAGGAATTAAGGTGGATTTTCGAGCTTGATACCTTGTCACCTAGGGGCATGAAAATAGACTATGACCAACGGGGTTGTATACTTAGGCATACCTGATGAGTCCCTGTTTGCCTTCTCATCATTTGTGTTTTTAATTTGAAATTTTAATTTTTTTCCCATATTTTACTTTAGATTGGAAGAATAATGATTCCATTGGATGTTATAATTACCAGATCTATACTATTTCGCTGCAATTTGTCTATAGTTCTATGGAGGTGGGGATACAGTTTGATCACTGGAATGATGTAACCAAGGTGATATACATAGTACTTGAATAAGAAATATTTATATTAATGTATCTACAAATCATGAGACTGAGAAGAAGTACAGGTTATATGTATGATGCGGTTGGTATGATGGGTGATTAGTCCACATGTTGGATTTAAGGGCTATCAGCCTATAGTTGAAAAATCTTAATAATGAGATAGATACCACATGGATGATGTCTTTTGTGGATACACTGTAAAAATAGTGTATATAGATATATGAATACTTTGATAAAAAGATCTACAGATTGTGGATTTGTTGCACGTCCACCATACCACGGATCTTTGACTAGTATATTAAGGTGCTACATCCTGGATTATATAATGTATATAATGTATTATATAATGTAATATTATATATTAAGGTACTACATCCTGGATTATATAATGTACTAGCTGTAGTACCCGGCTACGCCCGGGTTAATAAATAACTGCTGTTAGCTATAACAAAATAGAATTTGAATATGTCATATTATAATGACCTGTAGGAAAATAGAAGCTGAGCTGTGATTGATTGCTATAGGCAGCCTAATAAAACTCCAGCCAACAGTAAACCCTCCCCCTGGCCGGGCAGTATATGTTACCTCACACATACACATAATAGACAGCTCATGTGATCTGCCTTAATTCCCTATATGGCACATGTGTTGCACATTGGCTGTTTTTAATCAGATGTTTATGTTTGGAAAATAAAGATAGCACACGTATGAGGCGAGTTGTGTGAGGTGATTTGTGCACATCTGTGTCTGTCTGTGTGGTGTGTGTGTCCCTGGGGTGTGTATGTGTGTATCCCTGTGGGGGAGTCTGTGTGGTGTGTGTCTCTGTTGTGTGTGTCTCTTTGTGGTGTGTGTGTCCCTGTGGGGTGAGTGCATGTGCCCCTATAGGGTGTTTATGTGTGTGTCCCTGTGTGGGGGGGGGTGTGGTGTGTGTCTCTGTTGTGTGTGTCTCTTTGTGGTGTGTGTGTCCCTGTGGGGTGAGTGCATGTGTCCCTATAGGGTGTGTATGTGTGTGTGTCCTTGTGGGGGGGTCTGTGTGGTGTGTGTGTATCTGTGTTGTGTGTGTTCTCTTGGTGGTGTGTGTGTCCCTGTGGGGTGAGTGCATGTGTCCCTATAGGGTGTGTATTTGTGTGTGTCCCTGTGGGGAGGGGGTGTCTGTGTGGGATGTGTGTGTCTCTGTGTTGTGTGGGTCTCTTTGTGGTGTGTGTCCCTGAGGGGTGAGTGCATGTGTCTCTATAGGGTGTGTATGTGTGTGTGTCCCTGTGGGGGGTCTGTGTGGTGTGTGTGTGTCTCTTTGTGGTGTGTGTGTATCCCTGTGGGGTGAGTGCATGTGTCGCTATAGAGTGTGTGTGTGTGTCCCCTTGGGGGTGTGTGTGTGTCTCTGTGTTGTGTGTATCTCTTTGTGGTGTGTGTGTGTTTGTTCGGGTGTGTGGTGAGTATCAAATGCTGGGGCTGCACTTTAGCGACTATACACTTGCTGTTACTCTTTGTGTGCGTGTGGTGTGTATACATGTCCCCATGTGTGGTGAATATCTCATGTTGGGGCCCCACCTTAGTGACTATATGCTGGTATGTGCTGTTAGTCTTTGGTGCTATCATTAAGCCCCTCTCATTCACAACTGTCAACTGGTAACTGTCACTTTTCCCCCATTATGTTGATAGGGGCAAAATAGTTTGGTGAATTGGAATGCGCAGGGTTAAAATTTCGCCTCACAACATAGCCTATGATGCTCCCGGGGTCCAGACGTGTGACTGTGCAAAATTTTGTGGCTAAAGCTGACAGCTGTCGATTTTCTTCCAACACTTTTCCTTTCCCTTTTTCCGCATTATGTAGATAGGGCCAAAATTGTTTGGTGAACTGGAACGCGCAGGGTTAAAATTTCGCCTCACAACATAGCCTATGATGCTCTCGGGGTCCAGATGTGTGACTGTGCAAAATTTTGTCTCTATAGCTGACAGCTGTGGATTTTCCTCCAACACTTTTCCATTCACTTTTTCCCCATTATGTAGATAGGGGCAAAATTGTTTGGTAAACTGGAACGCGCAGGGTTAAAATTTCGCCTCACAACATAGCCTATGACGCTCCCAGGGTCCAGACGTGTGACTGTGCAAATTTTTGTAGCTGTAGCTGGCAGCTGTCGATTTTCCTCCCACACATTTCCTTTCCCTTTTTCCCCATTATGTAGATAGGGCCAAAATTGTTTGGTGAACTGGAACGCGCAGGGTTAAAATTTCGCCTCACAACATAGCGTATGACGCTCTCGGGGACCAGACATGTGACTGTACAAAATTTTGTAGCTGTAGTTGCGACGGTGTAGATGCCAATCCCGGATATACATACACACACACATACACACACATACACACACACACATACACACATTCAGTTTTATATATTAGATGTAATATGTTATGATCAGCTTATATCTGATGTTTTTGTGTGCTTCCCCTTTCTATATATATGTACTAATTGAATTACACTGAAACATATACATTATCCACAATACTCATAGTTGTGAGCCTATTGTATTTTTATAAATATGTTCTTTTTATGAATATGCTCCTTGTATCTACTTTCTAATCTTGTTCCCCTCCAGAATTTATGGTATTAATTCTTTCAATAGAATATTATTAGTATGTTAGATGCTGCAGCTATGTTCCTTTATATGCTGTTATCGCCGGGGACGCTTTAATCAGGAACTGCATCATCCTGTTCTGTTGATTGACAAGCGCCTAAGCCTATCGCCGAGGTCGCTCCAAACAGGAAATACATCATCCTAGCTGTTTGACTGATAAGCTCCTACACCTAGGAACAGGAGACGCCGGTGCATGCGCACTGGGCACCGGATGCCTAGGACTAGGAAGGAGCGCTCATTGGAGGACGCATGGTGGGGCATGGAAGTATCCATGACGATTTGGATGCAGTCCCCTGATTGGCTATATAGAGGCTGTTTCTATCGGTTTTCTGTCCAAAAATAACGGCGATGAGCAAGATTTTGATATTAGAGGTCTGGATTTATGATATACTAATCTGGAATCTAGTTAGTTGTTCTATGTATAGTTTATATGGGGGATTTTTAACTTTGTTTACTACCGTCTTTCCCCGATAGTAAGACCCCCCCGAAAGTAAGGCAGGGTAGGGGGAACGGGGGGGTCTGCTAATATAAGGCCCCCCCGAAAGTAAGACCGCCTAGGGGGGGGCGCTGGGGAATATAAGGCCGCCGCCTCCTCCTGGTACCTGTCCTCCGCTGTGTCCAGGCTCCCTCGGTGTGTCCAGGCTCCCCCGGTGTGTCCAGGCTCCCCCGCTGTGTCCAGGCTCCCCCGCTGTGTCCAGCAAGTGCAGCCGCGCTGGAGCAGATGGGGTTAATCACAGCCTAACATGCTGTGTCCCCCTGCTCATCTCCGCCCAGCCTGACGTCACTGCAGCCCGGCTCGAGCTCTGATTGGCTCCCAGGAACCAGCGGGCGCGGCCAGATGACGAGCCAATCAGAGCTCATAACGTCATTGGCTTGTCATCTGGCCGCGCCCGCTGGTTCCCGGGAGCCAATCAGAGCTCGAGCCGGGCTGCAGTGACGTCAGGCTGGGCGGAGATGAGCAGGGGGACACAGCAAGTTAGGCTGTGATTAACCCCATCTGCTCCAGCGCGGCTGCACTTGCAGGACACACCGGGGGAGCCTGGACACACCGGGGAGCCTGGACACAGCGGAGGAGCCTGGACACAGCGGAGGAGCCTAGACACAACGGAGGACAGCGGGGAGCCGGTAAGAAGCGGTGTGTGTGTGTGTGTGTGTATGTGTGTGTGTGTGTGTGTGTATGTGTGTGTGTGTGTGTATGTGTGTTTGTATGTGTATGGGTGGGTGGCTGTGTGTGGATGGGAGGCTGCAGTGGCTGGGGCTGCCAATATAAGACCCCCCCCGAAAGTAAGACAGGGGGTCACTTTTGGCCCCCAAAAAAATGTAAGACAGGGTCTTACTTTCGGGGAAACACGGTACATACTGGCGCACGATTGGTGTATTGTGATTGGGGGAGGAGATTTATGGTATAAGAAACACTGTGTAAGTAGGGGGAGTATGCACTTGATAAAAGTCTGCGTACCGAAACGTTGTGCTTGGAGATGGACAGAATAAACTTTGAAGCAATGGAAAATATACCAGCTTGAGAGGCACTGTTCTTTCTCTTTCTACATGGTCTAAAATTCCAACAGAGCATTGTAAGAAACTCATTGATGGTTACCGGAAGCGGTTGATCGCAGTTATTTTGGCGAAAGGTTGTGCAACCAAGTATTAGGCTGAGGGTGCCAATACTTTTGTCTGGCCCATTTTTGGAGTTTTGTGTGAAATGATAAATGTTTTACTTTTTGCTTCATTCTCTTTTGTGTTTTTTCATTGAAGACAAATTAAATGAAGATAATAATACCAAAGAATTTGTGATTGCAATCATTTTCAGGAAGAAACGGAGTATTATCTGACAGAATTGCAGGGGTGCCACAACTGTATGTCTCTGCACCATAGAAAATATTGTTAGGTGTTATCATTTACCTATCTCAGTTGTATAACCATGTGCCATTAATAAGGTTGATAAATGCAAAAGCCACATTTAACCCAGCCACATTGGAAGGTGTGAAAAGGTAAGTTGTCCCTGGCCCAACAGACCTGCTGGCTAGTGTGGGTATGCTAAATTATAGTCAAAGTCATTAGGGGAATTGAAAATATATTGAAAACAGCACACAAACCCAGGATTTAGACCAATTCACATGAAGGTGCCGTGGTCACAGGGACTAGCTAGAAATGTCAATTAACCAAGGAGGACCCAGACCGGGGAGACAGTTTATCGTCCCCTACAGTAGGTGGATGGGGAAGGGCCCAACGAGTGTCGACACTCAAGAGTGGCTTCATCAGGAGAACTAACCACCATTTATATTGTGATTAAGTGATATAATATGACTGCTTGGAATTCACACCAACTCTGTTAAGTCACTTAACACTCCATGTATTAACTTTTGTACCCTGAAACCCTGCCCCCTTGGTATCTATTGCCCATTCCAACACCTGCAACTCATTATGCTGCACCACATGACCCCTTATCTTGATTTAATGTGGTGGATGGAGACTTGACCTGAGGTGAACCCTGACTGTTATATTCATTTCTCAGACTGCTCTTGCTCTGCATAGACATGTGTGTCAATGCAGAGCGATGTAGCACTGCTGAGATTGCGTTTATGGACTACGTCGGACGGAAGAGGATTTTTTTAATAAAGATGGAGTCACTAAATGTCTTTTTTGTTTTATTTCTAATGAAAACATTTTTCTCTGTGTTGTGTTTTTTTTACATAATTTACTACAAATTCATGGCGGGTCAGCTGATAATACAAAGCTGGCCCTAACCCCTTTATTACCCAGTGAGCCACAGCACCAGGGACCTGGAAGAGTTGGGTTCAGCGCCAGAACATGGCGCTTCAATGAACGTGACATTTACTGGGGCGGCTGTGGGCTGCCATTCGCAGCGGGGCTGCCCAGAAAGCTTGGGCCTCCCTGCGCTGCGGATTCCAGCCCCCAGCTACCTAGCTGTACCTGGATGGACATAGAAATAGCGCGGAGCCCCAAGCATTTTTTTTTATTATTTCATGAAATTCCTGAAATAATAAAAAAAAAGGGGGATCCCCTATATTGTTGCATCTGGCCAGGTACAAATAGGCACCTGGGGGTTAGTGGCAGCCCGTCGCTGCCTGCTGTATCCGACTGGATACAAAATTACGGCGAAGCCCACGTCAATTTTTTTTTTGAAAAATCCAAATAACAATATGAATGAAAGGGACTGCATCTTTATTAACCACTCGACCATGGTAGATGGGTTAATAAAGATGCAGTCCCTTTTTATAGGATTGTTTAATGATTTTTCAAAAAAAGTTTGATGTGCGCTTCGCCATCTTTTTGTATGCCAGCCGGATACAGCAGGCGGCAACGGGCTGCCGCCAACCCACAGCTGACTATTTGGACCTGCCTGGACACAGAAATATTAGGAAGCCCTTATTTTTTATTATTTCATAAATTTCATGAAATAATACAAAAAAAATGCGTGGGGCCCCGCACGATTGCTATGTCCAGCCAGGTCCAGCTAGGCAGCTGGGGGCTGGAATCCACAGCGCAGGGAGGTCCAAGCCTTCTGGGCACCCACTGCTGCAAATGGCAGCTCGCAGCCACCCCAGAAAATAACGCGTTCATTAAAGCACCATGTTCTGGCGCTGAACCCGACTCTTCCAGGGTCCTGGTGCGGTGGCATACTGAGTAATAAAGGGGTTAGGGCCAGCTTTTTGTTATCAGCTGGCCCTAAGCCCGAAATTCATGGGGTCAGACCCATATTAGACATGCCCCCCATGAATTTCTATTAAATTGTTTAAATAAAAACACAACACCAAGAAAAATTATTTTTATTTGAAAAAACAAAACAAAACCACACTTAGGGACTCCATCTTTATTTTAAAAAAATCCTCTTCCGTCCGACGTAGTCCAATTCAGGGTTCTTTAGCTCTGCTACATCTTCGGTAGAGAACCTCCACCAGAGATGTAGCAGAGCTGTGCAGCCTGGCGTGTGAAAGTTCATGTCAGTTCATGTAGGCAAGCATGAACTTACATGAACCCTGCCATGCCAGCATCGCTACTTCAAAGGAACAGCTAACCTGAGTCAGCTGTTCATTTGAAACTACAGGCGGGAAGGCGTCCAAAAGAAAAAAACCGGTTTGAAAACTGGATTCTCCCAGATTGTACCGGTCCGGTGCAATCCGGTGCCCCATAACATGGGGATTTATGGTGCCGGATTGCTCCGGACCGGGACAATCTGGGAGAATCCGGTTTTAACTCAGTTGACGACCGCGGACAGCTTCCTGCTTGCCGCGGTCGGTTCTGCGCTCCCCGGCTGCCTGACAGCAGGACCCACCGCTTCCCCCGCAGCCTCCCCACCCGATCCTAAGTTAGGATAGGGTGGGGAGGCAGTGGGTTGGAGCAGAGGATCGTACTGTCAGGCGGCGGGGAAGCCAGTAGGGGGCTTCAGCATTGTTTAAAAGCCGGCGGCTTTTTAACCGCTGGCTTTTAAACAATGAAGTAGGGAATTGCAGGTTTTTCCTCTGCTGCCAGACCTCTTTATAGGGTCCAGCAGCAGAGGAATTGCATTTCCCATTGATTTACATTGGACTCGTTACTCTGCGAGTAATCGCAAGGGTACTCACAGAGTAATGAGTAGCCCGAGTACCCTACTATTCAGTGAGTACCGAATAGTAGCTAGTAGACTCGCTCATCCCTACTGTAAAGTAAAGGAAGGCATACATTTGGAGTCAGTTTATGAATCCAAAAAAAGAATGGATTTCTTATGTGAAACCCATGCCTGTGTACCTCTATCCTGCAGCCAGTAAGTGAGTACCCTATTGTATAGTGACTGGTATACTGAATGCTGAATATCACTGGCAATCTAGGGTACCCCGATCCGGTCCGTAATTGCTACGTCACAGTACCCACAGGCAGAAAATCGTTCCAATTTTTCCACGTGATGTGAACATGAGCAAACGTTATACCTGCATTCACATTGCCCCCGTGCACCTCCAGAAAGTGTAGGGACAAACCAGACAAATTTCTACGGCTAGCCAGAGTACTGGGATTAGAAGCGGCTATATGTTCGCTAATTCGTTTTTTAGTAGAAATTTGTCTGGTTTGTCCCAACACTTTCTGGAGGTACACGGGGGCAATGTGGGGACACTGATTGTGAAGTGTGTTGAACCCGTACCAAGACTGATAAGAGGCAGAGATTGGGAGCGGGTTTTGATGTGCCGCGAAGCTCATTGGATCCTGGCACTCAATACCCGATACCCTGAAGGGTTAAATTATCGTACTGATATATTGTAGCACCCCAGGGTATGGGAACTCAGATATCTGTGCCCTCTGCTTTATTGGGGGATGTCACTGGGGCCTGCCTAGACCCGTGGCCCCGGGGGACAATAAGGGGGTTGTTAGTATTTACAAAGGATTAGAGTCTTTGTCTCGTGATGCCACCTGTAGTACCTGGTGACTAGACACCAGCGCAGCCACAGTTCTCCAGAGGGTGGTGGTATAGCGGCAAAGATGGAGCACCTCCCTACAGGTAGAGCTCAGCCTCCAGGGCAGTGTTACCTGTTGCCAGGATGGTGCAAACCGTTGAGGAAAGTCAATGAATGCAGGACAGAAACGCAGATGCAATTGACTCTTCCAGGTACTTTACTTGTAAAAGAAATCTGATCAAGATAGTGATACAGCTCACAGTACTTCTCGCAGGACGACCGGCTGGGAAGTCGCAGCAAAATGCTGAATCTGTGAAAGTCTCTGGCGGTACCGTCTTGGATCTACCCTTGTCCTGTCCCTTCTCTCTTTTCTCCTGGTCTGCTTTGAGCAGTGGTACGTCCTAGGGGATGAACACCCTGAGAATGTCTTCGGAGCTGGGATGAGTACGGTCGGAGGGTGAACACTCCAGGTCGCGTTGTCAGACCCATGTACTCCGGGTGAACAAGTCAGGACCTTTCTGTCTGGGCTATTTCTCTCTCTAGCCCTTTTTTGAAGCCCCCTTTCTCTCTCGGGTAAGCTCCCGTTCTCCGTCTTTCCTTGGGAAAGACACTCCTGAAGACTCCCCTTGCGTTCTACCTTGCTCCTCTCACACTTTCCACTCTCCCACTCTCTTTTTGGGACCTCCCCCCAGTTGCATTGGTGAGTGTGTGTTGGCATCAGATCCTCCCACAGCGTTTTGCATTCTACTTGCGATAAGGTACCTTTACACGCCGCAACTATCACTGGCAATCGGTATCCAACAGATCCTGCGGGAAACGTCCGGTTGAATCCCGTCGCAGCTTCACACGCCGCAATTAGTAGGGGAATATGGGCGTTCATGTTCTGCGGCGCTGAAACATAGGCATGACAGACTCATGTATTCCGTGACGCTAACACGCTGATTGGACAACGCAATAGCGTCATGATTGAGCAGCCTGTGCAGGAAGGTTGGTTAATACATGACGCCATTCCAATTGTGGAGTGTGAATGGTCAGCTCTTTAAATATGGCGCCCTGCGAAGGGACAGCCAATGGTAACACAGTAGCCCCCACCAATCATCGCTGATGGGGCGCGGAAAACATCACGCTGTGGCACGCCTCTAGGAAATCACTGGGTGACGCAGATTCCATCCCTATCGCCCATTTACACGCCAATACCAGGGCAATTCACCATTTGGGTTGCCTTGGATTTTAGAACACGGTTCAGAAACCACTACCCGGAGCAACTACGAAAAACCCGATCACTTTTCCAAATTACATGCCGCAACTTCGTAGCAATTTCAAGGCAACTGTGACAAAAACCCTGATTGCCAGGCAGTTGCTACACCTCAGTGGCAGCATGTAAAGGTACTTTTAGGGATAACCACATGCTCATCTTTGGGTGCAGTACCCCACTTGTGACGCCTGACCAGTGGGGCGCCACATTCCCCCTTGATGGAATATACTCGTCCGCGAGTTTGGTGTTACAGGATTTATCGGAAGAGTAAAAGGTTTTATATTTTCATTAAACATTAACAGGCAACATATTTACAAACAAGCATTCTTCTTCCCTTCATGGGAGGCTCGGTTCTTTTATTTTTTTAACGTTACTAAACAATGCGAAAGCTAACTATTACTATAGACCTCGGGGTCCTCTGGTCACCTTTTGGCCAAGATATTGCTCTCCAGTTCATAGCATCTTTCTTTATACACAATTCACTTTAAACAATAATAACATTATTTAAAGCGAACCTGTCACCCCCCCTGGACATCAAAAGCTATAATAGCCACCTTCTGCAGCACTAAGGCTGCATTCAGGGAAGGTGGCTATAAGCTTTTGATGCCCTTTATACTATTAAATATGAACTTATATAAAGCCTTACTCTTAAGAAGACCTAAGACCGGGAGGCGGGGTTTCGCGCTCCTCCGACCCGCCTCCTCTTGTCAGTCATGGTCCTCGCCTGCTGCTGCCTCCACTCATGAACGCGCGCCTCCGTTCTCGTCTATGGCGCCGCGCATGCGCTGTGCGCCGTGTGTCCAGGAAGTCATCGGGCTGCGCGCGCAGCCCGACGACTTCCTGGACACCCGGCGCACAGCGCATGCGCGGCGCCATAGACGAGAACGGAGGCGCGCGTTCATGAGGGGAGGCAGCAGCAGGCGAGGACCATGACTGACAAGAGGAGGCGGGTCGGAGGAGCGCGAAACCCCGCCTCCCGGTCTTAGGTCTTCTTAAGAGTAAGGCTTTATATAAGTTCATATTTAATAGTATAAAGGGCATCAAAAGCTTATAGCCACCTTCCCTGAATGCAGCCTTAGTGCTGCAGAAGGTGGCTATTATAGCTTTTGATGTCCAGGGGGGGTGACAGGTTCGCTTTAACTTCTCATCGGCCACACGGGGACTGGTAACTGCGCGGACCCAGCGTTAATCATTGTCCATCACAGTCCAGTATGCTTTATCACCGCCAGGCCGCTTTGAATAACCACATGATATCACACGAGAGTCTCTGGCTAAAACGGGTTAATATTCCGGCTTCAAACAACATTATACACTCATGGGAGGGAAGAGTTCTCATGGAAGTCTATGAGTCTACACTTAAATCAGGGAATTTCACATACTTCTTTAACGCAAGGGAAAAGAAAAAAACAAAAAGTTCACACAAAAGAAACAATTCACATCTCAAACATGTAGCGAAAACAGGTACTTAATGAATAGCGAACTACCCAAGTGGCCTCGCGTGTCTTTTCTTTTCAAGAATCTTTTTATTAAAAGTATAAGGATCAAACAGAGTAGACAAAATTTTAGCACGGTACAGCATACGAGGCAAAATTACAAAGTCAAGCACGAGGTTCCACTAGTGATACAAAGTGTGTCTCAAATGTTAAAATGTTCCATTGGATTATCAGCCTTCAATTACATGGAATATGTTATTTGAACGGTAGTCAGCAAGGCCGTAGCTTATTGCCTCAGAGTCTTAAGGTACCGTCACACGCGGCAATATGGCTTCCATATCGCCGTAAATTTGTGTATTTCGGCGATGTGGAAACTACATCGCCTGTGCAATAGGGCGTAGATTACCTTGCAGCCTGAATTTTGTGTAATTTTTAAAAAACTAAACCAAGCGTTTATTTTATTATTTGTTGGTAATAAACCACCCTTTGATTTCCCTTAACTACGTCCACATATGTGTCTGGTTGTGCAGTATGGTTGGTGTGTAGTGTGTTGTGTGTGTAATGGTGCTGTTTGTGTGCCAAATTGAGAGGCCTAATGTCCACAATAACATATTTGGGTCATTGTAGCACACACAAGGCTATCCATAGGTGACATGTGTGAGTATGGGGAGATTAGGAGGCTTCTGTGGTCGACATAGGGAAGTCTGTGTGTTTGTGTGTGTTTTGTAATGTGTGTGTGTGTTATTGGAGACAGTCATGTTAAATACGGCTTGTTTCCAGGTCAATGTACAGTATGGTTTGTTTTTTATCATGTCACACTGCACACCTCTGGCAATTAATTGGCCATTTGTTGTGTTTCACATTTAAGTGGGACTAGGTCTCCCTGTGTGTGCACAGACAAGTGATCACACTGTATAATTAGTGTCACAAACCTTTATTTTTTAATTGTAAAATTGTTCAAAAGTGGTGTGGTCAGGTTAGTAGTAGACAAACCATACTACCCACTTTCCCAATGTGGGATACTATAAGAACAGAGGCCAACGTGGCCTAAAAAACTAAGGTGACAACATGGCAACAGGGACAACAACAATGGTTCAACATGGACAACAACTAGAATGTGACAATGGCCAAAATTATTGGGGGGGTTTGGTGGGGTATGGGCCCTGCCGGACTGGGCTGCCTGGAGGGCTAGATCATGGCACCCAAGTGGGCAAGTGTTGATGCCCTTCTTGGTGTACCCGCTCCATATGCTGCTGTGCCACCTGGTGGGCCTGCAGCAGCTCCTCAATATTGGTACACCTGTATGGGAAAGAAGGACATTAGTCAGTTACCTGTGTAGGTGTGGGTGGGTGTTTGAGGTCATTGTTATGGATTATACATACGCAGCAAATCACCATCCCGGGTGCCATCTGGAGGAGATGGGGATGGGCTGACAGCTCAGCCTTCAGCGCAAACTCTTTCTCCTTGACCAAAAAAAAAAGGAGAAACACATCAGGACTCACATACTGCTGTCTGGGCCACACACCAATAAGTAGACTAGAAAGCTTGTAGGCCTTAGCAGAAACCTACCACCATACACAGAACCAGCAGGCTCAAGGTGAGGGTGTGGGGACCACAAGACACAAGGGCTCGGCCAGAAGCTGGATATGCTGGGGAGGGTTGCTGCTGGGCTTTGTGTGTGTGGCCACAGGACGGGGCTTGGTGGTCCCAGGGGCACAGGCTGGCTGCAGCCAAGGCTCGTGGCCCTGGTGTGGAGGGACTGGCTGGGCCCTCCGGGGCTGCTGTGGCTGGTGTCCCTGGTGTGGGGGGACTGGCTGGGCCCTCCGGGAAGGGGTGGGGGTGTCCCAGGTGGGCTCGGGGACTGTGGGCCCTCCCCAGATGCGGAGTCCTCCTCATCTTTTAATATCAAACATTACAACAGACCGATTTAAGCAAAGGACCACAACATAGGGAAAACACCTAGTGTGTGTGTATGAATGTCATGACGGCGTGAAGGGTACAGGTAAAGGTTAGGTCGGGCGCAACCCTATGGTGAGGGACCAGTCTGTTTTAGGACATGAGAACAACACCAGTGCCACATATTTTGGAAGTCAAACACCCTTGGTTTAGCATGGGATGGATTTTTTACATTAACAAAAGAGCAGCAGTAAGCATCAGGTGGTGGCACCATGAGGGCAAACACATAGCAGTCAGCTTGTATTCAGTTTTCTGTATTGTGATCAATGTGTTGCAAAATGGTATGTGTCATAGTGCACACATATGTGCTGCGAGGCGTCATGTGGGTCTTCAAATTCGCATTAATATGTTGTTGTCACCTTTGCGGTCATGACAAACTATTTTTGACAAGACACAGGTTAAGGACCACTATAGCCTCACCATTTGGATGACAAAAGAGTATTCTACACTTTCATGTTGCATTGTGACCAACATGCAGATGTACATTGGTGACAGATCCACATGGTGCTTAAGGGCACACTATGTGCCATGGCACAATACCACATGATGGTTGTGTAGTGTTTTGAGTATTATGGTTGGCATGTGTGTGTTTGACATTGCCACATACTCACCACGCAGCCTGGCAATCCGGGCATGAATGCAGCAATCCTCATTGGGCACTTGTGCTTGAGGTCCGCAAGCTTTTTCATTATCTGCTTGCATGTCCTCTCCACCCCCAGTTTCTGAAGCAGGGCCCACTGGATCCTCCTCAGTATACAGCGCTTGCACAGCTGTGGCTGCCTTGTGACACTGGTGACACTGTAGTCATGGCGGTCACACAGGTCTATCAGAACCATTAGCTCTGCCAGAACCCATGTGGCTGCACGTTGTGCGGCGGCCATGATTCTTGTCCTATATGCAGGGGAGGTGCAGGCACCTGGCAGGCAGGGAGAGAACAAGCAGAAACGTCATGACAACACCACAGCACACTGACACCGCAAAACAAAGCTTAGGGCGCTAACAAGGTCAGATGCCGGCGAAGTGGGAGCAGTATAATGTACCCATCAGTGTCACCTAATTCACACTCGTAGTGTGATTGTAGTGCGTGGCCCATGCCACCCATGTACGATGTGTAGGGCAACATCTGAGGTGGCATGTGGCACTATACTCAACACAGAGCAGATGAATTCACGCGGATGACATAGCTTTAGCGCATCTATGGCACGAATAAATGAATTGTGTTTGCGTACTGTTGTGTAGGTTAAGATATGTGTGGTGCTGAACGGACAGCTCTTCAAATATGGCACCCTGTCAACTGACATTCAATGGGAACACAGTAGCCACCACCAATCACCGCAGATGGGGCGCGGACTCCAGCACGCTGTGGCATGCCTATGGGAAATCAATAGGCGACTCTGATTCCATCACTATCGCCCGTTCACATGCAGTGCTCAGGAATCAGGCGACAGGCGAGAGCCGATTTATCCCCAAATTCCCCAAACACACGCCGCAACTGTGAGGCAATTTCATGGCGATTGTTCCGGGGCAACATATCACCTTTGGGATTCCCAGCCATGGTTGCAGCGTGTAAAGGTACCTTTAAATAATCTGCCGATATCATCCAACTGATAATCTTCAATCCTCCCAATGCCTCCTCCTTTTTTCCACACCTGTACGTTCCTCTTCTAACCGCCCTTTGCCCAGCATCCCCCATCCTCTGGAATTCTGCACTTCAAAACGTCTGACTGTCCCCCACACTCGGAACCTTCATGCAGAACCTGAATACCCATCTCTTTAGAAAAACCTACAGCGTACAATGACCACGGTGATACCTCACTACCACTGGACCCAGCGCTCCACCACCACCAGAGCAGACCCAACCTAATTTTTCACTCCCCATTGCCCTGTAGAATGTAAGTCCGCAAGGGCAGGGTCCTCTCTCCACTCTGTACTAGTCTGTCATCTTAGTTTTTTCATTGTATTTTTAACTTGTTTGTATGTATCTCTTTCTCATGTACAGCAGCATGGAATCAATGGTACTCTATAAATAAAAATAATAATAATTGTTAGCAGGTTGTAAGTAGAAAAAATAAATTATAAACATTAATTAAAAAATAAAACTATTATGATTAGTTGACAAATTATATGATAAAGAAAAATATACAATTTAATATATATTGAAACATGCATTATTGTTTTCAAAGTAGTCATTTAAACATGAATTAGAGTCACAAACAAAATATAATATTACAGAAAACTATAAGCTCTTTCTCAAGGATTTAGTTCTTATTTCTTTTTTTCTCGACACAAATCTTATGAGATACTTCATCATTTCTGACAGATTGCTGTTGGCAAGTATAGAAGCTAAGGTAAAGACATTAAACACTGAATCCTAGTAACTTCACAATCAAAGTACTATTGAACTGACTTTAAAATCCTATTCAACAAACATTGTTAATTAACAAAAGAAATTTAGAATGTGGCCATACAAATTATTCGTCTTGATGTAATATAACCTTAGGACCAGAGAACAAATTAAAGTGAGATAATCACATAACATGAGAAAGGGCAAATAACTGATCAAAGCAGCTATCAAGTGATAACAATGAATTGCAATCAGCATCACATATTTCAGGCATAGTTACCGTATTTTCATGACCTGAATACTGATTGTTATGAAACTAATAATTATGATTAAAGTGTTTATTTCAAACAGAATTAATTCATCATTTCATTTTTATGTTCATCTTGTCCCATTTTGGTAAACATTTCTTTTGATTTATTTTATCTGATTCATATTAAAATGATACTGGTGACAGTGCAGTTTCAATCACCTAAACAAACTTTGTGGGATGTATCTTAGTGTATACAGTACAATATTAAGAATCAATTATCTCTGGCTAAATTCTACAGGGGACACATTAAATTTGGATGGTAGAAAGATAAAAAAATCACTGGCATACAGAGACTTTAGCCCTTAAGTGTCAGCATTAAACTAATGCGCGGTTACGATGGGGAGTTGGCAAGTAATTGTTAATGATTGCCTAATTATGTTATTTATCTTGTGGTCATTTAAATGTGTGAAGTTTTAAACTGTTGTCAACATTTAGAAAAATGGACCTCAAATAATCAAATAGGAAAAAACATTTAAAGATAATATTCACCCTCCATAGGTCCACAGACTGCTCCCCTGTGCTGCTGCATTCTCTGTTTTGGTTGCTGCAGCTAATCACTGAGCAGGGCGCTAACAAGAGAAAAACTGCTGAGCTCAGTGATTGACTGCAGGGTTTATGAGCATTATATTTGTAAAGTTACTATTGCCATCAAGGAAGAGACACTGAGGCAATGATTTAGGAGCTGGTGCTGGTCCTATAGACGGTAAACACTATATGTGTTTGCTTTTTTTCTTACTACTATCTGGTCAATTGGAATCTATTTTGCTTGACTAAAAACATCTTTTAAACCTTTAATGACTGCCAATATGCTTTAAAACGAAGGTCATTAATAGTTTTTTTTTTTTCTTACTGCCATTTTAAAACAGCGGTAAGGAGTAAGAGAATACCACTCTCCCATGGTCAAAGATCCCATGGATGACAGCTGTACATGACAGCTGACACTCGTGATCATCATCCCCAATTCGATTATGGAACTGAGAAATTGGCTGATTAACTCCTTACATGCTGCTGCCAAATACAACAGCGGTTTCTAAGAGGTTAAAACCGGATTAAAAGACCCCCCTTTGGCAGAATAGGTGATCCACAATGGTAATCGTAGTTTTAATCACTGTCGTGCTACTCTGAGGTCATCTGATGATCCATGGGTATGGTGGTCTTTAGGATCCAACTAAGGCTGCCTTCACATCACAATTTTTCTCCATTTTGACACAGATACACACGGATCTGATTTTGCCTCCCATGTATCCCTATGGGCAACAGATCAGATCGGATGTGTCCCTATTGGCATCCGATTTTAGCACCATCCGTTGCTGTCCGATTTAGTCACGGAGCCAAAATCGTAGCCTGCTACAATTTTGGTCTCCGTCTCTAAAATCGGACTGTGGTGGTCCTTTGTAAGCTACCATGGGAGCCTATGGACATCGGATCCGTGTCAACATCGGATCCGATGTTTGCTCCGTTGTTATGTACTGAGCAAGCCCAGATGCAGTACTCAGTACATAACCCTGTCTCTCCCTGTTCTCCCTGCTCCTCCCTCCTCCTCCCTCCTCCTTCTCCTCACCCCCCTCTCCTCTATCCTGTTCCCCCTGTCCTCTACCATCCGGTATGTTAAAAATAATAAATCACCTCACGGAGGATACTTCACCTGTCCAGCGCCTCCTGGTATCCATCTGGACAGTAGGACCTGTTATTACGTCACCAAGCCGAACAGCTGACGTGTAAGCTGATCAGCTCGGTGACATCACAAGAGGTCCTGCAGCCAGACCATTGAATCCCCGGAGGTGCTGGACAGGTGAAATATCCTACATCAGGAGATTTATTATTTTGAACATACCGGAGGAAAGAGGAGAGGAGAGGAGAGGGGGACAGGATAGAGGAGAGGAGGGAGAAGAGATGGAGGGGGGAGAACAGGGAGAGACAGAGGGACCACAGGATCCACATGGATCCTGCATAGAATCTGAAATGGATGGCTATTTGCCATCCGATTGCAGGTATCTGTTTGGATCCGTGGCTGTCCGGGGAACCTGCAAAAACAAGGATCCCCACAAAATCGTGATGTAAAGCCAGCCTTAGAGTAAGGTCTTACAGGCACAGTGAGAAAATCACACACAGGAGACAGGGATTCTGCACTACTGTACACAAGTAGAGCAGCTTATGAGATCAGTGATCAAATAAAAAAAATAGTCATATCCCACGGTGAGAAAGTAAAAAAAGTTAAATAAGTCTGTAAACAAGCACAAAAAAGTACATTAAAAAATCACAACAACCCATTTTGCAGCAAAAACACAGCATTTGCATCAAGACAAAAATAATCAGACAAGTACACATAATAGGTATTGCCTCATCTGGAATGATCCGATGTATAAAATCATCCCATTATTACCTGTGGTGAACACAGTAAAAAAAAAACACCCAATAATTTATACTTTCATTATGCTGACACACAAAAAATTAACTAAAAAGTTATCAAGAAAATTATACATAAAAGAAAGGCTATGAATATAATGCCAAACTGACCCACAAAAAATGAATCCCTAATATCGCCCATTCTGGAAACAATAATGTTACAGCTCTCAGAACCTGGCGATGCAAAGACAAATTAATTTTTTCAAATTTAGTCTTTAGTGTGCAAAAGTAGCAAAGCAAGAAAAACAAAACAATATACCGTATATACTCGTGTATAGGCCGAGTTTTTCAGCCCAAAAATTGGGCTGAAAAGTCTCCCCCTCGGCTTATACACGGGTCAATACGGTAGGCTGCTGTGGTGGGGGCTGTGTCCAGGGCTGGTGAGGCTGGAGGAGGCGGGGGGAGGCTGCTGAATGAGCGCCCCATCACGTGGGGCCGCTCATTATATATGCACTGCTTCCTCCTGTCAATCAGCGGCAGGGGGAAGCAGTGCATAACTAAATATATGCCCCCAAATGCTGGCACTTGCCCCCCTGCTTGTAAGGACCCCCCCCCCGGCTGCTTATCTTACTATCCCTTGTATTCTGCATCGCGCGCGCAGGTCCCTCCATGCTCCCGTCCTCCGTAGCATCCGGGGTCATGTGACCGGCCGGTCGCATGACATCATCGCTACGCGACGGCCGGGGATCCCGGATGCAGCTGACGCCGGGAGCACGAGGACGGGAGCATGAAGGGACCTGCGCGCGTGATGCAGAAGACCAGGGATGGTAAGATAAGCAGCCGGGGGGGGGGGGGAGGGGGCCTTACAAGCAGGGGGACAAGTGCCAGCATTTGGAGCTGCTGTATACACCTCTGGGGCTGCCTGTTTATACCACCTCTGGGGCTGCCTGTATATACCACCACTGGGGCTGCCTGTATACACCTCTGGGGCTGCCTGTATATACCACCACTGGGGCTGCTGTATACACCTCTGGGGAGGCTGCTGTATACACCACTGGGGAGGCTGCTGTATACACCACTGGGGCCTGTATATACCACTGGGGAGGCTGCTGTAATACTGCTGGGGCCTGTATAAATTAAGCCGTTATATAGCCCTGCTTACCTAAAAATAAAAAAGTTACAGCTCTCACTCAGAACATGGCAATGAAAAAAACTATTAACACACTAAAAATGCTTTTTTATATCACACAGCAGCAAAATATAAAAACACAATATAAATCTGGATTTGCTGTAATCGCACCAACCCAAATAATAGAATCTGCTTTATCATTTATCCCATGCAGAAATCAAAATAAGAACTACTCTTTCATTGCTGTTGTTCATTCTAACCCCCAAAAATTGTAATAACGTTCAGTCCATATTTATCTTTAAATCTCTGCTAAGGACTTACGTCAGGGTTTCCATCTAAATCCCAAAAGCCGCAATTGACACAAAACTCAACATTAGTGATGAGCGAGTACCGTAATATTCGTAATCGCTATACTCGTTACAAGTACTTTCTAATAATCGCGTATTCGTTCCGAATAGCGAGAACAATGTAAATCAATGGAAAATGCGAGTCATTTTCTGTTGGACCCTAGAAAGAGGTGTTAGGGCCTCAGGAGAAGGCTGAAATGGATGGGAAAGTGATGAAACAGAATGGGATGAACCTGGAGAATATGCATGCATGCATTTTTGACTCACATATGGTTTGTGGGAATAACTTTGTGGCAGGATTACGCCACTGTTACAGATACACAAGAACAACTACCAAACCTAACCTAAATTGCATTTAACAGGCCAAAAATGTTGAGAAACAGTTTTTCCTGCCTAATCACTTGTATATAAGGCTAAATAAACCAGAGAAACAAGTATTGCCTACCTTGGATCTGACTTTATGGTATGCTGGTAAGCTCACTCTATCACCTACGCACGTTTCAAGTTTTCAATCCTAATCATGACGCCCTGATGACGAGGATTGAAAACTTGAAACGTGCATAGGCGGTAATGGGACCACTGTGGAGCACAGCAGCATACCATAAAGTCAGATCCAAGGTAGGCAATACTGATTACACTGGTCAACAGCATTTTTGGTGCCAAAGATATTTCATTGAATTTAGGGTAACTTTGGGGTGCTGATTCTGAATATGTCATCAGTTTTGCCAGATTGGCTCAAGTTTTTGAGATTTTTCGTAAAATGTGTAACAAAAAAGACGTTTTTTGCTACTTTTTTAACGAAGTCTGTTATGTTTCTTCTATGTTTTGTCAGTGTATATTCACCACAAATGTAACAGAATGAGTCTGGATCGTTAAGACAACTTCTTCTTGATGAGTTCATGCTTTTCACTGGACAACAGACAACAACATAAAGTTAGTGCCAAAAACCAAGCTATGAACAAACTTTTAGAACACTAATTAACACAAAACTATATTGAGAACTGCTCAGTTCAAGTACTAATCCAAAGAAATTAATGAGATGATGCGTCGCATTTACGAACAAGTGCTATAAATAAGATACCAAAAATCTCAAAAACTTGAGCCAATCTGGCAAAACTGATAGCATATTCAGAATCAGCACCCCAAAAATACCCCAAATTCATTAAAATATTTTGGGCACCAGAAAAAAAATTTTTTTTTGTTGACCTGTGTTATCAGCAGCTTCTACTTAAAATACTTAGAAAGCCCATATATGTGGGACTGGGAGACAAGATAATAGAAACCCAGGAGTAAGATAAAGAGAGTAGCTGGTATTATATACTCTAAGTATAGCACAGAGACCTTAAGAAGTGTAAGGGGAGGAGAAATATCAAAACCCCAAGATATATTAGAACTCCTAGAGATATTGTTTATCTATAAAAAGGAGAAGTTAAATCTACTAAAGTAGTGCTATTTGGTATAGCTTGGGCCGCTAACTAATAAAGTGAAAGGGTAAATTAATTTCTGTATAATTGATTATAGTGTCTCAATTGTTCGCCAGGGGTAGTAAATACCAATAGCTTATTAATGTTGGTACCTGAATATGAAATGAAATTTTAAAATAATTTTTGTATGAAATTTTAATCAATGAAGTTAAATTTTCTAATTGAAGTGTGCAGATCACTCATTTACCAGGGATACTCCTTTGGAGGACATCCTGTGGTGATTTTGATAAGTAATCTAAGGACAGCTAACTGTAGCAATAGGTATATTGATCTTTGATCTGAGAGGCCTCTGTAACATGCATTTTGGAGGGACTGCTCTTACTTATAAATTGGGGCGATCCTTCCCTCATTGAGACTTAGATAGTGGAATACATATTCCATAGCAGTTTACAATGTGCCCATTGTATCAATGGGCTTGACCCTCTTTCTCCTTCTCCTCCACCTCCTCCACCACCATGTGATACTGCAGACCTAAATTCAAATGTTCCAAGTGCCTGCAGTAGGCAGGAAACCTGAGTTTGCTGGTTGTCCAAAGGGAACCCTGTAACATACATTTTGTAGGGACTGCTCTTATTTAGACATTTGGGTGGTCCCTCCCTCATTGAGACTCAGATAGTGGAATACATATTCCATAGCAGTTTACAATGCGCCCATTGTAGCGCTGGGCTTGACTCTCCTCCTCCTCCACCTCCATGTGATTCTGTGGACCTAAATTCAAATGATCAGAGAGCCATAATAAGTTGGTCATCAACAGTCAATGTCAATTTCTATTGAATATGTATCCTCCAGCTCAGTCAAAATGTGGCACAATTCTGGCATGTTCTTTTGCCAGATAGGGTGACTGACAGGGGATACGTATTCAGTTGAAATCAACTGTCAGTTACCCTTTCTCACAAAAAAAACTTGCCTGTGTTGTGCCACATTGTGACTGAGATAGGGGATACATATTCAGTCGAAATCAACTGTCTCAGTCACAATGTGGCACAACACAGGCAAGGTTTTTTTTGCTAGCAGGGTGACTGACAGTAGATTTCTATGTATCCCCTCTTTCAGTCCCAATGTGGCAAAAACCCGGCTTTTTTATTTTTGCCAAATAGTGTGACTGACAGTAGGCTTCTATTGAATATGAATCCCCTATGGCAGTCACAATGTTGGACAACCTGTGACAAGGGCCTCCAATGACAAATATTAGTTTGATATGACCACTGTACATTCCAGATTTGTCCACTGCACAATTTGTATAGGGTTTGTAAAAATTAGCCCTATGGGTTGAGTCATAATTTACACAGGAAGACATCAGCGTCAGATTAGGCTCTCCTGACCCCTCTTGCCCATTTCACCTATCTGTTACCTGATTCCCTTACCTTCCAAGCGTGACATTATCAGCACCCCAATACCATTTTTTTTTCTCCGAGCCATTTTGTCTCAGACATCCTCTGCAGATGCCTTCTCACAACTGATGCAGACCATCTCAGCTGAGGTCACTGGTCTGCGGACGCAGGTGGTGCAGCAGCTGCAGCAGGTTGTGGGGTATCTGGGCTCGGCTTACGCCCAGGCCATACCTGAACCCAAGATATCTCTTCCAGATAGGTTTTCTAGGGGAAGAGATAAATTCTTGGTGTTCAAAGAGGCCTTTAAACTTTACTTCAGGCTTTTGCCCCGTTCATCTGGGAGCGAGGAACAGTGGATAGGTATTATAATCTCCCTTTTTAAGGGGGATCCCCAGACCTGGGCTTTCTCCCTTCTGACCGAGTCACCATCGTTGCGGTCGGTGGACGAGTTTTTTGTTGCTCTGGCTCAGGTGTACAGTGAATCAGATAGGGTGACTCTTGCAGAGTCAAATCTCCATAAACTCAAGCAGGAGTCCCGAGCAGTGGAGGTGGGCGACTGACACCCTGTGGAACAAGCCTGCCCGTAGGAGTCAGTTCTGTCTGGGTTTGTCAGCTAGACTGCAAGACACCCTGGTTCTGTACTCCGCACTTGAGTCATTGGAGGTTGTGATGTCCCTAGCTATCAGAGTAGACAGACGTCTGAGGGAGAGACCGAGACCAACTTTTCCCCCTGTGGCTATCCCTGTTGAGGAACTTCAAGAGATGAACCTATGCAGTTGGGGGCAGTATGCCCTCGTGTTAGACCCCCAGTAGTTGCAGTTCATCAAGTGGGCAGAGCTTGTTTTTATTGTGGACAAATTGATAATTTTATTAAGGCTTGTCCACATCGCTCCGGGACAAATATGCAGTATCAGACGCAGACTACCTCAGGTCGTTCAGAAGATGACTAGAGGGATTATATCTCCTTTTTTTCTAAGTCTCCGTTCACACTGTCTGCCAAGGTGCTGGTAGATGGATAAACTGGGACTATACCGGTACTAGTTGATAGCGGAGCGGGAGTCGTTCTTATGGATTCTTGCTTTATCTCCGCCATTGACTCTGTTCCACTCAGCCAGAAGGTATTATCCCAAATGGTACATAATGTGAACCTGAGCATAGGAACTCGTCACCAGGAGTTCCTCTCTTGTAACATGTTGGAGAATTTGCCAACCCCCATCGTCTTAGGTCTTCCTTGGCTGTGAAAACACAACCTGGTAATTGACTGGCGGGCCCAGGATGTGGTTCGCTGGGGTTCTGCCTGTGAGGGTACTTTCCGGGGTACTTAAATCTCCGCCGTGCTGATGATGGACACACCGACTTCTTCGCTCAGGGAGGTTAGGAGTTTGCCTGGGGGTGGCGGTGGAGTGCGCATGACGCCCCGGACTCCTGGTGCCTCTGGGCGTGATCCTAGGAAGAGGGGCAGGGGAAAGGTGATTGTGTCTACAGTGCATCCCAAGGGAGGGAGTCTTGGGGTCTAGAGAAACGCGCCTAGTACTTGCCTATCTAAGACTGCACCCTCTGTCTATGCCCACATGTGTGGAAATAAACGTACTGATCCAGACTTGAGTGTGAATGAGTATGTGTGGGTATTGTCCAAGCACGTCAGGTGGAGGCGTGCTACTGGGACTCCAGGTTCTGGGGTTGTAGGACCTTTTCGGGTATCAGCCATTTGCAGTCCTGTTCTGTACCGCCTTGACCTACATACAGGTTTGGCAACCCGTAATGTCTTTCATATCTCGTCATTCAGGGGTTGTGGTCTTATTTCGGATGTGTCGTAGTCGAGTCCAGAGGCCTCTTTTAAAAGAAGGGGTACTGTCACGTGCTTAGTTGGCGCTGACATTGTTGGATGCTGCTGTGTATGTTCTTTGTCTTTAAGAGCTGCATGGTTTATAGTTGTCAAGTTCTTTGCCGCCTGTGTTGCGCTCCATACCTGCATTCACTATTATATTCAACTGCTGGTTGATGGCTTAATGTGTGACTCACCTGGAGTCCCCTCCTGCTGGCTTTAAATAGCCTTCCCTCTCCTCTGTCAGGTGCTGCTAATAGCTATTTGCTCTAGGTCTTGGTGCTGTGCTTGCTGCTGGACTGTCTTTCCTTGGGAGAAGCTGTGATTGCTGACCCATTGGAGGAGGTAGGGGCCCTTAGCCTAGGGCTAATCAGGAGTTTTAGGGTACAGGGTGGCGGCTCAGAACTCCTCACCATCAGAGGTACCTCCAAGATCAGGGCGAGCCAGGGACCTAGGCATCAGGGTCAGATTAGGCTTTCCTGACCCCTCTTGCCCATTTCACCTACCTGTTACCTGATTCCCTTACCTTCCAAGTGTGACAGCTTGCTGCTGTATTCAAACTATATCCAAATATCCAGCGAGGAAATGAGCCTACACTTCGAGCTCCTTATAAAATTTTCATTTATTTTGAATCAGCTTAAAAACAGATTTCCATTGCACGTAAAACCATACATTTTGGCTATCTTGTAGACTAATTCATAATCAAATAATTCATGAATTGTTCATGAATAAGGCTACAAGATATCCGAAACGCGTTGGTTAATCATGATGTACTGACTTGTATGGTTTTCCGTGCAATGGAAATCTGTTTTTAACTTGATTTAAAATAAATGGAAATTTTATGAGGAGCTTGAAGTGCAGAGTCAATTCCTTGCTGGATATTTGGATATAGTTTGAATAATCGCTGGATATTTGGATATGGTTTGAATAAAGTGAGGTCAGGCCAAGTGTTCAGCTTGAACACCCAATAATTAAAGGAAACTGAAGCATCAGAAAGGACGCATGTATGGTCGCTTAAGTAACCCTTGACCATGCTCTGCTATCTCTCCTTCCTTGGACACAGATAGCTATTGTGCTGGGTTATTGAAAATGGCCGAATTTGTGTACATTTTCCGCCCACCTCTTTTGGACCTGTTGTTCATGTCTCTCCCTCTGATCTCTTGGTGTTGAAAAGAGTCAGTACCTCTGCCACCAGCGTTGTCTCAGGGTGATGTTTTCAGTAACTGATCTACAATGGCCCTCTTGAACGATTCCATTGTGAAACTCTTTGGTGACTCCAAAATGAGAGAAGGAAATTTCTCCTTGTACTGTAGATCGAGAAAGGTGGCCAACCAGTATAGGTTGTAGGATAAAATGTGTATCACGCGAGGGTTTTACCACCAACATTTACGCATGAACAGTGCCATGTTGGTCAAGCCACAAAAAGGCTAATGCTCTATGTCCCCAACAGTAGGAACAGTACCCATCCTCTCCTCACGCTGACTTGCCTCTTCCTCCCCCACCTCCTCCTCTCCAGCCTATCCAGGCTGGTCAGACATGAAGCTTGGGCTGGGTGTCTCTTTTGTAGCATTATGAGTCCCTCTGGAAGCACAGAGCATTATGTAGCATTATGAGCACCTCCTCATCCTCCGCATCTTCCTCCTCATCACCAAATGTTTCCTCAGAATATTGGATGGGCTGTGTAGTATCACCCATAGGGAGATTTGGCTCCATACCAACATGCTGGGCAATCAAAGCTTCCTATTTGAGTTTATGCAGTGATTGTTTCAAGAGACACAACAGCAGGATTGTTACGCTGATAATAATAACCTGATGATCTCTCATGACATTGGTGCAGTATTCAAAGTTCTTAAGAACCTCACAAATGTCAGCGAACAACCACTCAACAGTTGTTATGTATAGTGGCTGACTCTCAGTCTGACCTAATATATGCTAATATATGCTGTTATATCCCTGATGAAGAGGTCGGGACAACCTTGAAATGTGTCGGAATAAAAGAAACTGTTAACTATATACCGGAAGTTGTCATTGAATACAGCAGCACTGATCAAATCTTTTGTCCTTTTTGGTATATCGTGACTACCCGCTGAGGTGGTGGATCCTGCAGCAGCTGTCTGATATGCGAGTACCAGTTGTGGGTTTCACAACCGAACCAGGTGAGCAGCCTATGCACTTTTTACACTGTTTCACACAAAACAGATAAGACCCATTGTGCTCTTGTCTACCTATTGTTTTTAGTAACAAAAAAGTATCATCTCTGTCCACAACAACTTATCCAGGTGTCTGTTGTTAGGTGGATCTTCCCGGCTAGGGCATTGATTAGAGCACGGTTCAGAGTGTTAAACAAATGCTCGTGTCAAGCAGGGAAGGCACACCGGACGAAATAGTGGCAGCTTGGAACACTGTATCGTGGGGCATGACAGCCATTAGATTATAGAGGGACTGTGTTCCCACAAGCCTTAATGGAAATATCTCCTCAGCTAGCAATTTAGCAATATGCAAGTTTAGTATTTGTGCCTGTGGGTGCGTGGCTGGGTATTTACGCTTTCATTTCAAGCTCTCAAGCATGGAAAAATGGATGCTTTGAGCAGCCGCAGCTTGTGGGCAGGAGGTATGAGCACCTGCTTTCTCAACAGCAGATTCTGAAGGACAAGCCCAGGTGATATGGCAGTATTTTGAGCCGCAGACACAAATTTGGTACCCTAATAATCCACCCACCTACTGGGTTCCTTGGATACCATGTAGTTTTGTACTCTGGTAGTTCTAAGGTTGCCTTTGCACTGGCCTCTGCTCAACTAGGTATGGCAGATGTTACAGATTAAAATGTTTTCTCTGAAGGACTTTCAGAAAAAACTTTCACACAGGGGTTGAACGCCCCTTTGCACTGACTGGGTGCACAGCAAGGCTGCTCTTGGGAACAGTTGACCTAGTTCTCATTCTGGGCAAACCATTACCCTTGGTGCCTGTGTTGGTGCTACATATCCATCTTCCTCTGTGTTGCTGTCATGGCTATGCATTCCAATGGTCCAGGTCGGATCAGTGCACTTATTATTGACCACCTCGTCTTCCATCTTATCCTCCTTCCCAGTTGAAATTGTAGGCTAATCTGATGGCAACTGTGTCTCATCATTATCAGCCTCCACCTTTGTAGACAGTAAATCACGTTCCTTAAAGTGGCTTTCTTCCGGCCGTATGTCCTCAAATACTTGAGCATCAATGCATGCCACCTCACATCCCTCTTTAATACTGCATGGTGAGAGGCCACAGCCAACCAAAGAATATGTACAAATCAGATCCTCGGAGTAACCAAGCATAGAATCATATTTCTCTGGTGACTGATAATGGCAGCAGGAAGGAAAACCAGTTTCAGGATTGGATGGGCCAGACTTCTGTGTATCAACAGTAGACTGTGTGGGCATGGAAGATTTGTTGCTGCTTGACAAATGTTCTTGCTTTTCTGGCTTCCACACACGTTTACGTTCCACAACGGGAAATTTTCCCAGGAACATAGTGGATGCATCAAGCTTTTTCTGACCTGATACAGACTCCGTGCCTTGTCATGCACCACTGACAACACCACGTCTACCTTCACGTCCCTGTCCTTTAACAGACTTTTTTGGCATTTTGGGTTTTGATGACAGATTTTCAGATGTTGATTACACAAGCCAAGCTAGCTCTCATAGCCAAAATAGTGGGGAAAATGGCCTGGTGCATGCTTTGTAGTAGGCAGAAGGGAATGTTTTGCTTTGTAGTAGGCAGAAGGAAATGTTTGTACTACTGCTTTAGCTAGGGTACTAATACCATATTAACCAGACTAATGTGGACGACAGAAGGCAAGCTGTGACCCCAAAAACAGTGGAGAAAATGCACTGGTGCATGCTCTGTAGCAGGCAGTAGGAAACTATCCCCGTAATAACTGGACTAATGTAGACAGCAGAAGGCAGTCTGCGACCCCAAAAACAGCGAGGAAAATGACGTTGTGCGTTCTTTGTAGCAGGCAGTAGGAAATGTTTGTGCCACTGCTTTGCTAAGGCACTAACACCGTATTAACTGGACTATTGCGGACAGCAGAAGCCAGGCTCACACCCCAAAAACAGTGGAGAAAATAGAACAGTGCTTTTTTAAAAAAAAAAGGCAGCACAAAATGCTAATCCTCTCTTTACTCGAAAAATAGAGCTTTGCCTCTGACAAGAGCTGTTTTAAGATGGACACTGGAAGAACAATTTAACCTCTCCCTACCTAATCCACAATCTCTCACTCCCTCTATTGAGTTTGCTCTGTGAGTTCAGGTCTTAAAAGAGCTATTTTTTGTGGTATTATGGAGCTAGTCACCGGCTTGTTTACACTGTCCCTGCTCAAGTATCTCTCCCTACTTTACACTGACCTAATATACACTGCAGGTAGTCCTCAAAATGGCTTTTGTGTTATCAAGAGGCCTAAACACTCTCCCTAACAGCTGAGCGATCTTTCCCTATGCTTCTCTAATGCTTTCTCTAGATGCAATATGCGTAAGATGGTGGCGGCAAATGTAAATAGACCCTAGATGTTGCGCGACCAGCCAATCACTGTTAAGCCACAACCAAGATGTCTGCCGCATTACTGCGATTAGTTAAAAATGTTTAGTGGCTGCAAAGGAGGCGCCAAAACTGAAAGGTGAGACATCCAAATATAGCAAGGCGAGTGCACAAATACTCATAATATAACAAGTAACCCAAATGCCGTACTATCCATGCGAGTAGTGAATAGTAACGAATACACTCGTTCATCACTACTAAACACTTACTATAAAACGGCTGATGGAGCCACTTTGGACTCCATCTGGTCTCCGTCCCATCTTTTTAAGCAGATTTTTAGGCCGCAAATGGGGATGACCACACTTCTGTGCATGCCTAGTAACATGGTGACCATCGAAATAGTAGCCAAGCAGACTCCATTTGAATCAGAGTAAGTGCTTCTGTCTGGGGTTTCACATAAATCGAATTATTGTGACATTTACATGGAAACCCCAATGTAAGTGGTCAGTGAAGAACACTATGATCTCAGGTTTATACCGAAAGCAGCCAAAATATGTTATGTACCCCAAAATGTTATAAAAAAACTCCCTTAAGGCCCATTTCACATCAGCGGTAATCGATGATCGCAGCAGTTGCGGTGAAATAACCGCAACTGCCGCGATTACCGCATAACGGCCGCACTTGCGGCAAGCCCCATGCTATGTCTATGGGGCTTGCGTCAAGTGCGGTATAGTTGCGGTTTTGGCACTTGCAGCAGATGCGGCCACAAAAAAAATGCGGTCAGCCGCGTTTTTTTTCGCGGCCGCATCTGCCGCAAGTGCCAAAACTGCACTTGCCACATCTGCCGCACACTTACCGCAAGCCCCATAAATATTGCATGGGGCTTGCCGCAAGTGAACCGCAAGTGCGGCCGTTATGCGGTAACCACGGCAGTTGCGTTTTTTTCACCGCAACTGACGCGATCAGCGTTTACCGCTGATGTGAAAGGGGCCTAAGTTACTACATTACTGGTTAAACAAAGACTCTTGAAATGTAATGCTTATCTTCAGCTTATCATGTCGGTGTGCTCTATGGCCAGGGTCACATCGGCGTTTTTTGTTTAAAATCCTGATCCGGTTTTGAGCTTTAAAAAAGCTCAAAACTGGACCAGGAAAGGCTCCTGATAGAAGCCTATGCAAAACACCGGATGGCTTCACAAGCCATCCGGTGGCCGGATCCGGCACTGCTGCCTGCGTTTAAAATCATGCAGGCAGCAGTTTTCGCAGCGTTTACCGGGACCGCACTGCGGTCACCGGATGGCTCAGGATGTGTAATCCCTGAGCCATCCGGTAACTGCATAGCTTGCGGTTCCCGATCTGGCAAGTTAATAAAGAGTTAAAATAGCTGACCTAAATGACTTTTTGAGGTCTGTAGGGGGGCTTAGACCCCCCTACAGACCGGCCGGCGACTTCTATAGTGTTCTTCTACAATTTCTCAATGGTCACAGGCTCTTCGGAGCCCGTGCATGTAAACCAAAGGGGCCCCCCCGTATCACTATACTGGGGTGCATAGACCCCTGTATTACAAATAAGCTGTATTGATGTCTAGTAACGGTTAAATGTGTACATTTGCATTGTAAGTATATACTTACAACATTCTTTCGTAGGCAGAGTGAAGGAAATCCATGGGCGGGGCTGTGTGCAGCAGCCTCCGCCCGCTCCTTCTTGATGCCCGCCCCCTCTGGCCGTAATCCAGTCTTGTGAGGGCGGGGACGTCGTTAAAGGGGCGTGGCTAACTATGTGCCCGGATAGCCACGCCCCGTTAACGACGTGCCCGTCCTCAAAACACTGGATTACGGCCAGAGGGGGCGGGCATCAAGAAGGAGCGGGCGGAGGCTGCTGCACACAGCCCCGCCCATGGATTTCCTTCACTCTGCCTACGAAAGAATGTTGTAAGTATATACTTACAATGCAAATGTACACATTTAACCGTTACTAGACATCAATACAGCTTATTTGTAATACAGGGGTCTATGCACCCCAGTATAGTGATACGGGGGGGCCCCTTTGGTTTACATGCACGGGCTCCGAAGAGCCTGTGACCATTGAGAAATTGTAGAAGAACACTATAGAAGTCGCCGGCCGGTCTGTAGGGGGGTCTAAGCCCCCCTACAGACCTCAAAAAGTCATTTAGGTCAGCTATTTTAACTCTTTATTAACTTGCCAGATCGGGAACCGCAAGCTATGCAGTTACCGGATGGCTCAGGGATTACACATCCTGAGCCATCCGGTGACCGCAGTGCGGTATTCAGCACACAGTTTTGAAAAAAACTGTGTGCGACCGGCATTGCGTTCACCGCATCCGGATCCGGATGCGGTGAATGCAATTCATGTTTGCAATGTGACCCTACCCTATGATAGTCAAGCCAAGGGGTCTTCCAGATGAGTCAATCATGGTAATTTGAACATGTATTTAGAACTTGAAGTGGAATCCAGCACTGATAGGTCACGTGTTGACTGCTTTGCAGTACATGAGTGCTGCTCCTGTGAATTTAAATCTGAGGTTTTTTTTTACTAAGGCTGGCTTCTCACTGTAGTTTTTCACTGATCAGTGTCCATCAGTGTTTGTGTGCCAAAACCAGGAGTGGCTCCAAAACTCAGAACAGGTGTCAATCTTTCAATTATAGTTTTTCTCTGCAAGTTCCTTTCCTGGTTCCTCTCCTGGTTTTGGCACACAAACATGGATGGACACTGATCAGTGAAAAACTGCAGTGTGAAGCCAGCCTTGGTCTTGCTGTGTGCTGCTCTGTAGGTGGAGGGGTGAGTCACAGCATTCAGGTCGGTGTGTCTTTGCATTCTGATCTCCATTACCTTAGCTTAGAAGTAACTAATTCCCCTTCCCTCTACTGGATGTCACATATAGAGTTAATTTCAGACTTTGCTTTGATCTCCTGCAGTTCATCAGCCTGATTGAGTTTACTTCTGCTGTCGACAAACAGATCATCACCTAGGATAGTCCGAAAGGAAATGACCAGAGGGTTTGTATTTCCTTCCTTGCCAAGTCTCCATTCACACTGTCTGCCAAGGTGGTGGTAGAAAGAAAAACTGAAAATGTGCCAGTGCTTGTTGATAAGCGGAGCAGGAGTCAACCTCATGGATCCTCACTTTACTCAGGTTTATGTCCTCATCTGTATTGCATTAGTGAGACCCATTCCCATCTCCAATATTGACTTGGCTCCCCTCAGCCAGAAGGTTCTTTCCCAAGTTGTGCATAATGTGAATTTGAGCATAGGAACTCTTCATCGGGAATTCATATTGTGTCACATCTTGGAGAATTTACTCACCCCCATTGTCTTGGTTCTTCCTTGGCTGAAAAAACATAACCTGGTGATTGACTGGCGGGCCAGTGAAGCAGTTAGCTGGGGTAATTTCTATTATGTTAATTGCCTGGGTACTTCTGTCTCTGCTGTGCAGGTGATGCCTACGCATACATCTCCAGCTGAAGTGGATAGGAGTTTGCCGGAGGTGGGGGTGGAGTTCAGACCACCCTTCGGACTTATAGTGGCTCTAAGCGTCGTACTTGTTCAGCAGATCTTTCTGTTACTTTAGCACCTACCCCATGGACACAAAGATTTTTACCCTTTCCAACATGCATATTCCCCTTTCCACCATCAGCCTTTTACCACTCATATTTGAGGGTAACTGATTGGCAACTCAGTTGTTGTAGGCACAAAAAAATGTGGATGTAAAATCAACAGAACTGAGCGGGAAAACACTGGTACTACCGTAAACAGATTTTGGTAAACTAGGTTTGGGCAGATGCAATACAAAAGGGTTTTCTGGACTGTAGGGTGGTAGATTTCAACAGCATACTGGACCAAAGCTGCCTATCCAAACAATGCTACTAGCTAAAAAGTATTTGCTAGGCAAGATTTGACCAGATGCAGTAAAAAAAGGCCTGCAAACACTGGAGGTGTAGCTTTCTACACAGCAGTGCTACACACCTGTCGGGCAAACAGTGCTACTAGCCAAAAAGTATTTGCTTGGCTAGATTTGGCCAGATGCTGTAAAAAACACTTGCAAAGCACAGGATCTATGTAGATTTCAACAGTGCACTGGAAAACACCTGCCTGGCAAACACTACTTTTAAGCTCTAAAAAGGCTGTTTTTGGAAGATTTCCATCCCTTCTCTGAGAACACATCCTCATATTCTGATAGGAACACAGGCAATGTCACAGCAGAGACTGCAGCGAGAGATGTGTTCAAGCAATTCTCCACACAGAAATCACTCCACTCCACAATGTTTCTGGACTGCCAATATACCACAGGATTATATTTAACCATCCATGGCAGGCCCAGAACAATGGGAGTGGAGAGACCCGCCAGAACATAGCAAGAAATTGTCTCCTGATGATGAAGTTCTACCTTCAATTTAATATTATGCACTATGTGCGTTAGACTTCCCTGATCAAGTGGTGCTGAGTTGATGGCATAGATATGGATGAGATTAGACAACAAACTGCAGGTAAACCCTGAGTCTTTACAAAAAGCACATCCACCATGCTGCCCCAGCTCCAGTATCCACAAAAACATATTTTTTTTTCGGTTCTGCTCTCTAGTGCCACCTCGGCTCACAGGAGAAAATGGGAATTACATGTGGAAGATACACACATCTCCTGCTCATTCATCCCCACAACACCCATGATAACACGAGTCTCAGGTATTCCACTCCACTTAGGAACAGAGGAACATCTTCCAATAAAATGGTCATTTTTACCACAGAAAAAACAGACCCCTTTTTTCTTCTTTTTATAAATATCAGAAGAAATATTGTAGGCAGTCGCTCCCTCTAGTTGCTCCCCCTAGTTCATCCACGCTTGGGAGAGACGATTCACCCTCTCATTGCCCACTTGGCAATAGAGTCCTACCTCGAGAAAGGATCTCAGGAGAAAAAGGTTTACCCTTTCTATCCTGGAGGCGTTCAGCCATACATATAGCCAAAGACATGGCAGCCTCCAGAGATTGCAGGTTATCTTAAACCGTCAAAGCATCTTTCAACCTTTCAGAGAGTCCCTGGCAAAAATGACTTCTGAGGTCCGGATCTTTCCACTCAGTGTCCGTAGCCCAACTACCAAACTCAGAACTGTAAGTCTCTGCTGACTAATTTCCCTGTTGGAGATGACACAATCTGGACTTGGCCAAAAACACCCCGTCAGGATGATCATAGATGAGTCTAAGGGCATCAAAAAACGCATCTACAGACTGGAGATAAGCAGAGCCATGTGGTAAAAAAAAGCCCAGGATTAGGGACCCCCCTGCAACAGTAAGATAATAATTCCCACATGCTGCTGCTCATCTCCAGTGGAATAAGGCTAAACCTGCCAAAAGTATAGTTTACAGGCTTCTTTAAATACCGCAAATTTGTCTCTGCCCCCTTGAAACCTAATTGAAAGAGCAATCTTAGGTTCAGGTCTTACCTGACCACCCGCTGAGTCCCCCAGCACAACATTCTGCAGCTGCTGACCCTGTAATGAAGACTAAATGTCATCAACCTCCAGGGTCAGACATTGGAGCTGCTGGGACAAAGCAGAGTCAGAGTCCATGAAGAGTAAAGGAAGAAAGAAAAAAACAATCAGTTCCACCCTTTTAATTTAATTAAGGTGCGGCTGTTGATAATGTCACGCTGTGTGTAGGGAGACACCCTGTGTAGGACGACAAGGGGGAGGAATTCCTGATGCTAATGGCAAAGGGAAGACTGTGACCCCTAGATAAACTAGCGCTGACTCCTGGCTCCCTTAATGACCTTTTACAATCTCTGCAAATGTCACCGAACCGGATACCTGACCCTGCAATCCCTGAACTAAAACTACACAGGGATCAGAGCGGGTGAAAACTAGTCAACCTGGCTAACTATTAATGAAATACACCAGGGAAATAAACAAAGAGAGAAGGGAGAAACACTTAGAATATGAAGATCCTAACAGTGATCCAACAGAAAGTCCTGGAAGCACTGCTAAACTAGGAAGCAACCTTCAACACCTGACAAGCTATCACATGCAGTGGATCTTTGGAGTCAAGGGGTATAAATACACAGCTGAAGATAAGAGATCAGCTGGATCCTAGAGACCTTTAGCTCTCACTAAGATAGAAATGCCTGTTTAAGGGACAGAGAGATAGTTTAAGATTTTGGCCGTTTCGCCAGACGTTGTGACCTTCTGTGAGTTGCCTCTACAGCCTCATCCGTGCCTCCTGACACACCTGTTACACAAATACAAATACACAGTATATAAATAAGTCCCACCTGGTTCAGCAGACTCCATTAACATGGGGTACAGGCCGTCAAGATAATGGGACACAGTCCATTTAGGCCACTACATTAAGGGCTTTGAGGTATCACCCGAAGGCTGCAGTCCCACTGATCCTAAAGAGGGAAGTACAGCCCAAGCTAAACATGGGAAAGGGAACATAAAATTAACAAAAAAAATGGGCCTCACTCTTCTGAGAACTCAAAACAGTCCTTATATGGCCTGACGGGCAGCTCCAAGATGGGTCAGAACCAATAACAGGCATTTGTTAGGGAACTCATCTTTATTTAGAGTAAGAAGACTGGAGCAGATTTTTGAATGCTGTCCAGGATGAAGGTCACCGTACTCCTTATGCACGCCCCTACTGCACGGTCTCAGTGTGTTGCAGGGGCTACTCCTCCAAAGGCAGTCTCCTTACCACCAGCCCCAAGCTGACCCCATCATTGCCATGGCTGGAGAAGTGAACGGAAGAAAAGGGGACCGCCACCCCCTCTAGCATACTTAGGAGGAACTTTAGCAATCCCAACAGGCCCTTCAGGATCTCTGGCCCTGTGTGTTTATCTGCCACTGGCTGTCTTACAAGATTAGAATTTGCCTCCATCCATCACTGCATCCTCTCCAAGTTGGCTTCCTGCTGCCACTCTTGGAATTTGTCTGTGGTGGCGACCCAATTTAAACGTACCACAAACCACCACTTGCTGCACTCATGAGTCATGCGTAAGACTGCTTAGAACAGTTGAAATGCATCCACTGGGTCCTGTCAACAATGTAAACTTTCTTTTGTATGTACTATATTTTCTTTTGAAAAAGAAAAAGAAAAGGAAAATCCAATCCTGTTGAGCCAGACTTCAATTTTTTTCTATTATATAATGGACATATATGCTAGTAATTCAGATAAAAATAGCATAAGTGTTGAAGAGGTGGCCTTGCATGTTGCTGACCCCCTGCAATAATAAAGATATGTTCTGTAAAAAAAAGTAATAAATAAATTATATATATACATACATACGGTATATATTATAAAGCTCTCTTAAACGCATGTTTAAAGACATTGTATGGTTCCTGGATTTCACAGCTGCTGCCACACCTGTTACTGCCTAAAGCAGTCAAATCCTGCAGATGTCCCAATACCTGCAAACTCAAGGAGGCTAAAAAAAAAATATTTTAAAGCTCCATTAAATTTTTCTGGTTGAGAGACAATGGCAGACCTGATGGCTTGGAACACTCCTAACCATAAGGTTAGGTGTTGTTCCAAGCCAGCGAGGCTTCTGGCAAGTGCTTTGGGACCAAAGATTCAGGAAAAGTTTTAGGGCCATTTTAAAATTTCACAAAGCTGCATTCGCCGATTTTTTTGGTAAATTGCTCATGTTTCCGATCACAAACCAAATCTGCAATATTCGTGCTGAATTTGACATTGGTGAATATGTTCAGGAAAAGTTCATTTATCTTTACTTTTCTCTAGAAAGGATACAAGAATTCGCCATTTATCAGAAAATTACTACCAAGATATCCTATCTTCAATATGAATTGAATGTATAGTTGTGTTGTGAAGGAAGGAAGTAGTCTAAAATGTAAAAGCTGTCTGATATCTGAATGGCTAAAGAGAAAAAAGAATAAAAGCACTGACTTGAAACCAACAAAGAAAGTTTGTATTTATGTTAACATGGAAAATTAATATATTAATCACAAGCAGAAGGAGAATATCTAGTAAATTCTTTCCTATTTCTAATGTACGAGGCATTCATAGCAAAGAGAGTGGCAACATTGTTTTCTAGGAGTTTTCACAAAATTATGGCCTATTTTTCTCTCTAAAGGTACCGTCACACGCGGCAATTTTGCAAGCAATTTCACTGGCAATTTGATGGTTGCAGTGAAATCATGGATACATTGTTCTGTTTTGTTGCCGTGTAGAAATGGAACAATGTGTCCATGATTTCACTGCAACCTGCAAATTGCCAGTGAAATTGCTTGCAAAATTGCCGCGTGTGACGGTACCTTAAGGCTCTTGGCAAAATTTGCACGTAAAATATAGCATGACACATTTGCTAGAATATCATAAGAACTTGACAAGCTCCCCAACACTTGCACAAAAAAATAACTTTTCCAGTTATATTCTTTCACTGTCGCCTCTCTCTAGAATTCTAAGATCAGTTTGATTTAGGTGATCAATTACAACATGATCCATTGTATAATTCTGCCCTGGGGACGCTATCTTGAATATTAATGCATTTTAAAAGGAACATTTGCTGAAAATCCAGCACATCTAATAATCTGCCCTCCTAGGCTTCTCTATTTTAGTTTTCCTTAGCAAAGTCCCCAATGTATGTATAAAAGAACCAAAACAGTAAAACACAAATCTTTGGAGATTTCCCTTGTACTGAATAGAATTGTCTCCGTTTCGCCTTTGTGATAAACTAGAAAATCAATCTTTACAATTTTTTATCAATCTTTTATAAACTTTTTTTTAGAAGTTTACAAAGGCATGTAAATATAAACATTTTGAGTAGCAGTCTAAACATCTAACGAAATTATTATTATTATTATACATTTATATAGCACCATTGGTTCCATAGCGCTTTACATGTGTAAGGGCAGATGAGGACAAGAACATAAAAAGTAACGACAATTAAATCATACAGGTACAGTAGGGCAGAGATCCTGTCCTCGAGGGCTGAAAGTCTATAGGGAATGGGTGGGAGATAGTAGGAGGGGGAGAGATGGGTGTGAGGTGGTGCAGCAGATTAGGCACAGTGTGGGTTGTAGGCTTGAAGGAAGAGGTGGGTCTTCAGGTTTTTCTTGAAGGTTCCCAGGGTAGGGGAGTGTCTGATGTGGTGTGGGAGAGAGTTCCATAGTATGGCGGATGCACTAAAGAAATCTTCTATGCGGTTGTGGGAGGTGGAGATGTGGGGGAAGAAGTGGAGGAGCTCTTGAGAGGAGCACAGATTGCTTGAGGGGAGGTATCGGGAGACCAAGTCGGAAATATATGGAGGGGACAGGTTGTGGATGGCTTTGTATGTCAGGGTAAGGTTTTGAACTGAGATCTCTGAGAAGTGGGGAGCCAGTGAAGGGCTTGGCAGAGTGGGGCGACAGGTGGATGAGTCGGGCAGCGAAATTGAGGATGGTTTGGAGAGATGCAAGTGTCTAAAGACATCACATAGATTAATAATTAATATAAAATTCAACAAGAATAATTCTGCAGCAAATAAATTTTCAAGGTAAATCCACACAGTTTGGTGAATTAGAATTTTTTCAGATCAGGTCTTCTATACCATGACATACATCCAAATATATACCGTACTAGTTTTTCATGCATGTTCTCTAAAAAATCTTTTAAATTGCTGCCCTTTTACAAGATAAAGCATGAACAATACATAAAGCGCATTGGTATATGTTTGATATTGGCAAATACTTTTTTGTTTGCACTAGATTACTGTTGAATCAATTCAGATGAAAACTTCTTGATAATTTAAGTAGCATTGTTGCTATGAAAATTATTTTGAATCGCTTTGTTTATATCGCTATAATGTTATGCTAATAGTTCTCCATACCGCCATCAAAGTAATAATACTCAACAGTATTTATTATAGCAATGTACATACTCTAACTGGCAATTTATGCCTTATAGTTGCAACTTTATTATCCAGCAATGCAATTTTGAAAATCGAAAAAGCAAAGTGTGCTGAAACAAGGATTACAAAGGCTCTTTTCACATCTATGCGCTCCTGCGCTAGGCTGCCCTGCCTGCCCTGCGCCAGCGCAAATGCAAGCACAGGGCCATTTAGGGCTTGGGGCAGCCTAGTGCATGAACGCAGACCTAGTGCCCCTATGCGCTCAGCTGCGTTCGGTGCCCCCATTCTGTCCTATGGCTGAGCACAGCTGAGCGCATAGGGGCACTAGGTCTGGGGCGCTAGGTCTAGGGGCGCATGCGCTTGGTCTTGACCCACCTGGAAACGCCCCACGGGGCGTTTCCAGGTGCGTAAAGACCAAGCGCATGCGCCGTGCGCTCTGCCAGTTTCACTTGCGTTTCTCACTTGCAGAGCGCGCGCTCAGCTGTGCTCGGCCATAGGACAGAATGGGGGCACCGAATGCAGCTGAGCGCATAGGGGCACTAGGTCTGCATTTACAGTGACTGTAAATGCGGCCCCACAGTGCCCCCAAACACCTCTGCGCCTGCACCTGCGCCAGCGCGACCAGGCTGGTGCAGGTGATGTGGCCAGGCGCAGAGGTGTGAAACAGGCCAAACAATTTACATGCAGCCAGATTTGATTCAATTTGATCACCACTATAATTTGGTGAAAATCACAAACAAAAGAATCACCAATTGAACTTGTCAGACTGCATGTAAAGCACATTGCTCACATTGCACATAGCATATACTGCCAGCTATGAGCCTAAAAACAGTTTCTAAGCATATACAAAGAATCTGTTTGCTTGTGTAAGGGCCGCTTTACACACACCAACTTCTGTGACCAACTTCTGAACAGATCTCTGGTTGCAGTGAAATCATGGACACATTGTTACATTTGTACACAGCCACAAAATACACGCGGCAACTTTTCTAGAAATTTCACTGGCAACTTACTGGTTGCAGTGAAATCATGGACACATTGTTCTATCTTGTTGCTGTGTACAAATGGAACAATGTCTCCATGATTTCACTGCAACCAGTAAGTTGCCAGTGAAAGTCCTAGAAAAGTTGCCGCGTGTAAAGGTACCTTAATTGAGATTTGAAAATAAGGATAATTCTATTTATTTCAACTGTCTAGAAAGATTATTTCATTTGTGGCCTATGCAAGTGGTGGTTTACTACATCATATAGTGGCCACATGGATTTACAGCTGCAAATGAAGTATTTTGCCAAATACCTTCCATTGCAATTGTGCCTGTGAGCAGCACTATCGCAATTTGCTTATCCCCATCACGTGATCTCGGGCTGCAGAGGCCTCTGATATCCAGTGGCATCACATCATTTCTCAGGACTGGAAATTGATCCTGCATCACTGAGACGGGACCCAGTCTTCCTGAGTGAAAGAGCTGAGGGCGGAGATTCCCCTCACTTTAAAACCCACCATGGCAGCCCTCTGGTAATAAAAGCAATGAAGAAGTGAGCGCTGTGATGCTGAGCTGTAATATTTGGGGAAACTCTGCCACAGTCCTTTCACTCAGGGAAACTGGGTCCACTTCGATGATGCCAGGTCAATTTTCAGTTCCATGAGTTCATCATTGGATCACTGGACATCAGTGATGAGCAGACAGCAATAGCCCCATTCACAAGAAGAATTGGCACGATAAGTTATTTGGCAAAAGTAATTTCACAGCTGTAAATTGTGCCCTTTTTGCTTTGTAGTAAACCGCTTCTTTAATCATTAAAGGGGAATTCCCATCATGAAATTTACATTTAATTAAGCACAACATTGACACCTGTTTTGGAGACACTCCTGGTTTTGGCACACAAACTAGATGGACACTGATCAGGGAAAATCCTGCAGTGTGAAATCAGCCTTAGGCCGGCTTCACACCATGTTTTTTTTGGATCTGGGGCTGTCCGGTGTGAACCGGACAGCCCCAGATCCGATTTTGCCCCCCATGTATCCCTAAAGCGCCAGATTGTGCCTATTTGACGTCTGTTTTGCTGTGCTGGTTTTCCTGGAGGATCCGGTTTTGTCCGATTTTTGCATCTGACATAAATCCGGAGTCTGCATCATTTTTTGTGTCCGATGCAAAAACCAGACAAAACCGAATCCGGCACCCATAGCATGGGAGTCTATGGGCACCGGATCGCGCCGGATCCCAGACGCCGGGTGCTGACTGAGTGGCAGCTCTAAAATTCAAGCCCCGCTCATTCAGCACCTAGACAGTGCAGCTGAAAGAGCCACAGCTGAATTTCAGCACCGCAGCTAGCTGCCTCCAGCCGCTATGCTGAAATGTCAGCATAGGACAGCGGCAGCCGCTGATTCCGGCACAAAACAGGATCGTGGGGCATGTTGCCCTCTGGTTCTGTTTGTCCGGGGTTGTCAGGTTCTGTCTGGTGCGTCCTGCAAAATACTGGACAGAACCTGACAGGAAAAAACCATGGTGTGAAGCTAGCCTTAGAGAACTAATCACATATCTTCTGTATATGTACTGTAAACTTGTGAAAATCCATCTGTTGCTTCATATAATCCCAGACAATTTTATTAATATTGAGACAGGGCTTTTTGGGGGCCATATCATCATGACCAGGGCTCTTTTTATCTTCTTTAGGTTAGTTGTCACACTATCATATTGCATCCAATGTGAGAGCATCGTATGTAATATGCTAATGACACTTGACTTAGGCTCTGTTGTTATACTGCGCTCCGATCCTGTGATCAGCTCGTGCTTGGATGACATCAAGGCAGTCCAATGTTTCACAGGCACCCATAGACTTGTATGGGTGTAATTGAGCTGAGGTCCGCTGACATTCACAGCATGCTGCAATTTTTTCTTCATTCCAATTAGGGATGAGGAAAAAATCACAGATCTGAGCTACATCATTGTCTAGCATAGAGCCATTTGCAATGTGGGATTTTCTTGCATTGTATTCTTGCAAATCATACAGTAGTGTGACTTTACCCTTACACTGCAAATAGTTTTCAATGACCTTTGCTTTATGTTTATGGTTGCTGCAGAATAAATTTGAAGCTAATCAGACATATTCCTAATTGCATTACGAATATCAGTAATCTTATCTACCACATCCTAAAACTTCATTTGCTAAAATTCAGCGCCAGGCTTGCAAAGGACCGCCACAATGTTTCACATTTTGACTCATTAGTCCAGTTGACTTACTGCCAATTGTCTTCACTTCAGTTGCTATGTTTTTATGCATGCATGAATCAATTTCCCTTGATTTCAATTGGCCTTAATTCTGTGTTGATGGTATGTATTTTTAGGTACAATCGTTCTCTGAACACATTTTTGGACACATTTTTCCATGCTGTAGATGGGAGCTGCAGGGTCCTACTGGCTGCGACTAGGCCAGTTTTGAGCTCATGAAACTGCTGGACATCTTCAGAATTCGAAGAGAAGTAGCAATGAACAAATATATTCAAGTAGAATTTAATTCTTCTTAAATGTTATAAAAATTACATTCACCAAAGTACAGATTTGAACTTTTCACAAATTGAGCAACATGGCAGCTAGCAGCTTTGACATTTTTACTAAGAAATAGAAGGTCAGCAAAATGTAAAAAAATATATAATACTTCAACGCTCACATGTCCCTCTACTGGCTTGTCCAGCATCCTGAAGAATGGTCGTCATTGCTTCTTCTTCTTGCCTTTCCTTATCCATCTGCTTTACTCTATGCCTGATCTTCCACCATTAAGTCTTTGATATCACTGTATCGTTATAATACATGTCATGGGTAGGCCTTGGGCGATGCATGGAAAAAAAACAATATGTATATTTCATCCTACGTAGATTATGCTCTAGGGTCTTGAGAGACAGAAGGATTGGAGCAAGCCTAAATCAACATAAGATCTATGATTAGGCCTCCCAAATGTTGGGAATTCCTTTCCTGGCACGTTCTTTTAAAAACTGTGTGCAACTTTATTCAGAAATATTGAATATTCAATGTTGTTTTGAATGCAAAGAGTGGTCACACAAGATATTGATTTGGTTCAGATTTCTCATTTGTTCATTCCCTTTTTTTCTATGAATTAACAAAATTCTAACTATTTTGTAAAGATGACAGAATTGATCTGCTTTGAATTAATTTCAACTCAAATTTCATGAAATCCACAAGTGCTAGCAAAGTCAAACTATGTGCAATTAAAATTTGTGTGAATCAAAATGCAGTTTTAGCAACATTTCACTCAATCCTGAAGATTACATCATGAGATCAGGCGAAACCCACATATTGCTTTCCCAAAATACCTTGTAGATACCACATCACATGGCCTAGCCCAGAAAATTAGGAGGGATTATAAAAGATGAGGGCAGGGAAAGCAGCATACATTTTTACAGCCTAGGAGTAGGAGATCAGAGTGCATATCTCATTATTACAGGTAGTGATTAAAAAAAAACAACTAAATTCGATGTGTTTTTCTGCTACAGGGCTTAAGAACATTGAACTGCAGTACACACGGCAGAATTGCTCTGTGGACCAACAGCACTTCGCTACCAATGAGTGGGCCACCATGCAGGACCTGTGTGCCATGTTGCACTATTTTGAGTACTCTACCAACATGGCTAATGCTGATGATGCCTTAGTCAGCATCACTAATCGATTTTATGCTTGCTAGAAAAAATGCTGGAGTTCAGGATGGATGAGGCTTTGGAAAAAGAGGAAACAAAGACAACTTTATCTGAGCTAGTGGCCACACAGGGGTCCAAAGTTAGGTTTCTGGCCCGATAGTATCCATGTTCCCAACTTTCCAACCATGAGACATTTTCAGAGGAGGAGGAAGAACATTTTGCCCATCAGGGTGGTTGGGACGTTTTGTCAGGGTCATCACTGCAGCATGGCTGGAGAGTATGGAGGAGCCACTACATACACATGCGACTGAAAGCATCTCATCGTTCACTCTCTGCATCCTTGCATTTATGAGGCACTATCATATGTAATATTAAATTTTTTTATATTTCATATAGATATTCCTTTATTCTATTGTACGTCTCCATTATAAATAATGTTATTAGAACTAGACAGGTGCCTGAGGATATTGCATCGTGAGATGGTGACTACACGATGGGGTGGGCTCTGTGGCTCTGGGGTTGGTGGCCGTCTCTCCCCTGTGTACGCTCTCTCTCCCTGTCTGCTTTCCCTGTCCCTTTTATGCTGTCTCTCTTTCCCCGTGCTCTCTTCTCCCCTCTGTGCTCTCTCCTTTGACCTGTCTCCCCGTGTGCTGTCTCTCTCCCCCTGTACTCTTATCTCCTCTAACTTGCTATCTTCTTTGAGCTGTCTTCCTCTTGTGTGCTCTCATTCTGTGTGCAGTCTCTCTACCCTCTGTGCTCTTTCCATTGAGCTGTCTCCCACCTGTGAGCTCTCTCCTTGTTTGCTGTCTCTCTCCCCCTGTGCTGTCTTCTCCCCTCGTGTGCTCTATCCTTTGAGCTATTTTCCCTTGTATGTGTGGCACCCCAGGGTTCATGTGCCACAGTAACACCACCACAAAGGGTTAACTCCCCACACAACCCACAACACTACACTAGCACCTCCAGGCCAGAAGGGAGACTTAAAGCTGCTTCCCTATATATTTTGATGTGGAGAGGAAGTGATAGTTAGTTCAGTGTGGAGCAGCACTGAGGAAGAAGGATCTGGGTGTAAAAGAGGCTCACCCCACGGTACACTGTCCAATTCCAGGCCAGCCAGGGTCTGAGGAACAGGAGAAGGAGTAGAGAGCAACACCCCTGGGAGAATGAGTCCCCTAAGACTCATCCCAGAGAAGCACGTACAACTGATACCGGATCCGATGCTGTGCCTGACACAAACAGCACAGTGAACACAGGATTAGTGAAGGTCCTACATCTTCACTGTACCACAGCGAAGCAACACGGCGGGGTCAGGAACATGGAATAAGACTCAAGTTGCCTAGCAAGTTGGTACCCGTGAGGGGAGAAAGGGCCGGCAGTGTAGCTTAAGCGGCAGCAGGGCCACACACACAGCGCAGGAACAGGGAGCCAAAGGACACGGCCAGGGTGGGAGCAACCTGGTCCCTGTACAGACTCTGTGGACAGTACCCGGCTGAATTACCATCTACTTCAGTAAAGACTTGGAAAACTACAAAACAGTGAGTCTGTGTAATCCTTGCAAACCCTGTTCTCCCTCACAAACTGTTTCACCACTACTGCCCCGGGGACCAGGCTCTTCCCGTGGAGAGCCGTCACATCACAGGCTGCTATCCATCATCCCCGGAGGTTCTGCAGCAGCGGTGGTCACCCTGACCACATACCACAGGTGGCGTCGCGACTCTATCCCCTGTGAATAACCCCCAACCTTTACTTGTGGGCTCGGGACACGGTCCAGACCAAGACCGCCGTGATAACCCCCCGTGATACCCCGGTCCGGTATCGAGTACCCCATCCCAGTGGGCTCCACATATGCTATCTCTTCCTCCTGTTCACTCTATCTGCCCCTGTGCACTCTCTCTTCCCCCTGTACGCTCTCTGTCTTCACACTGTGCAATTTCGTTGAGCACCTGTGCACTGTCTCTGCACCCCTATGTGATCTCTCTTCCCCTCTGTGCACTCTCTATTCCCCTTGTGCTCTTTCTGTCTTTTGTGCACTCTCTTCCCATCCACTCTCTCTTCTCTGTGTACTGTCTCTTTCGCATGGGCATTGTCTTTGCCCCCCTGTGGTCTGTCTCTGCCCCTGTGCACTGTCTATTACCCCTGTGAACTCTCTCTTCCCCTGTGCACTCTCTTCCCTTTGTGTTCTGTGTCTCCCCTTGTGCACTCTTCCCCTGTGATTTGTCCCCCCAGTGCTGTCTCTAAGCTCTGCCCCTTTATGTCACATGACAATCTCCACAGGTCCTTCACTGTGACTAATCCAATCACTGCTAAGCTCTGCCCCCTTTTCTACTGATCACATGGTGGTGAAATCATCAAAGGTCCTTCATATTTTGTCTCCTGAGGTCAGCTCCCTGGTCATATTACAGTGATTTCATCAGAAACCCTCCAGCTCCTGCAGTTCTCCGACACCCATGAGATAAGAGGTGAAGGACCTGTGATGTAACTGCCAAGTCATCAGTACAGAAGAGGATGGAGCTTAGCATCGTTTGTATTAGTCACTGTGAAGGACCTGTGGAAATGTAACGTGTCATGTAACATGTAGGGGTGGAACTCAGCAGTCACTGTCAATGCACATGGGAGATTGCGGCCTCAATGTGTGCACACCCGTACACTACTGCGTATGCTCATTCATGCCATCGCCATGTTTGCTCACCATCATGCAAAGTAGCAGAGGAGGACCCAGGCCCAGAGAACAGCAGCAGTGTGCGGCCGGGATATTGGCACAACCACTTGGGTATGCAAATATGACGGCTACTTTGTTTTTTTTTTTCTTTTGTCCTTCTGTTGGCCAATCATCTGTTGAATATCAGGGACATCTGGACACAAGGTAATTATGTAGATAGATTTATTTATTTGTCTCTTCACATACTCATTTTAACACAGTATTTATAGTTAGTATATATTATTTAACACAAATATATTACTGTATATACTCGTGTATAAGCCGACCCGTGTATAAGCCGACCCCCCCTACTTTTGCCCCCAAAACCTGGGAAAACCTATTGACTCGTGTATAAGCCGAGGGTGGACCCCAGCACAGGTATACAGCCCCCAGCAGTGTGGTATACAGGCCCCCCCCAGTGGTACACAGGCCCCCCAGTGGTAGTATACAGCAGCCTCCCCAGTGGTATATACAGGCCCCAGCAGTATATACAGCAGCCCCAGCTGTATACAGCCCCTCCATCAATGGTATACAGGGCCCCATCTGTATACAGCAGCCCCATCTGTATACAGCCTTCCCCACCCCCCCATCAGTGGTATACAGGGCCCCAGCTGTATACAGCAGCCCCATCTGTATACAGCCTTCCCCCCCATCAGTGGTATACAGGGCCCCAGCTGTATACAGCAGCCCCAGCTGTATACAGCCCTCCCCCCATCAATGGTATACAGGGCCCCAGCTGTATACAGCAGCCCCAGCTGTATACAGCCCCCCCGTGGTATCCAGGGCCCCCCTTGCTGCTGCACACCTGTAAAGTAAGATGTCAGTATACTTATCGCTGTCGCTGCCGCCGCTGCTGCTGCTCGGTCACCGCGCTCCTCCGGGTCTTCATGCTTCCTTCTCCGGCGCTCGAACAATGACGTCATTTCCTGTGCGCCGGAGAAGGAACCATGAAGACCCAGAGGAGCGCGGTGACCGAGCAGCGGCGGCGGCAGTATACTGACATCTTACTTTACAGGTGTGCAGCAGCAAGGGGGGCCCTGGATACCACGGGGGGGGGCTGTATACAGCTGGGGCTACCGTACATACTCGTGTATAAGCCGAGTGGGGACTTTTCAGCACATTTTTTGTGCTGAAAAACTCGGCTTATACACGAGTATATACGGTACTTTATAACCCTCTATTTTCATCACATAATTCATTTTAATTTTCTATCATTTTATTAAACAGTATAGTGAAAAAAAACTTACATCATTCACAATATTTGGTCTTTTAATATATTAATTGATGCATTGATCCTCCTAGACACACAAAGAAAGACTAAAATATTTTTATACAATCATTTTCACTTTATTCATACATAAATGTTATCCTTGTTATTTCACTTCTAATCACTCTTCTCTTTCTGTTGCATTTACTACAGTGTCAGTGTCAGTGACAAATAAGATTATAACATGTCTCTTTCATTTTCCATATTTGACGAGTTTGTAGTGGGTATCGATTTTTTTTATTTCCTTCTTCTCATATGTTTTCTCTCCATCGATTACACTTTCTCTTGTTTCAATCTGCACTCCTTTCGTAGCTCATGTCAGCTGTCTCTTCTTATGTATGTTCTCATTTCAGAGTTCTATCACACAATAAAACATATTTTTATTCTTACTCGTATACATCACTCCACATTTTTGGTTATTATAATCTTTAAATTTGGAATATTATAATTGTGTATTTTTCTCCCCAAAAAGTATTTATTTGAATGCTGTTGATCTATTGCCATTGGCATTTTTGAATTTTCTACAGCATGCCTTTAGATCTCTCTATGTACTGTATACCCTATACATGTGTATGTGTCCTATTATGATTTGTCCTGAGGCAGAGGTAAGTTGTGACTTAGTTCAGGTTGATAATAAATGATTTATTGATCAACGTGATTCAAACAGCTATGTAATGTCCCACTCAATATATTGTAAGCTTGCACCCTCTAGTGCCTTTCAGGTTGCACCAAAGGGTGTTTTAGCCTTGTATTTAGCCTTAAAAAACAAATTAATAAAATAAAAAAATAAAAAGACGTGGGGCACCCCTTATTTTTCTTTGCCAGCTAGGGTCCACCAGACAGTGGCAGCTTGCAGAGCACAGCTGGCGGCTTTATCTTAATTGTTATAAAACTTAGGGTGGGACCCCATGATAATTTTTTCAATTGTTTATTTATTTTTATAGTACTCAGACGTATGTTTAGTTGCCATACTGGCAACCAATTACACACAATGGCAGAGAGGGTGAGCAGGGCTTAGTCTGTCTAACCAATCAAGGAGGAAAAAGCAGTAATCCTGTTTTATTTTAGTTGTTGGTATGTTTTCCCATGTTAAGGCACAGCAGGCATGCTGTTTCATTTTTAGTTTAGTATTAAAAGTAAAATTTACGGCCAACCTCTGTCCAACCTAGATATTGTGGTTTATTTGTTTGTAAGATAAAATTAGTGGGAGATCTGTGGTTTCCTTATGTTTCAGGAGTAATAATAATAACTAAGAAATAAAAGGAATATCATCCATTCCCCACTCTCCCTAAGTTCTAACGTAATAATAACTAACAAGTAAAACATTTTGTTGAAAAATCTATTTATTAACAATAATTGGTTATCTATATAATGAGCTTCAATGAGTAGAAACTAGAATGCTTGAAATCTAAATGTTTATATATTGCTAATTAATATGATTTGCATATACAAAAAATATTAGCTCAGGAAACCTATTCTTCTGAAGCCATAAACTCATGAACATGTCAAAAGTGTCAGGAATAGAATAGTCTTTTTAGAATTTAATGAACAGCATATTATTGACAAAAGTTGTCAAACTAAAATATTTTCTCAATTGGCATTTCAAACTTTGTCTAGTTACCAACATTTCTTAAAATGAAAGACAGCCACAAAGATAAAAATGACTCCACTTATTAATTATTCATATGCAGCTTTCAAACCCTACCTAATTTGACACTAAGCTCACCTCTACTTCCAATTATATGGAATTTGAAGAATGCTCCCTTGAGATGCTTACAATAAGAACATATTTAGGGAACATGCTTACTCAAGACAGGTCTCAACGGAAACTGCATTGTGTGCTAGATATCATAATTACTATGGAAGTGGAGACATTTTGCTTTGTTCCTTGTTAAGTCAGCTCTGTCACTTGAAGAATCATATAAATATAACAGTCACCAAAGTGTCATTAAACACTATTTACGTGCTTGTTCGAATGTTATTAGACTACTTTTGTTCTCTCTAAAATATGAGATAAAATGCGCAATAGGGTCTTATCTCCTAAATATGGAGAGTGGATATGTTCAGTAGTGGAATTTGCTCACCTGATCTGGTTGTGTAAAGCTACAACCAGTTAAGTCGCTTAGTAGGCAGCTGCTGCTGGAGCCATACATCAACGGGTCACCGCGGTCCACACCAAGCAAATACAGGACGAAGTATCGTTCGATCCGCGCTGCTGCCAAGGAAGACCAGAAGACTGGAGTGTCTGGTTGAAGTTATCTGTTAAATCCGACGCGTTTTGGGGCTATTACCCAGCTCCTTCCTCAGTGACAATACAGAGTAGTACATACAGTTTGCTTTATATACACAAAAAGGCACCAAAATACAATTGATGATGATTCACCATGACGTCACTGAACAGAGAGGGACATTATGACGTGAAGTCATGTGTCATCAGTGAAAAAAACAGACAAAATTATAGACTATGAGTATATGTGACAAATAATAATAACATAAGAAAAACAGTACCAAAAACACATTTTGTCTTAAATTTAGCATGACAAGAAAAAATAAAGATTAAATTTAATAGGATTGTGGCAAAATCATATTCCAAGACTAGGCACAAACCTTCAGAGAAAGGAAAAAAATGTGAATGACCAAAGCGGCGATCAGTGCTGGCAATTAGGAATCAATAACTATTCATGTTCAAAAATTGTGTAGAAATGATGTGTCGGGTATTTACTAAAAAAAAATTTTTTAGGGCATGTACGAGTCATACCAAAAGTTATCATGTATTTTCAGACATACATGATAACTTTTGATATGATTCCTACATGCCCTAAAAAAATCGAACGAAGTGTCAGATCAAACGACACTTCGTCCTGTATTTGCTTTTTTCTCTCTAAGGCATTCTTAAACATTCCTCCACCATATACTGTATTTTTTCGGATTATAAGACCCACTTTTGTCCCCAAATTTTAGGTGAAAGTTGGGGATACAACTCTACAGTTTCTGTACTGTAGGGGAGGGGGCTGGCTTTGGAGCAGTGTCCATGGGCTGTATTTCACCCTCCATCACTAACTCCCTGCAGCTTGCCGCCTTCTTCCTGTCTCTGTGCTCAGCATCACTGTGAGCCCTGGTCACATGATCGGATGCTGGGCACAGAGGCAGGAAGAAGGCAGCGAGCTGAATACAGGGAGCGACGGAGGGTGAGTTACATCCTTTATTAATTTAGTATGTACGCCAGCATGGGCACATATAGAGTGATGGAGGACGCATATCCAGAATGGGGAGGTGAGTGCAGGATGGGGGGCTATATCCAGGATGGGAGGCTATGTGTACAATCCCTGGGAGCCATATCCAGGATGGGGGGCTATGTACCATCACTGGGGGCCATATCCAGGATGGTGGCTATGTAAAATCACTGGGGGCCATATCCAGGATGGGTGGGCTATGTGTGCCATCACTGGGGCAATATCCAAGATGAAGGGCTATGTACCATCACTGGGGGCTATATTCAGGATGGAGAGCTATGTACCAGCACTGGGAGCCATATCCAGGATGGGGAGCTATGTACCATCACTGGGAGCCATATCCAGGATGGGGAGCTATGTAGCATCACTGGGAGCCATATCCAGCAGGAGGGGTTCTGTATCATCACTTGGGACTATTTACCACCACTGGGGGCTATGTACCATCACAGCAGGCTATGTACTGTTGTAGGGGGGCCATATCTAGCATGGGGGGACCTTGTACCAGGATGGGGGGAGATATATATACCAGCATGAGGGGTATATATACAAGGATGAGGGACATATATATTGATTGTAAGACAGACACTGGCATTATAAGTTGGACCCCATTTAACATTAAAAAAAAAAATTCTCTTTACGTTCAACAAATTTGGTCTTATTATTTGGTGCATCTTATAAAGCGAAAAATACAGTCATATGAAAAAGTTAGGGCACCCCTCTTAATCTGACTTTTTTTTTTGTTTAAAATTGTTTTTTTGCAACAGCTATTTCAGTGTGATATATGTAATAACTAATGGACACAGTAATATTTCAGGATTGAAATGAGGTTAATTGTACTAATCGAAAATGTGAAATATGCATTATTTCAAAAATTGACAGGTACAAAAGTATGGGCACCTTAACAGAAAAGTGACATAATATTTAGTAGATTCACCTTTTGCAAAAATAACAGCCTCTAGTCGCTTCCTGTAGCTGTTAAGGTACCTTTACAAGTGACAACTTTTCTAGGAATTTCACTGGCAACTTACTGGTTGCAGTGAAATAATGGGAGACATTATTCCATTTGTACACAGCAACAAGATAGAACAATATGTCCATGATTTCACTGCAACCAGCAAATTGCCAGTGAAATTCCTAGAAAAGGTGCCGCATGTAAAGGTACCCTTAATGAGTTCCTGGATCCTGGATGAAGTTATTTTTGACCATCCCTCTTTACAAAACAAGCAAATAGTCTGTGGAGCCTCGGTTAGGAGTCACAAACACAGGACTAGCCATATAGTTGTAATGAGTGAGTCACTACTAACATTTAAGAAGGGCCTGGATGCCTTTCTTGAAAACTATAATATTACCAGTTATACATACTAGATTCTTTGATAGGGCGTTGATCCAGGGAATTAGTCTGATTGCCGTATCTGGAGTCAGGAAGGAATTTTTTTCCCCCAATGTGGAGCTTAGTGTTGCCACATGGGTTTTTTTTTGCCTTCCTCTGGATCAACATGTTAGGCTATGGGTTGAACTAGATGGACTTAAAGTCTTCCTTCAACCTTAAAAACTATGTTACTATGTTACTATGTTATATCCCTCCAGGGAAAGGACCCAGCCAAGGGATGGCTCCTTGCAGAGAACACCATAACAAGGATATTAAGTGGCCCTTTTAGTCAATATCCAACTCTTTTACAAGTTTAGAGATATGACAAGGGAATTCCAAGGCCAGATATCCATCCACAGACAGCTGTTTTGGGGTGTTGCCCCTCATCAGTGTGAAGTAGGATTCTGGCTAGGTGGGAGAAAGGCCTAGTAGATCAACATCACAAAGCATTCACTGATCTCAGAGAGACCAGTCCAAGAAAACACTGCGGGCAGCTGGCTACAGCGTTCCAACACAGTGAATTCCTAGGCGAATTGCCCCCTGGGAATTATGAATATGCAAATAGAGTCTGTGGAGCCTCGGTTAGGAGTCTCAAACACAGGACTAGCCATATATCCCTCCAGGAAAAGGACCCAGCCAAGGGGTGGCTCCTTGCGGAGAACACCATAACCACCATATTAAGTGGCCCTTTTAGTCAATATCCAACTCTTTTATAAGTTTAGAGATATGACAAGAGAATATCAAGGCCAGGTATCCATCCACAGACAGCTGTTTCGGGGTGTTGCCCCTCATCAGTGTGGAGTAGGATTCTGGCTAGGTGGGAACAAGGCCTAGTAGACCAACATCACAAAGCATTCACTGATCTCAGAGAGACCAGTCCAAGAAAACACTGCGGGCAGCTGGCTAAAGTGCTCAAACACAGTGAATTCCAAGGCTCATTGCCCCCTGGGAATCCTGAATATGCAAATAGAGTCTGTGGAGCCTCGGTTAGGAGTCTCAAACACAGGACTAGCCATATATCCCTCCAGGGAAAGGACCCAGCCAAGGGGTGGCTCCTTGTGGAGAACACCATAACCACCATATTAAGTGGCCCTTTTAGTCAATATCCAACTCTTTTACAAGATAGAACAATGTGTCCATGATTTCACTGCAACCAGCAAACTGCCAGTGAAATTCCTAGAAAAGTTGTCGCGTGTAAAGGTACTCTTAATGAGTTCCTGGATCCTGGATGAAGGTATTTTTGACCATTCCTCTTTACAAAACAATTTCAGTTCAGTTAAGTTTGATGGTCGCCGAGCATGGACAACCCGCTTCAAAACATCCCACAGATGTTCAATGATATTCAGGTCTGGGGACTGGGATGACCATCCCAGAACATTGTAATTGTTCCTCTGCATGAATTCTTGAGTGGATTTGGAGTGGTGTTTTGGATCATTGTCTTGCTAAAAGATCTATTCCCGGCGTAACTTCAACTTTGACACTGATTCTTTAACATTATTCTCAAGAATCTGCTGATACTGAGTGGAATCCATGCGACCCTCAACTTTAACAAGATTCCTGGTGCCGTCATTGGCCACACAGCCCCAAAGCATGATGGACCCTCCCCCAAATTTGACAGTGGGTAGCAAGTGTTTTTCTTGGAATGCTGTGTTTTTGTGGCGCCATGCATAACGCCTTGTTGTATGCCCAAACAACTCAATATTTGTTTCATTAGTCCACAGGACCTTCTTCCAAAATGAAACTGGCTTGTCCAAATGTACTTTTGCATACCTCAGGTGACTCTGTTTGTGGCGTGTATGCAGAAACGGCTTCTTTCGCATCACTCTCCCATACAGCTTCTCCTTGTGCAGTGTGCGCTGTATTGTTGACCGATGCACAGTGACACCATCTGCAGCAAGATGATGCTGCAGGTCTTTGGAGGTGGTCTGTGGATTGTTCTTGACTGTTCTCACCATTCTTCTCATCTGCCTTTCTGATATTTTTGTTGGCCTGTCACTTCAGGCCTTTAAGAGAACTGTCCCTGTGGTCTTCCATTTCCTTACTATGTTCCTCACAGTGGAAACAGACAGGTTAAATCTCTGAGATAACTTTTTGTATCCTTCCTCTGAACAACTATGTTGAGCAATCTTTTTTTTCAGATCATTTGAGAGCTGTTTTGAGGAGCCCATGATGCCACTCCTCAGAGAAGATGCAACTAGGAGAACAACTTGCTAGTGGACACCTGAAATAGCTTTTCTCATGATTGGATACACCGGGCTATGAAGTACAAATCTCAATGAGGTTACCAAACCAATTTAGTGCTTCAGTAAGTCAGTAAAAAGTAGTTAGGAGTATTCAAATCATGAAAATCTGAAGAGTGCCCATACTTTGGCACCTGTCAAATTTTGAAATAATGCATATTTCACATTTTCGGTTAGTACAATAAACCTCATTTCAATCCTGAAATATTACTGTGTCCATCAGTTATTACATATATCACACTGAAATAGCTGTTGCAAAAAAAAAAACAATCTTAAACAATAAAAAAAGAGTCAGATGACTGTATGGTATGTGAATCATGTTAAGGCTGTGGTTCAGCAGGCTTGCACTTCATATGTGGACTTGCTTTTTGTGAACTTTTTTTGTAGCAGATGGTGTTATAAATATATTGTTACAAGGAATGTGCTGCTGGAAGATGAGCTATTTCTTACTGTGGTGATATGGAAACTGCACATCTCTACTTAGCATGTGCTCGATTTCATCAGGTAACAGAAAAGGTGACTTGATGGAAATTTGGTACTCTAAACATGCTCTATAATATATTGCCTTATCAATGGAAATGCTACCAATACTTTCTTCCACCTTATAAAAACCAAAAGCACCACTCCAGTGTTGGAATGGTGTTTTAAATCTAACTTCCCTGACTGCATTCGTATACTCACCAGCCTCCATCTTCATCTTTTTCCAGGGTTGCTCTCATTAGTCTATGGTGATTTGTTCCATATGTGTTTCATGAAGTGCACTGGAGGTCACCACTCAATACAACTTCATAAGAACCTCATTTTAGTCTTGTTGCGGCTCTCAGACTTGTTTGAAGCACTTGTAACATAATTTTTGACTTTCTGTCAGTCAGACGTTACGGACATCACTGTGGGACTGAAGTGGGGCCGAAAAAAGGTGAAGTTATCAGTGGTTGAGTGTAAGAATGAAGGACTTACAGTTGTAGCCAAAAGTATTGACATCCCTGCAATTCTGTCAGATAATACTCAGTTTCTTCCTGAAAATGATTGCAATCACAAATTCTTTGGTATTATTATCTTCATTTAATTTGTCTTCAATAAAAAAACACAAAAAGAATTGTCCTAAAGCCAAATTGGATTTAATTCCACACCAAACATAAAAAAGGGGGTGGACAAAAGTATAGGCACTGTTAGAAAAATGATGTGATGCTTCTCTAATTTGTGTAATTAACAGCACCTGTAACTTACCTGTGGCACCTAACAGGTGTTGGCAATAACTAAATCACACTAGCAGCCATGGATTAAAGTTGACTCAACCTCTGTCCTGTGTCCTTGTGTGTACCACATTGAGCATGGAGAAAAGAAAGGAGACCAAAGAATTGTCTGAGGACTTGAGAAACCAAATTATGAGGAAGCATGAGCGATCTCAAGGCTACAAGTCCATCTCCAAAGACCTGAATGTTCCTGTGTCTACCGTGCGCAGTGTCATCAAGAAGTTTAAAGCCCATGGCACTGTGGCTAACCTCCCTAGATTTGGACGGAAAAGAAAAATTGACAAGAGATTTCAACGTAAGATTGTGCGGATGGTGGAGAAAGAACCTTGACTAACATCCAAACTAGTTCAAGCTGCCCTGCAGTCCGAGGGTACAACAGTGTCAACCCGTACTATTCGTCGGCGTCTGAATGAAAAGGGACTGTATGGTAGGAGACCCAGGAAGACCCCACTTCTTACCCCGAGACATAAAAAAGCCAGGCTGGAGTTTGCCAAAACTTACCTGAGAAAGCCTAAAATGTTTTAGAAGAATGTTCTCTGGTCAGATGAGACAAAAGTGGAGCTTTTTGGGCAAAGGCATCAACATAGAGTTTACAGGAGAAAAAAGAGGCATTCAAAGAAAAGAACATGGTCCCTACAGTCAAACATGGCGGAGGTTCCCTGATGTTTTGGGGTTGCTTTGCTGCCTCTGGCACTGGACTGCTTGACCATGTGCATGGCATTATGAAGTCTGAAGAATACCAACAAATTTTGCAGCATAATGTAGGGACCAGTGTGAGAAAGCTTGGTCTCCCTCAGAGGTCATGGGTCTTCCAGCAGGACAATGACCCAAAACACACTTCAAAAAGCACTAGAAAATGGTTTGAGAGAAAGCACTGGAGACTTCTAAGGTGGCCAGCAATGACTCCAGACCTGAATCCCATAGAACACCTGTTGAGAGATCTAAAAATGGCAGTTTGGAGAAGGCACCCTTGAAATATCAGGGACCTGGAGCAGGTTGCCAAAGAAGAATGGTCTAAAATTCCAGCAGAGCATTTTAAGAAACTCATTGATGGTTACCAGAAGCGGTTGATCGTAGTTATTTTGGCTAAAGGCTGTGCAACCAAGTATTAGGCTGAGGGTGCCAATACTTTTGTCTGGCCCATTTTTGGAGTTTTGTGTAATATGATCAATGTTTTGCTTTTTGCTTCATTCTCTTTTGTGTTTTTTCATTGAAGACAAATTAAATGAAGATAATAATACCAAAGAATTTGTGATTGCAATCATTTTCAGGAAGAAACTGAGTATTATCTGACAGAACAGCAGGGGTGTCAATACTTTTGGCCACAACTGTATATATATATATATATATATCTACTATATAAAAGCCGAAGCCACTTCCGTCTTCAAGGGACAAAAATGACGTCACACGACGGAAGTGGCTTGGGCACTACACCCGCTCAGGGTGATCCAAGATGGCGGCGAGCGGTGGCGCTTTAGCGCCCACCGCGAGCCGCTATCCCGACCCCGGACCCGGGACCACGGTGGGGCCGAGCGAGCGGAGCGCCGAGCCCGAGGTAGCCGCGAGACTACCAGAGGTCATCTCCAGGCTACAAGCTCCGGTGGCCCGATTGAGCGCAGAGCTCCTCTGATTGGTCGCCGCCACCCACCACCGACCAATCAGAAGACCGCCTCGCCGCGCGGCGCCATATTTGAAATACACTGTAGTCAGTGTATTTGAAGTATGGCGCCATACAGCGCACCGCTATTCTGATTGGTCGGCGCGCTGAACGCGGCGACCAATCAGAATAGCGGCGCGCGCAATGCCGCCATATTTGAAATACACTGTAGTCAGTGTATTTGAAGTATGGCGCTATACAGCGCACCGCTATTCTGATTGGTCGGCGCGCTGAACGCGGCGACCAATCAGAATAGCGGCGCGCGCAATGCCGCCATATTGGAAATACACTGTAGTCAGTGTATTTGAAGTATGGCGCCATACAGCACCCCGCAATTAATCTCAAAATCAGTAGATAGTTTTCCCATTGCATTATGCTGTAATATCCAACAATAATAAGAAAAAACATGCTTCCAAAGATTCTAATAGAAATACATTAAGTTGCTCTTATAGTTTAGTCCTAGTGAGTGTAGTGCTCTTAAACATCTTTACACTGTATGACAAGACCGATCCTTACTCTGTTCAGTGCTGAACTGGCGAGCTATTCCAGCTGCAATGTTAAAACAGTTACCCATGGATATTCTCCATATTATCCTGTCCTCTCTTGCATTTGTCTGTTAAGGTCTACCAGCCTTCTTGGGGGACGTGAAAGAGTTTGTGATGTTTTAAAGATGCAGTATTCTAGAAATCACAAATTTGGAACAACCAACTTCTGTTTCAATGGCTGATAGAGTGACCTCTTTGGCCTTCATCTGGACAACCTACTGCCGGAGGATTTTAGTCATTTTGGAACTGCAAACCAGTTTTGCAACGTGAGTGCACACTGGAAAGTTAGGCTGCCAGTTAAGTAGGGTTTGTCAGACAATTAAGGAGATTAGCACCTGGTGCCAGGTTAACACTAATAACTTGCAGATGTCTGAAAGTGTTCTCTAATTTTAATCAGTGTTCTTTTTTATTTATTAACATTTTTTCTGTGTTTTAGAATATATTCAATTTATGAAATAAGCTTAAAATACTGCTAATTTAATAATTTTAGGATATTTTTACATAGGACAACACAATGAGCTTGACATTAAGGAAACTTTGTGTTGTCTAATTTTGATCGCCAGTATATATGTGACCTTGCTATTTTCAGGGTTGTGGTGATCAGCGTAACCAGACTCTAGGCTGTAAGATGTTAAAGTGAAGGTCTGACCACATGTAGAAGAAATTACAGAAAACTGATTAGATGAGACATCCGCAGTAAGTCACTGAATAGAAATAATTATTTTCTACTGTATCACTTGGAGTAATGCTGTTATTTTTATCAGAAGTCATGTGGACTCAAAGCTTTATGGATCCATTCACATATCTGTAAAAATTACAGATCCGAAAATGAGATCTGCAAGACTCAGATTCTGGGATGTTCTGATCTGATTATCAGGAGTAGGACATACTCAATAGGTCTGTGTGCTATCGGAGAAAAAAATCAGGCAGCACACAGACACTGCACATGGACACAGGAATGTAGCCTTAATATGTAAAACACAGTCTATTAGTATTTAGTGTACTCAATTACATAGTTTCCTCTTTTATTATGTAAAACACTGTCATTTATTAACCCCTTCCTGACCTATAACATTGTGGGATGTCATAGAAGTTGGTGACTTCCCAACCTGTGACATCCCACAATGTCATGGCAGTTACCGCGGCCCGTTGCCCCCGTATTGCATTTTTATTGCTTTCTGTAAAGTCAAAAGTTTACATATATTTCATTAGTATTTGGTACAATTGTCCTTAAACTTTATAACTTGGGTCACCTGTTTTAAATATTCTTCCATAAGCTTCTCACAATTCCAATTCCATTTTTATCCATTCAGTCATGTCCGTCTATTGGATTCCATGTGAACCATTTTCCTCCAAGCTTCTCTATTTCTCACAGCATCTTTCAGTTGTCTGATGCTCATTCCTGTGTCTGCCATGATTGTGTCAGCCAATGAGGTCTTAGGCCTTCCGCGACCTCTACTGTTAAGCATCATGTCCTCCTTGAGAGAATTTACTCTCATCTCATGGCCGAATTAAGAAAGTTTCTGCTTTATGACTTTTCCTACCAGGGATGTTTATGGATTGACATGTTCGAGAACAGCCTTATTTGTGATCTTTGAAAGTGAGAAAATGCGCAATAGGGTCTTATCTCCAGATAAAGAGGTAAATGAATGTGTGAGTAAACTGCTCACCTGGTCTGGTTGTGTCACCCACAACCAGTATGATAGCCAGAAATCGATGTGGTTGCCTAAAAAAGATAGCTGCTGCAAGGATCGCACCTCCACGGATAACCGCGGTGAAGAACCTGTAGATCTGTTGGGCAAAGCGCCGTTTTGTCTGCGCTGCCGTCAAAAGGATCGCCAGACACAAGAGAGCATCTGGGCTGAATTGTGTCTTTTTTTTTCCAACGTGTTTCACAGCTTCCACCTGGCTCCTTCCTCAGGGACAAAGACAAAATTCAGCCCAGATGCTCTATTGTCTCTGGTGATCCTTTTGACGGCAGCACAGACACAACGGCACTTTGTCCAACAGATCTACAGGTTATTTGTGATCTTGACTGTCCACAGGATTTGTAGGAGTCTCCTCCAGCACCACAATTCAAAGGTATTAATCTTTGATCACTTTTTGTCAAGGTCCATATCTCACACCCATACATTGCAATTGGGAATGCAATGGCTATGGCTAATCATCATTTAGTGGTTATCGAGATGTCCATGCACTTCCACAGTTGCTCTATGTTCATCATTCTCATAATACATGAAAGGAATTTGTGCCCATTCCTCCTGGCAGAACTGGTGTAACTGAGCAATGTTTTTATGTCACCTTGTTCTCACCTGCCTTTCAGCCTTGCCCATAGATTTTCAATTGGATTGAGATCTGAGCTTTGGGATGTTCACTCTAAAACATTGACTTTTTTTATCCTTAAGCCACTTTAGAAACAGTTTAACAGTATGCTTAGTGTAATTGTCCCTCCTGCATTAAAACAACCCTACAACATGATGCTGCCACCCCCATGTTTTACCCTTGGGATGGTGTTCTTAGACTTACCAGCTTCTCCCTTTTTCCTCCAAACGTAATGATGGTCATTATGGCCAAACAGTTCATTGTTAGTTTTGTCAGACCACAGGACATGTCTCCAAAAAAATAGGTCTTGGTTCCTGTGTACATTTGCAAAAATGTAACTGGCTTTCTTTTGGTGTAATGTCTGCTTCATGACAAAGTAGTAGCATTTCAGCCCATGTTGGTATAGTATTCTTTTCGTTGTGGATAATGACACAATCTTATCAGCTTCTTCACTAAGTCTTATGCTTTTATTCTTGGGTTTATATAAACATGTCGTGTCAGGCAAAAGCACGTTAATCTCTATGACACAGAACCAGTCTTCTTCCTGAGTAGCATGATGGCTGGAGATTCCAATCTTGTTTGTACTTGCATATAATTGTTTGTACAGATGAATGAGGTACCTTCAGATATTTGAAAATTTACCCAAGGATGAACCAGACTTGTGTAAGTCCACAATTCTTTCCCTGATATCTTTGCTAATTTCTTTAGACTTTTACAAAGAAGCAGTATGTTTCAGGTATGCATTAAAATACATCCACAGGTGTGTCTCTAGTTAACTCAGATGTTGCCAACAAAATAGAAAACAGAAGCTTCCAAACACATGAAATCATCATATGGGCTGTCTCAAGTTGTTTTAAAGGCATAGTAATCTTGGTGTATGTAAACCTGTGACTTTGGAGAAAGTAATTAAAATGCCTTAAAACATTCTCTCTTTCTCTCCAATTATTCTGGCATTTGGCAAATATAAATAATTATAGTAATCCTAATTGAACTACCATATTTTTCGGATTATAAGATGCACTTTTGTTCCCCCAAAACCACTGAGCCACCACACAGTGCTAACCACTGAGCCACTGCACACAGTTCAAACCACTAAACCATCTTACAGTGTTAAGCATGGAGCCACCATAGATTGCTAATTACTGAGCCACCATATACAGTGCTAACCACTGAGCCACCATAAAGTGCTAACCACTGAGCCACCATATCATACTAACCACTGAACCACCATACAGTGCTAACCACTGAGCCACCATACAGTGCTAACCACTGAACCACTATGCAATGCTAACCACTGAGCCACCGTACAGTGCTAACCACTGAACCACCATACAGTGCTAACCACTGAACCACCATACAGTGCTAACCACTGAACCACAATACAGTGCTAACCACTGAACCACCATTCCGTGCTAACCACTGAGCCACCGTATAGTGCTAACCACTGAGCCACCATACAGTGCTAACCACTGAGCCACCATACAGTGCTAAAGACTGAGCCATCGCACAGTTCTAACCACTAAGCCACCATACAGTGGTAACCACTGAGCCACCATACAGTGCTAACCACTGAGCCACCTAAACACTGAGCCACCATACAGTGCTAACCACTGAGCCACCATACAGTGCTAACCACTGAGCCACCATACAGTGCTAACGACTGAAGCGGCGCATGACTTGGTGAAAGATTTGATTCTCACGCCGCTGATTGGCTGATTCAAATCTCCCACCAAGCCACAAACCACTTCGCTGATTGGTCGCCGAGATCCACAGCGACCAATCAGCGTAGTCGGATTTAAATCATGTGCCAAGAGCGCTGATTGGGCACCGCAGTCAGCTGCGACCAATCAGCGCTGTTGGCGTGTGACACGTTTTAGCGGTGGATTTGAATTCTGGTGTTCCAATATGGCAGTCGGGGCACTTCCGCAGCTAGTAGCCGTGAGATGAGCGGCTCGCGTGGCTCATCTCATGGCTGTGTCGCCGCTGACCTCCGTGTGTCGCCGCTGACCTCCGAGATGAGCCACGGCTACCGTCGGAAGATCAGCGACTAGTGCTGCTGATCTCCCGGTGGTGGCAGTGGCGTTTGTGTCACAGACTTCTGTCGTCTGTGTCACTATCCCACAATGGTGCCGCGGTGCATTGTGGGATAGCAACATATGCACTGGAAGTCTGTGACACATATTATTGGTGATTATATATTAGATGTGTGTTTCTTCAGAATTTGTGTCATTATCAGCTGACGAAGGGACCATAGTGTCCCGAAAGCTTGCTATGCTTACCATGTTTTCAGTTAGCCATTAAAAGGTATTAACCCCTGAGGACTCTCAGATTCTAATATTTTTCTGTCTACTGGCTAACACAGTACAAACATTTTTTACCTTATATTTACTGTACATATTTATTTCATTGTGAAATATAGAAATAGAACATGAAAATAAAACACAGACCCCATATTTCACCATTTTATCAATGGCTAATTTGAAGTAGAAGGTCAGGGTTTGATAATTGATTGCATTATTGTTATTTTTGTGTTTGTACAGTGATAATGATATTTTTAGCTGTGCATTGCTAGGCCTGACTTTTTAGCCATTGTAATTATTTTTTAATCTGCAGCTTGCCTTTTAAATATAAGAGCGTTTTCTGCATGCTTCAGTAAAATAATGAAACAGACACAGTTGGGTGAGATCTGCTTTATGCTGCAGTCCTATTTGTAAGTATGACTGCTTATTTACAACACATTGATGTAAATCAAGGGTCAGAAATGATACAAGCACATTACATTACAGTGCTATTAATAAAATCTTTGAGGGGATTGTTTTTGTCTTGTGATCATATAATATCTGTACATTTTTCTACAAAGTCATGTCATAGCAATTTGTAGCCACTCAATGGTTAGCTTATATCTTGGAGATGTGCAGAACACAGAGTGTGGTACAAATGTGACCCCATTTCTTAGAATGAAGTAAACTTTTTAGACAAGTTATAACATGCTAACTCATCAACCTTCAACCTTCCTTCCAGATCATCACTGTATGTAAAAATCCAAATTTCACAGAATGTACCACCCTCATCCTTGATAAATAAAAAATTAATTTCCTGCAGAGTCTTATCTCAATTTAAAGGGAAAATGTCTGAATGATCAACTCTTCTAGGCTGTGTGTGTGGACATGCAGGTCATAGAATGTTGACTAACATGATACATTGTCTTATTCCCAACAATGCACTTTTTTCTTGTACCCACAAAACATCCCCACTCAGATCTGTCAATGAAAAATTAGGGGCTTTCCATGTTACTCACAGGACAAAGGGACTTGGAATAGCAACATGGCTACCCTCCTCACCATGAAATTCCCCCGTCCCCTTCACGAGCCCCACTGGGTGCCTAAACTGACGGTAATGTCTACAAGTTTGGAATTACTGACTTATGTTTTGTTGGATGAAACAGTATTACTAAGCAACCCTGTGTTATTTACATGTACTACTGCTATTTACTTATCTATTTACATGCTCATTTTGTGTTTTTATTTTGGATTTTGTATGTGGAATGACCACAGTGGGAACATGCTCTTTTATTGCACATATATCAACTTAAACTCCATATCTTCTGTATCTTGTACAAATAGGGTTGTGGTCCTACATTCTTAGCTAGACATTTTACATATCTATCTACTACTGCATCTCAATGAATTAGAATATCATGAAAAATCAATGTAATATTGCCATGTTTCAGGGCATTTCTGGGAGCCCCCAAACACGTTGACTAGTAAAATAATATTATATTCAAAAATAAAGATAGTGGGTTGTGCGCTAATATGAAAAACACTACTATGATTTGACAATTTTTTATATTAAGAAATATATTTCAGATTAAATGAGACAGCACTGTGCTCACTTAAAAGCAATTTTCAAATTACATTTTTTTATGTTTTTATATATTTAAATGAAAAAAAAAAAATAAGGAACAACAATCAGAACACAAAAGAATAAGTGTTGGATGCTACTTTTGAAACACTATTTTCATACAGTGAACACAATTTGTACCTGATGTAGAAGAGAGGAGTCGTGCCACTGGGTTCGTTTTTGGTGCTTATTTCGGATGCATCTGGATTTCCAACAAAAAGGATACTTGTTTGATGTATGGATAGGGCCCTGGTGGTGATAAAAAAAAGTGTGCTTCTTTTTATTATGAGTAGTTTGCAACTTAAAGTTGGTTTTGTTTTAGTGAAGGAATAGCAGGATTACTGTACCTGTAATTGTTTGTAGTCGTGGTTTGTCAGTAGTTGGTTTGTGCCCTTTTAGCCTCGATGGGTACTGAGGGGTTATAAAACAAGGACAATTTAGAATTGTTTTAAGAGATTGACTTTTATATAACAGATAAAATATAAAATATATGATTACTGAACCTGTAAGAGTGGGTTGTTTTTGTGTGGTCTTTTTATATAATTGGTATTATTTTCAAAGGTGATGTAAAGAGAAAAAAAAGAGGATTTATTTTCTTCCTCTTAATTAAGTGTTTTATTGTTGATAAAGAGCATGGTACTATGCTTTAAATACGTGCTCTACCTTTTTATGAAATATTGCTCCTGTACAAATATATTTTCCTAATGAGTTTGTGCACAAAAAACATTTTAGAATAATCACTGGATAAACTTTTGTATTGTAATTTTTTACTGTGTATACATTTTGTGTTAGAGTGTTTCAGTGCATAAAGAAGTAAAATATAAAAAATTGTCAAATTTAGTAGTGTTTTTCCAATTAGCACACCACCCTCTATTTTTATTTTTTTGATCATTAATTTTAAAGCCTACTAGGGTAAAAGTCTGTAGGTAGTGCAGCTTTAAGTAGGGAGCTGAACGCTAATCCCATTAAATCTAACTATTCAATATTATATTCATCCTTTGATGTCTTAGGGAATACAGCAGCACAGTTTTAACCCTTCATCCTCCCTACTTTAAGTTTCTGAGATAATGACTTGAGTTTTCATTGGCTGTAAGCAATAATCATCAACATCAACAGAAAAACCACTTGAAATAGATCACTCTGTTTGTAATAACGTTATATAATATATATGTTTCACTTTTTTGAATTGAATTACTAAAATAAGTTACCTTTTTGATGATATTCTAATTCATTGAGATGCTCTAGTAGCTTCCTAGCACATATGGCTGTAGCTTGGGCCTTGTCCTTCTGTGCCCTTATTCAGATTAGGCTGGAATCACACTGTCCGTGTGATATACGAGTCACTCGGAGGAGTGTCAGATCATTAAACCTAAGCAACCTCTCCCTTTAAGGACAGGAGTGTGGAACTGCATAGAAACACAAGCAGCTGACACTCCCATCCTGACAGGGAAAGGTCGTATAGGGTTAATGATCCGACACTCGTCCGAGTGACTCATATGTCACACAGTGCGATTCCAGCCTTAGGCGAGGACACACTGTCCGATAGACATCCGAGTTTGACAGATGAGACTCGGATGAGGCTGGAGCAGTGACCCTGAATGGCCTCTCCCTGTCAGAAGGGGGAGTTTGCAGCTTCACAAAAACACAAGCAGCTGACAGCCCCGTCCACAGAGGAGAAGCCGTTCCGGGTCATTGCTCCAGCCTCATCCGAGTCTCATTCGAGAGACTCAGATGTCTATCGGACAGTGTGTCTCTGCCCTTAGGCTGGAAACACACTATCCTACTTACATGACAGTCTCTCGGACGAGACTCGGATCAGTGACCCTCAACGGCCTCTCCCTCTCTGGACGGGAGTGTGGAGCTGCACAAAAACACAGCAGCTGACACTCCCGTCCAGAGTGGGAGAGGCCATTCAGGGTCACTGATCCGAGTCTCGTCCGAGAGACTGGCATGTAAGTAGGATAGTGTGTTTCCACCCTTAATGTCATTGATGCAAGGTAAGGTTTTAATACCAGAGTAGGACCATCCTGACTGGGTACAACTTTGTAGTGTATGGCATGGCTTTTACACTTTTTGATAACCACGAAAGAATTGAGGGTCAGAATTCGTGAACATGTGAGGGACATTTTAGCTGCAAAAAAAGCGAAAGAAGAAGAGGTTGCTGCCCTTAAACCTTTACCCCGTCACTTTTATCACCATCATGGTTGCAATGTTAAAAGCTTAAAGGTGAAGGGGATTGATCAGATTCATGGAGGGATTAGGGGAGGGGACCTCCAAAAGATGCTAGCCCAACGGGAACTAAAATGGATAATTACACTAGATACCGTGTCTCCTAGAGGCCTTAATGAAGCCATTAGCTTTGTTCCATTTCTCTGAGATATTGGAGGTACTTTGGTTTTACAGTGATGTGTCTAAAACAATTTTGACGGCCACTGTGATCTTTTGCCCAATCTGTTCAGGATGCTAGTGTCTTTTTACATATTACCTAAGGACACTTTTATTTCTCTTTTTCTCTTTCTGTCTTTTCATTCTATCCCTCACTATCTAATTATTGTGATATGTCTCACATTTGTTTTTTTTTTTTAAATATATTTTTTATCTGTATTAACAGCGGATATATTTCATAATGCATTGTATATGCTGAGCAGTCACCCTGCCAGAAATGCTTTTACCATCCATTGCTGGGATTGAATAAACCACCACTCTTTGAAGAAGGAGAAAATGAGAACACTATGGATTGTTATTGTCTCATAATATCGTCATATGTGGTGTTTCCTGTCAGGCTTAGGTAATGTAATCACCATTAGACCGTGTGCGCATGTGCGGTCTGCTCCCCCTGCTGGTCTGCCACCAAGGCGCAATCTGGCGCTCGGCTTGTTTATGTGCTCCCATGGCGATGGTCGGGCGCACTGTGATGAGTCAGGCGTCGCGCCGGAAGTGACATCACTGGCTTTGGGCGCCGACTGCGCATGCGCCAATTCCAGCGGTCTGATTGGTTGAACAAAGCATGTGACCGCATGTGCATGTGGATATAAACTCCGCTTTTTGCTATGTATTATTACTCTCATGATGAAGCATATGCGTATTTAAGCAAGCGAAACGTACGTAAGGAATCTGATATTGAGGGATTGATTCTCTTCATCTTGCACTGGCACCTTATTCTCTAAATGTGATTGCACTTTGATTGTATTTACTCTATGCACTTTATGGGATGTTGCAATACTTTACCAGGAGCTTCCAGTCTATACCTAGATTATTATGGCTGTCTCTTAATGCTATGTGCTTTGTCTGATGACACCAGTCAGATAAAATAGCTTTATGTAATATATCCTATGATTGTGTAACATGATGAAATATAATGTGCATCCATCTATTGTACATGGAATATGTGCTATGTACTTGTAAAGATTGCACCAGAATTTCTGCACTACTTGTGTCTAAAACTGTCTCTTAATAAAGATGTAATTTTACTATATACTTTGAAGCATTTTTAGCTCCACATTGTTTCTCCCTTTGATCAATGTTAAGTTATAAGGCTGGCTTCAGACTTGCGGATCCTCCGCAGCGTCCTGTGGAGGAGATCCGCAAGCTGAATGCAGCCCCTATCTTTATAATGGGAACCCACGGTCATGCGCAGGTCTGCGCATGACCGTGCGCTCCCATTCACTGCAATATGTGATTTGTACGCAGGCAGATGCCCGCGCACAAATCACACACTCTCGTCCACACCAGGAACATGGTCGCGTTCCTGGTGCGGACGAGAGTGTGTGATTGTGTGTGATTTGTGCGCGGTCATCCACCTGCGTACAAATCATATATTGCAGGGAATGAGAGCGCACGGTCATGTGCAAACCTGTGCATGACCGTGCGTTCCCATTATAAAGATAAGGGCTGCGTTCGGCTTGCGGATCTCCTCCGCAGGACGCTGCGGAGGGTCCGCAAGTCTGAAGCCAGCCTAACACTATAAATTGCATAGTATCCAGAAATACAGGACATGGAAAAGGCATCTATCATGACACTGACGACACCCAATTATACACTTCATCTCCTGACATTACCCTCACATTGCTACAAAACACCAGTGATTGTCTGCTGTCTCTAATATCATGTACTCTATCTTAAACTGAATTTGTCAAAAACTGAATTTCTCGTGTTTCCTCCATCTACTGATCTTCCAAAACCTAACATTGCCATTTCTGTATGTGGTTCTACCATTACTCCCCAGCAGCATGTCTGCTGTCTTGGGGTTATATTTGACTCAGATCTCTCTTTCATTCCCACATCCGATCACTCGCTCGCTTGTGTCATCTACACCTCAAAAATATCTCTAGTATTCAACCTTTTCTTACTGTTTGCTGCAAAAACTATGTTGCCCTTATTCATTTTTGTCTGGATTACTGCAATCCTCTACTAATCGGTCTCCGTCTTACTAAACTCTCTCCCATCCATCCTGAATGCAGCAACCAGGATCATAATCCTCTTCAACCGCTTCACCGATGCCTCTATCCTGTGCCAGTCATTGCACTGGCTGCCCATCCGCTACATAGTACAATATAAAATTATCACTCTCACCCACAAAGCCCTGCCCAGTTCAGCACCGCCCTACATCTCCTCCCTCATCTCTATCGCCCTACACGTGCCCTCCATTCCACAAGTGACCTAAGACTAACATCATCTACAATCTGAACCTTCCACTCTCATCTTCAAGACTTGTCATGAGCTGAGCCATTCTGTGGAACGGACTACCAAGAACAATTCAATTAATTCCAAATATTCATGGTTTGAAGCGAGCGTTAAAAACACATCTCTTTAGACTAGCCTACCACCTCACCTCATCTATGTAACTATACCCACTCTGTCCTTTTTCCAAATCTGGCTTCTTTTGCTATCTGTCTACACCCCCCATGCACTATATAGCTCTTTATCTGTACTTGTACAGATCCTGGCTGGTGACCGGTTCATGCAGTGTTATGTGAATCCCCTATTTATTATATTGACGGCTGACCCATATATGACACCACTTTTACCATTTACCTTTTGTGCCTCTCCTATTTCCCCATAGACTGTAAGCTCTCACGGTATCTGAATGTTTTTTTTTCTCTTGTATTGTTTCATATTGTCTGTATTGTATTGTATTATCATATAGTATGGTATTGTATCCTCTCTGAACTGTAATTGCTGCAAAATATGTTGGCGCTATATAAATAAAATTATTATTTATTTATATTTTTTTGCTGTATCTGTTCAGCATGAATGGGGGTATGTCTTAAAGGAGCCCCAGAGACAGTTTTGCCTGAGGCCCACAAAAGCCTTGGGCTGTCCAAGACTGGAGACTGAATATACATTAACTGAGTGGTACTGTTGTGATTACCTCATGATGAGATACTACCCTCTTTAAGTAACTCAAAATCTGTATTAACATTGGTTGATAAGTAAAAGAAGAAAACCTGCTCTTATCCTTGCTAAATTTGCATGCTCATGTTCTTCCTCAAATGGATCTACACTGGCAACCAGCTGTGCTAAACTTCCATCCTTTGGATCCATCAACAAAATAGATGGATTTAAAATTCTACATATTTTAGCATCACATTAGAGGACAGCATAATAGTGCCCTTTTGACATAATCAGTGTGTCCTAGATAAGTGCTTGGCAGGGGCGGGCTGGCGCACCTGGCTCAGGGAGGCATTGAGTTGATGTCAGCCCTAGGTGAGGAGCGGAGGGGGATGGGGGGTGCCAGTGGAGTCTGGTGAGGTGAGGAGCGGGAAGGAGGGGTGCTGGGAGCACATTGGCCGGCTGCAATGAAAAGAGCGGCTGCGGCCGCAAGGCATAGGCGGACCGGCCCTTGTTTATAGGGGGCGGCCCTGGAAGAGGCCATTATAGCCAGCCTGGGGAAACTTGCCCCCCTGCCACCTGGGCCAGTTCGCCCCTGGTGCTTGGGGTGTAGTCCAAAATGTAAATATAAGAAGAAATGTCTCACCATGTGTATAATCCTGCAACCATAATCATAGGGATCCTCACAATATAACCAAAAAACAGCTGATCCATGTTTGCGAAATACAGGAATAAAGCTGTTGGGTTCTTGGATAGCTTGTTAAAATCTTCAAATTTTATTAAATGTGTTACTTCATATATAAACCCCTTGATGGCTACGTAACACACTCAAAGTGTTTCTGGCATTGCCGCCCTACTTCACTGAGTATAAAATTGGATCATGGGACAAATTTTAAAAACAGATAATAGCCAAACATCAGTAAGAATTTAGTCACAAGGATTTATGCAAAATAGTTCAATGAAAGTGTTAGAAAATCATTCCCAGCTGAGGACAAATATAAATGAACATATTAAATAAGTAAATACTGTGCCTGTTTTCTGATGTTTTGTTCTAACCCTTGGCTTTGTTGATGCCTACACTTCTCTCTTATCTTCTGGCCCTTCACATCCTGACTGAACAGCCTTTTAGCTAGCCGTTATTTGACTTAAAGGGGTTGTCCGGTCTAAAGTGATAATTCTGCAGTCACTCTATGTGACTGTAGACTTATCTCATAACACACACTGTGCACTGCAAGGATTCATGGTTTCTAAATTGGGAACGGACCGTAGTTATGCAGTATGCATATTTCCGGCCACTGCGGCCAGAGCCTCTGATGAGTGGACATGGCCTCAATTAATACAAGTGTATGGAACAAGGCCGTGCCCCCTAGATGGAAGCACCCACTAGTCGGATGCACTCATTTCATTCAATTGTTCTGAGTGAGGCCATGCCCAGTAGTCATGTTGTTGCCGGGAATATGCATACCGCTTAATTGTGATCCATTCCCAGCTAAGACAACAGTGAGCCCTCACAGTGAACTGTGTTTGTGCTGGAAGGATTGACCAGACTGCAGTCAAGTAGAGTGACTGCAGAATTATCAGTTATACCACAGACAACCACTTTAAAGGGAATCTGTCATCAGGTGTTTGTTATATAATCTGAAGAAATGTGTTGTAGGGGGTTAAAACCCTTTATTCAGATACATGGTAGTTATCAAGGTATTGTTGTTGTTTACTTATAATGAAAGTTTTTATCACCATGACCAGATCACTGCTTGGACTACAGCAGCACATGATACCTAGTCCATCCACACCCCCTCCTTTGATAAGCCGATCTCTCTCAATAGATAATGTACACATATAGCTGTGGTGTGGGCATTGTTAGATTTCTGAACTCTGCTGCATGCTCATCTAAGAACTCTGTGTCACAGCTGCTGGACTCAGTAAACTAAAGCACCTGTCACACCTAGCTTTTTTGACGCAACAGCGACCTCACCAGCGATCTCGCTATGTTTGACACAAAGCAGCAACCTGGCACCTCTGTGAGATCGCCGATCGTGTCGAAGTGGTCTGGACCAGTTTTGATCATCGGGCTCCCTCTGGCCAGCATGCATCGGTGTGTTTGATACCTTAACCATGACCTCGTTGGTAACTTAAACCTCAGCCATGTAGGTCTGAGTCGTCAGACAAGCTCCTGTGTGACAGGGTCCCAACGACCACTGAGGACGTTATACGGGTTGCCGCAGTGTTGCTGCATCGTTCAGTAGATCTGACTGTTTGACATCTCACCAGCGACCACGTAGCGATGTTCCAGCGATCCTTACCAAGTCGTATTGTCGGGATCGTTGGAACATCGCCAAGTGTAAGGGGACCCTAAGTGACACATAAGTGGATTTGAGGTCTATTTTTCTAGAATATGTTGCCCTCAGATTAGGTAGCAAAATCCTGATGACAGGTATCTTTCTTTTTTTTTTTATTATTCTTTATTTCTTTGTTTTTATGTTATAACAACAAGTGGTAACAAAAAAAATTGAGCAAGTACATCCTCTGCGTTACACTTCATTATACAGTGTCTTCTGTAACTTTAGTTTACAATAAGCTTCATAACTGTAATTTTAATAGCAAGCAGATAAGATTTGCTTACTTCACAAACCCAACAAACAGATTCAAAAAGAAGAAGAAATAAAAGAAAAGAAAGAGAGAGAGAATAGGAATGGAGAGGGGGCGGGGAAGGAGAGAGTAGGGCAAACACAGCAGGGATTACTCACATTCCCAATCTATTAAAGCTTCAAACAACCTGAGACGTCTAGAGGTCTCTGTAGGATTTATATAGATCAGATTGTTGAAATGTCATCCAGTTAAACCAGGTATTTCTATACTGCACATATGTATCATGAAGTGAGGAGGTTAAGTCTTCCAGGTGCACGAGGTCATTTACCTTTTCTAACCATAAAGCAACTGAAGGGCAGGTCTCCTTCTTCCAGAGAATTGGGATACAAGATCTCGCCGCCATCACAATAAATCTCAATAGGGATCGCCTATATTTATAAGTAGGAATCCCACTATGGTGCAGCATGAAGAGACTCGGGCCAAGCTCACCGGGATAGTCTGTAACCGTTCTAATAAGCTTCACCACCTCAGACCAGAACGGCCGGAGTCCTGCACACTCCCAGAATATATGGAGCAATGTACCCTCCGCCCCACCGCACCTCCAGCAGTTGGCATCGATTGAGGGGAAAATTTCGTGCAACCGCGAGGGGACTCTGTACCATCTAGTTAACAACTTATAGTTCGCTTCCTGTAATCGTGAGCATATTGAGGTAGAATGCGCTAATTCGTATATGTTCGATCTCTGATCTAATGATAATTCCAGCCCCAGGTCCGCCTCCCAATTCAGCATAAACTGTGGGGTCGACAGATCCGGAGAGGAGATCAAGAAAGCATATGATCTCGATAGGGTATGTCTACATTCACCTTCGTTTTAACATAGGTGTTCAAATAGCGTCTTAGGTCTGTGGTAAGCCGATTTAAGGGGTAGTGTCCGTAAATAATGTGTAAGCTGTAAACATCTCCAAAATCCCTAAGCTATCGGGCGTGTGATCGTAGTAAGCTGCTCTAGAGAGGGCCACACATCTCCGTCACCCCAGGTCTCTACTCTATCCATCCCGTCTGAAATCCACCTCTGGAATAAAGGATCCCCCATACCCGGTTTAAAATCAGGATTATTCAAAATCAGGAACATAGTCGAAGCATGTGGTATTATGGAACACCTAACCAATTTATGGTTACAGATCTTAAGAGTGGGACCGATCGTTGGATGTCCAGTGACAGTCTCGTCTCTCCGTAATGTAACCCACGGCAATGATGAAAGCCTAAGAGGAGTGGAGTCCTGTTCTATCTGGACCCACAATTTGGTCTCGCTGTGTCTACACCAGTCTATTACGCGTGCAAGGTGGCTTGCAATGTGATATAATTTAACATCCTGAAGGTTTATTCCACTGTCTCCCCTACGCCTATGCAAGATAGATTTTGCTATTCTCGGTTTCATCTTGTTCCAAATAAATCTCGTCTGGAGTTGTGAGACCGTTTTAAAGTATGATACTGGGATATTGATGGGAAGCGTCTGCAGATAATATAAGATCTTTGGAAGAATAGTCATTTTAAAAAGTTGACATCTACCCATCCAGGTAAAGGCCAACGACATCCATCTCTCGCATTCCGTTCTAATCGTAGTTAGCAGGGCGGGAAAATTTGCTCCGTATATATTACGAACATCTGGTGTAAGCTGCAATTCCAGGTAACGGAGGGATTTAGGTGACCAATGAAAAGCAAAAGCGTCCTTCAACTCAGAAGCCAGTCCAGCAGGGAGCGAGACATTTAAGGCCTCTGACTTCGATCTATTAATTTTGAAGTTCGAGAGAGTGTGGTATCTCTCCAGCTCCTTCAGGAGATTTGGAATAAAGACTCTGGGGTTCCCCACGAAGAACAAAAGATCGTCCACATAAGCAGCAATTTTGTGTGTATGCGATCTCAATCTTAAACCAGAGATGTCACCATTACCCCTGATATGACGTAACAATGGTTCTAGTGTCAGGATAAAAATCAGCGGGGATAGTGGGCATCCCTGACGTGTACCATTAGTAATGTCAAAAGATTCAGACAGAATACCATTCACCCGAATCCTCACCGACGGGACAGAGTAAAGGGACAACACCCAGCCAAGCATCTTTGCTCCCAAACCGATGTGCAGTAACGTCTCCTCAATGAGGGACCAATGAACGCGATCGAACGCTTTCTCGGCATCCTTAGATAGTAGCATCAGAGGGGCATTAGAAACCTTCGCATGGTGTATTAAGTTGATGGCCTTAGTAGTGTTGTCCCTGGCCTCACGCCCCGCAACGAATGACAGGTATCTTCCCTTTATTGTTTTGTTTGGTCTCCAAGTTACCTTCAGCTCTCCTTATAATGGCCAAGGGCTTCCTTTCTGACTGCAATGCTGTTGCATCAATACTCCAACTATCAATGTTTGACTATTCTTAAAACATAATATAAGAAAGTAGTGTAAAGACCACTAGAGCAATTTTTTTTTTTTTTGCAATTGTACCACTGGAGTAGTGCTTTTAATGCAAGTCTGCTGCCCCCTGTCATATACCCACCTTCTTCATCTTTTTCCATCATTGCTCTGGTTGGTCTATTATAATTTATGACTTACCGACAATTGCAGTGCTTCATGGAGTAGGTCGGAGATCACATCTTGATGCATTTCTCTGAAACACTTCTTTTGGATCTCATACGGTACCTTTACACCCCACAACCACAGGAGATATTTTTGGCGGTGATATTTCTCGCTGGAATTATCGCCGCCAAATTGCCTCATTATTGCAGCGTGTATTTCGGGAATTTGGCGGTGATATGTTGCCTCGCTCCGGTTGCCTGATTTCAGAGCACTGCTCCAAAATCAAAACCAGGTGACATTGGTTTTATCGCCGCCAAATTCCCGGAATACATGCTGCAATAAAGAGGCAATTTGGCGGCGATAATTCCAGTGAGAAATATTGGCGCCAAAAATGTCTCCTGTGGTTGTGGCGTGTAAAGGTACTCATAGAGTTACATTGAGAGCTTGTGACATAACTTCTAAATTCTTGCAGGTCAAAAGTTATGGACACGAGTGCATCAAGGGACCAGAGTGACATTGAAAAATGATTACTCCACTAGAAGGTGATTAAATGACAGGGCATCGGACTTACATTTAGGGTATGTGCACATCGGACGGGTCTGCATCTTTGCAGACCATCCTAAAACCGGTGTAGAATTGCAGAAACTGAGTTTTCTGAGCTCAGCAGTGTCCCTCATTTTGTTAGCGTTTTGCTAACGTTTTGCGATCGGTTTATTAGCGTTTGTACAGCGTGTTCTTGGCGATTTCCCCGGCGTTTTTCTTAGCATTTTCCAGACTGGTTTTTGGTGCACTTGTAAGCTAGATCCGCTGGAAAAACGCTCAAAACAAGTCACTTGCTCTATCTTTGAAAACTGGTGGAAAACCGGTGAAGAAACTGGAAAGGAGACAAAAAAAACCGTTCTAATGTACACAGCGTTTTCTAAACTCCATTGACTAGAATGTTAATCCAACCGGTGGCTAGGATTAACATAAATTAACATAAAACTCAGCGGAAACCGCCGACGGAAAACGCTAAAAAACAGCCCACAAAACGTCCGATGTGCACATACCCTTAAAGCGCCATTCCAATGCTGAAGAAAACAAACACTGTAGTGGTGTCGTGCATCAAACATGGAGAGTGTTTGATGCACAACAGTGATGCGAGTGATGTGCGTGTTTTTGGGTTTGTGTGGTGCGAGTGTGGTGGGTGTGGTGAGTGTGCCTGCCTGTATTCATGTCAGTGTGCTGCGAGTGTGAATGCGTGTGTGCTGCCTCTGAGTGTGATTCAGTCCGTGGTCCTGAAGGACTGTGGACAGCATTTGCAGTGAATTTAAACTCGCCGACTGTCAAAGCCGACGAGTTTGAATGTACTGCTTTCCCTGTACAGTAATCAATAATGTTCCAGCGCTGTCACAGCAGCGCTGAAACATTATTGTACATAATAGTCAGCCGCAATGCAAATTAAAAAGGTCTTTGTGTTAATTATCATTTTAACCCCCTCTGCAGGCTCTGCGCTACATGTCGGCACAGAGCCTGCAGATGCGGCTATTACAAGCCAGTGTCAGAAGGGTTAAATTGCTGTGGGTGTGCTTCCATCATGTATACACAGAGTATATAGACTCTGTGTATACATGATGACAACACACCATGGCAGTGCAGGGGTTAATTCCTTTATTTTACAGCTCCCGGCAATTGTTGGGTGATTTTACATTACTATGAAGCCGCTCTCCTCCAGCACTGAGCTGTCCGGGGTCCTGAAGCTTCAACATGATATTACTGTAATACCAGGCTGGAGCTTCAGCACCAGGGACAGCAGCTGCCATGGTATGCTTTTTGTAAAATAAAGGAATTAACCCCTGCACTGCCATGGTGTGTTGTCACCATGTATACAATGTAAAATTATGTATACATAATTTGCATTGCGGCTGACTATTATATACAATAATGTTTCAGCGCTCCTGTGACAGCGCTGGAACATTATTGATTTTCTGTACAGGGAAAGCGGTAAATTCAAACTCGCCGGCTTTGACATATACTTTTAATGGGCACTCGCACGTGGAATTTGAGTGCAATCGCAACATGCTGTGATTGCACTCGCTCTTCCATTGCATTGAGAGCGTAATGCGAGAAAATCGTATTGATGTGACCTGTATCATTTAAAGATACAGGTCCGAGTGCAATGCTATTTTTTTCTTGCATTATACTTGTGCGAGTCTTGCGCCAGTGTGCCTCCAGCCTTCGTGTAATAATGAATTAGCTTATGTTGATAGAGAAAATCAAGTGTATGACTAGGATTAGAAAGAGACATGCCAAGATGTTTCATCCTATCTTTTTTTCAATAAGTGAGAAAGTCCCTTCCAATTTAAAGGTACCGTTACACATAGAGATATATTGCTTGCAACTCACTGGTTGCAGTGAGATCATGGACACATCGTTCCATTTTGTACACGCCATCAAAATGGAACAATGTGTCCATGATTTCACAGCAACCAGTGAGTTGCAAGCAATATATCTCTGTGTGTAACGGTATCTTAAAGGTACCGTCACACGGGGAGATATCTCCGGCGATATCGCCGAGATCAGCCTGTTCAGGCGATATTGAAGCGACATCACCTGTGCGTTGCCGCGTGTAACAGGGCGACTGAACGGCGATAAATTTCATTTTCCGAGTTCAGAGATTTCCCAACAGTGTTGGGAAATCAGGCAATTTAGCCTGAGCGATCCGTATGCCTATTTGCGTGTGACGCGGCGATAGCAATGGCTCCGGCGATGTCTGAGTTCAGCAAATTCATTCTGTAGGCGTGGCAGGCAATTTGTTATGCGCGGCCCATATGCCGCCTACCAAATGCGTTCCAATTGGCCGCCGCCAAGATCATGTATTATTGGTGGAAGCACCTACGTTCCGATTGGTGATATGTTCCCAGGGCGCCATTTTGTAGGAGCTGTCCCTTCAGCACTGCACATAGGCGCTGTGTGCACAATCGTGTCTTGTTCTTTTCCAATCACGGACCCACACAAGTTAACAAAGCTCCCCAACGGCCATTATGTTATGGTCAGAAGATAGTGTGCACATTGTCAGATTCACCTCCACGATATTTATGTCCGCAGCACATAACGTTGCGTTACACCACGCCTGCGTGATATTGTCCCGTAGGTGTCGCCGAAGTGTTCCTTCGGATGTTGTTGCGCGCACGGCGCCTTTAAATTTAGAGACGGCACGCTGTTGGGCGTGCTGACGTATTGAAGTTGGTTTCAGTTTCATTCCGCCTGCAAGGTGCTAGCCCTCCCATGCACAGTGCAGCACAATCATGGCCGCCACACACCGCGCAGCCACATGGGGGATGGCGGAGCTAATGATCTTAATAGATCATTGTGATCGCTTGGATTATTGGGGACACCATCCCCACCGCCACCCCAGGAGGCGCAACCGCCGCACTGTGCTGAAAATACAGCGAGCCCTGCTCCGGCAGCTGTGTGTTGAGAGGGAGGTCAAAGCCATCCAGCATAAGATCGCTGATCTTAAATACAAATGCCTGGACGCATAGTGGAGATCCGTGCACGGATTGCCAGGCTGCGTGGTGAGTAATTGTTGGCCCCAAACACACACCTGCACACATACATGTCACAAACTACACAGCAAGGTCCACAAACATATCACAAGGAGAGTGTGTAGCCAGGGCTGGCCCCAACAAAGTATTGGCCAAGATGCACCCTCATTTTGAGCCGGACATTACACTTGGCCCTGATAGAGAAACATCCCAAATAAGTAAATACCGTATATACTCGTGTATAAGCCGACCCGTGTATAAGCCGACCCACCTACTTTTGTCCCCAAAACCTGGGAAAACCTATTGACTCGTGTATAAGCCGAGGGTGGACCCCAGCACAGGTATACAGCCCCCAGCAGTGTGGTATACAGGCCCCCTCAGTGGTATACAGCAGCCTCCCCAGTGGTAGCATACAGCAGCCTCCCCAGTGGTAGTATACAGTAGCCTCCCCAGTGGTATATACAGCAGCCCCAGAGGGGTATACAGCAGCCCCAGAGCTGTATACAGCAGCCCCAGAGCTGTATACAGCAGCCCCAGAGGGGTATACAGCAGCCCCAGAGGGGTATACAGCAGCCCCAGAGCTGTATACAGCAGTCCAAGAGCTGTATACAGCAGCCCCAGAGGGGTATACAGCAGCCCCAGAGGGGTATACAGCAGCCCCAGAGGGGTATACAGCAGTCCCAGAGGGGTATATAGCAGCCCCAGAGGGGTATACAGCAGCCCTAGAGCTGTATACAGCAGCCCCAGAGCTGTATACAGCAGCCCCAGAGCTGTATACAGCAGCCCCAGAGGGGTATACAGCAGCCCCAGAGGGGTATACAGCAGCCCCAGAGCTGTATACAGCAGCCCCAGAGCTGTATACAGCAGCCCCAGAGGGGTATACAGCAGCCCCAGAGCTGTATACAGCAGCCCCAGAGGGGTATACAGCAGCCCCAGAGGGGTATATAGCAGCCCCAGAGGGGTATACAGCAGCCCCAGAGCTGTATACAGCAGCCCCAGAGCTGTATACAGCAGCCCCAGAGGGGTATACAGCAGCCCCAGAGAGGTATATAGCAGCCCCAGAGGGGTATATAGCAGCCCCAGAGGGGTATATACAGCAGCCCCAGAGGGGTATATAGCAGCCCCAGAGGGGTATATAGCAGCCCCAGAGGGGTATATAGCAGCCCCAGAGGGGTATACAGCAGCCCCAGAGGGGTATACAGCAGCCCCAGAGGGGTATAAAGCAGCCCCAGAGGGGTATACAGCAGCCCCAGAGCTGTATACAGCAGCCCCAGAGCTGTATACAGCAGCCCCAGAGCTGTATACAGCAGCCCCAGAGGGGTATACAGCAGCCCCAGAGGGGTATATAGCAGCCCCAGAGGGGTATATAGCAGCCCCAGAGGGGTATACAGCAGCCCCAGAGGGGTATATAGCAGCCCCAGAGGGGTATACAGCAGCCCCAGAGCTGTATACAGCAGCCCCAGAGCTGTATACAGCAGCCCCAGAGGGGTATACAGCAGCCCCAGAGAGGTATATAGCAGCCCCAGAGGGGTATATAGCAGCCCCAGAGGGGTATATACAGCAGCCCCAGAGGGGTATATAGCAGCCCCAGAGGGGTATATAGCAGCCCCAGAGGGGTATACAGCAGCCCCAGAGGGGTATACAGCAGCCCCAGAGGGGTATAAAGCAGCCCCAGAGGGGTATACAGCAGCCCCAGAGCTGTATACAGCAGCCCCAGAGCTGTATACAGCAGCCCCAGAGGGGTATACAGCAGCCCCAGAGGGGTATATAGCAGCCCCAGAGGGGTATATAGCAGCCCCAGAGGGGTATACAGCAGCCCCAGAGGGGTATTTAGCAGCCCCAGAGGGGTATACAGCAGCCCACGCTGTATACAGCAGCTCCCGCTGTATACAGCAGCTCCCGCTGTATACAGCGGTACCCGGCTGTATACAGCACTCCCCCCATGGTATACCGGGCCCCCCCTGTGGCAACCTGTAAAGGAAGCGATGATTATACTTATCGGGTCGCTGTCGCCGACGCCGCCGCCGACGCTCTGTCACCGTCCGTCACCGCGCTCCTTCCCGTCTTCATGCTTCCTTCACCGGCGCACAGAAAATGACGTCATTTCCTGTGCGACGGTGAAGGAAGCATGAAGACCAGGAGGAGCGCGGTGACGGACGGTGACAGAGCGGCGGCTTCGGCGACAGCGACCCGATAAGTATAATCATCGTTTCCTTTACAGGTGGCCACAGGGGGGGCCCGGTATACCACGGGGGGGGCTGTATACAGCCGGGTATAAATTTTTTTTTTTTTTTTTACCGTATATACTCGTGTATAAGCCGAGGGGGGACTTTTCAGCACATTTTTTGTGCTGAAAAACTCGGCTTATACACGAGTATATACGGTATATGATTTTAATCCTTTATTTTACTCCGTGACAATCTGCAATTTGCCTCGTTCAATACATTCTCTGCAGGTCACAGCCAGCATGACAAGGGGAGGGACTGTGTAGTCCAGGTGACATGTAGTCCAGGTGACTGTGCACTCCCTCCCCTTGGCATGCTGCATGAAACCTGCCTCTTGAATGTGCTAATTGTAAGACTGCTAATTGATCACCCTTTTTTAAGGTAAACCAAGGCATTTTCTGCTTTAAAAAAACCAATGTAAGAAATGTATTTTGAGCCAACATGTGTATGTGTGAACAATGTGCAGTCGGTGGTGGCTGACACCCACACAGGAATATGGGTAAACAAGTGCTGTGATTTCCAAATGTCAAGGCCGGACTCAGGTGTAACTTCACTATCCGTGCCCTGCAACGCCCTTCACATTGTCAAGGTTATTTTGGGTAATATTATCCATCTTAAAGACACACATGACACACTGCCCCCCAGATGTTGCACCCCACACAGGGGCCAATGTATACCCATTATTAGGTAGATACGTTCCTCAAAAGAATACATGACCAAGATGTGTACGTACACATCTTGTAAACAGCATTGCCATAATGGTTTTGGCCACAAAAACCATACATATACAGACCATGTTTTGTTGTGTTTGGCCTCCACACAACACATCATGTAATTGGTGTACTACTCTTGTGCTTACACATACTGTCTAGGAAACACACAACATGGATAACACATGAGGATCACCATGCCACATCAACTTATAACATCTTTGTTAACGGTGGAACTCCAAGAGGCACACTCACCAAATGTGCTACAACCAAGTGTTGAACATTTTACTTATAAGCTTTGTGCTTGTGCTTACAAATCCAGATGGCGAAGAATCATCCTCTGAAGAGGGCAACCATGCCCCACCCGCAGGTGTGCCACCTTCCCCACCGCAAGAGGAGGCTGCAGGGCCAACATCCCCCCCTAGGATTCCTGGCCAGGCCGAGGAGGAGATGCCATCAGCTGCACAGGCGGAGGAGAGCCTGTCGCCACAGTCTGGCCCGCAGGAGTCTGCATCTAACTCTTCAGAGACATGGATGGAGGAGGATGACAACCTCCCCTCACCACCATCGCCACAGGAGGCTGACGACATATACCCACCTGCTGGGCTGGATGATGCGCCCCTCTCTAGCCCCGGCCCACTTTTGCCACCCGGCCACGTCTTGTGGCCTCAGAGCCCCAGCCCAGGGGTGACCCCACCTCCCACAATGTCTAGCTCGGTGGCCAGCACAGGTGTGGGCATGTCCCCCGAGCCGGATGATGACGATGTGGCGTCCCCAACCGGCCCTGCTGAGGAGGATATGCCTGAGGCTGTTGCTGATGCACACCTGGATGACTATGGTGGTAAGTGTTTTTTGGGTGTCTTCACGGCCAGCACACTGCCGTTTTTTTTTTTGCAACACTTTAAAGATTTTAAAATTAGATTTTTAGTGGAAAAATTTGTCCCGTTTCTGCAGAAGGCGAACGTGCGGGTGAAGCCGGGTTGAGTCTAAGTGCCTCCCCATCATCCCATGCAAGTTCAGATGCTGCCGAGCAGGAGGGTAAGGAGCTGTTTATAATTTCAATGTGCCAAAACCACGCAGGTTGTGGTGTTGTTGTAATCATCAAATGTTCCCATACAGGTGTCCCGACTTTGGCGGACGTCAGACGGGCCCACTCCAATTTTGCCCGGCAACTGAACTTGGCACACCAACAACAGCTCAATGAGTTGGCCCGGTTAGGGGATATGCTGCTTGCCCTCGAGCGAGCCCATGCTGGTGTCCCATGAGTCGAGGACACAAAACAATTCAATGGGCCATGTTGGCCGAAGCACTGTTGTCCGTGTTGGACCCTCCACATATTTTTGAGCCATGTTGGCCTTTTCTTTTTTGTTTTTGCCCCCGTTGGGCTCTTTTCTTATAGTGTCCAACATTTGGACCGTACGGACTATGTTGGGGCAACCATGTTGCCCTGTTTGCGAGTAGTGTCCCACATTGGGACCCTCACAAGTGTGTTGGGGATATTGAGACAGTAAACAAGCAAAGTGCATTTAGTTTTGCCGGTGTGTATGATGTTGCCCTTATTAATGTGCAATTTACACCAGCAAATTTCATTCTTTGACTACATGTACCAACACATACAGTTAGGGCCAGAAATATTTGGACAGTGACACAATTTTCGCGAGTTGGGCTCTGCATGCCACCACATTGGATTTGAAATGAAACCTCTACAACAGAATTCAAGTGCAGATTGTAACGTTTAATTTGAAGGGTTGAACAAAAATATCTGATAGAAAACGTAGGAATTGTACACATTTCTTTACAAACACTCCACATTTTAGGAGGTCAAAAGTAATTGGACAAATAAACATAACTCAAAAAAAATATTTTTATTTTCAATATTTTGTTGCGAATCCTTTGGAGGCAATCACTGCCTTAAGTCTGGAACCCATGGACATCACCAAACGCTGGGTTTCCTCCTTCTTAATGCTTTGCCAGGCCTTTACAGCCGCAGCCTTCAGGTCTTGCTTGTTTGTGGGTCTTTCCGTCTTAAGTCTGGATTTGAGCAAGTGAAATGCATGCTCAATTGGGTTAAGATCTGGTGATTGACTTGGCCATTGCAGAATGTTCCACTTTTTTGCACTCATGAACTCCTGGGTAGCTTTGGCTGTATGCTTGGGGTCATTGTCCATCTGTACTATGAAGCGCCGTCCAATCAACTTTGCAGCATTTGGCTGAATCTGGGCTGAAAGTATATCCCGGTACACTTCAGAATTCATCCGGCTACTCTTGTCTGCTGTTATGTCATCAATAAACACAAGTGACCCAGTGCCATTGAAAGCCATGCATGCCCATGCCATCACGTTGCCTCCACCATGTTTTACAGAGGATGTGGTGTGCCTTGGATCATGTGCCGTTCCCTTTCTTCTCCAAACTTTTTTCTTCCCATCATTCTGGTACAGGTTGATCTTTGTCTCATCTGTCCATAGAATACTTTTCCAGAACTGAGCTGGCTTCTTGAGGTGTTTTTCAGCAAATTTAACTCTGGCCTGTCTATTTTTGGAATTGATGAATGGTTTGCATCTAGATGTGAACCCTTTGTATTTACTGTCATGGAGTCTTCTCTTTACTGTTGACTTAGAGACAGATACACCTACTTCACTGAGAGTGTTCTGGACTTCAGTTGATGTTGTGAACGGGTTCTTCTTCACCAAATAAAGTATGCGGCAATCATCCACCACTGTTGTCATCCATGGACGCCCAGGCCTTTTAGAGTTCCCAAGCTCACCAGTCAATTCCTTTTTTCTCAGAATGTACCCAACTGTTGATTTTGCTACTCCAAGCATGTCTGCTATCTCTCTGATGGATTTTTTCTTTTTTTTCAGCCTCAGGATGTTCTGCTTCACCTCAATTGAGAGTTCCTTTGACCGCATGTTGTCTGGTCACAGCAACAGCTTCCAAATGCAAAACCACACACCTGGAATCCACCCCTGACCTTTTAACTACTTCATTGATTACAGGTTAATGAGGGAGACGCCTTCAGAGTTAATTGCAGCCCTTAGAGTCCATTGTCCAATTGCTTTTGGTCCCTTGAAAAAGAGGAGGCTATGCATTACAGAGCTATAATTCCTAAACCCTTTCTCCGATTTGGATGTGGAAACTCTCATATTGCAGCTGGGAGTGTGCACTTTCAGCCCATATTATATATATAATTGTATTTCTGGACATGTTTTTGTAAACAGCTAAAATAACAAAACTTGTGTCACTGTCCAAATATTTCTGGCCCTAACTGTATATTGATGGGTTTGGAGAGGTTAATGGTACAGTTAAAGAACATGACCGTCCACCCATAGGCCTAACATCTTAAAGAAGAAGAAGTGACCCAAAAATTAATTAACACCAAGAAATACACATGGTGTTTATGCATTACCTCCACAAACATATCAATCTTTTTTCAATGTATTATAATATTTGAATCTTGGGGAATGGGGCCTTCTAAATATATACAACTCTTGTTCATTGTGTACAGATATCACTGGTGGGCACCAGACACACAGAAAATCATTACTTGTGGTTGGTAAAATATCATGTTGTTAACCCCACCTTGGATTAGATTTGGTTGAACAAAATAATATTGGAGGCTATTGGACACCAAAATAAAAAAGGGAGGTTTATGTGCAAAATATTGTGTTCTGTTTAGGACAGAGGTTATGATGCATTAAGTTCTGAACTGCTCACCTCATAGGGTTGTGCAGCACACAACCAGCGTAATCACTCTCAACAATACAGATGCTGCCATGAGCGTACCTGCACAGGTCACAGTGTTCACCATAAGTTTACAATTGGTCAAAGTAACTCGTGGCCCTAGCTGCTGTGTTAGTCTGCTTTTGAAAACGAATACAGGCCTATGTCTAGGTATATTTATATGTGTGATGATACTTACGCGTTTAGGACTAATATTTCTCACAAACATCATGAAGGTATTTGGTATCTGACTCTGTGACGTCTAGGAAATGAGAAAGGAAATACTCTAACCAGGCATAACGATGTATCTGTTTTCAAATTCCGGCAAACACAGCAGTTGGGACTACAAGGCACTTGCTCCTATGGTCACCTTCATAACAAAAATACATTTACCTATTACGGCCCTCTATATATGATGTTATTCTGTGCAAACGAATAGTGCATATATGTGGAAGGGCCAACATTCATGTGTCCTGAATTTAAATGAATGGCTGAATAATGGGCAACATGTGCACTGATTGTATAACGAAAATTTATTTTATGTTGAACAAAAGATCAGGACATCCGTCCGAGATGAGGGCTTGTGAGCGCAAAAATGTAACCCATAAATTGATTTCTAATTTTCAATATTGGTGTTGTTTGAAAAACGGACCTTAAAAGTATGTACAGGAAAAAATACCCCAAAAAATTATAGTGGCTGATATTGAGGGGCGTCTGGGTTCAAGGCACCACCATGAGCCATCGTTGGCTGCTGATTTAGTGTGGGATAGGCATATGTCAGAGGCCTCTGCTGGTGGAAAGGTTGTTGGCCTCTGAACTCTTGAGGTCCCCCCGCTGCAAACATTTGGCCCCGGTTAAACTGACCAACTGAAGTTGGTTCAGGTGGCTCTGCTAAGATGGTCCGCCGGGTTATGGTGCCATCACTGCCCGCGTCCAGTGCCAGTAGGATAACCCTCTCGACATTGCGTCGGGTTTCGGAGTCCATAGTAACCAACCTCTCACTGACCACCTGGCCAAAGCCAGTGCTTGGTTTGCTATCCATATTAAATAGCACTTTTTTGGCCCATGTTCCCAGTTCGGTGGTAGGTCTCCGACGGACGCTAAACCTTGGAGCGTGACGCTCCACGGTGGGAACCTGCTGGCTAACCGACTCCCCCTGTGATGTCGCTGCAGGGCTCTGGCTGCCTGATGGGTTGGTTTCTTGCAGAGACACAGTCGACTCTGTTTCCTAAATTAAAACACAAAACCATAATTAAGACATTAATAATTTGATCAAATACTCATGTCTACATTGTATCTGTATGTGCCAGCTCTGTCAAACACAAGTGTCAATGGCTATTTAACATGTCCAAACACAGACCTCAAGGGGGTTAGGTCAAATGCTCTGATTGAAAGAGAAAGGTACAAGGCTTGGTCAATGTGCTCCATCCCAGCTTACATTACGTTTGTGGTCCAGCCATCCGGTCAATGAAAGGGTCCGGCTAGACACTAATATTGTTTCAGGCCAAAACACAGAGCACTTGACACACATGTTTCCTATATGTAAACATTATGCCCACACATTCCTTCATGGCCATTTCTTTAACTACACACACACCTACCTCTGAAGCCTGGAAAGTGGACATTGATGTTGAAGCTCCTTCTTCCAGCAAGGTCCTACTATTCATTGTTGGGCGAGGAAGCTGCTGGTCCAGCGTGAACTTTAAAAGGTCATAGTACCACAATTGTGGAACATATAGATCATCAGTGCCAGACCCCGACCGTGAGTCCATCACTTTTTGATGCTCCTTACGGAACACGGTCCTTAGGGACTTTATCTTCACCTTCACAAGGTTTTCATCACAGGCCTCCCCGGGGTGGTATTGCACATACAACTCGGCTAGTTTGCCATAGGCTGTGGACTTAATGGCCTTATTTTTGTAAGATACCAGCCGAGTGCGCCATAAACATTCGTGCTCTTCATACAGGGCAATGAAGGCACGCATGAAATCGTGATTGTCAGACATCTGAAATTGACAAAATGAAAAATTGTCAGTGCAAACAGGCATGTGTGTTTGAAAAAAAACATCACCAACAGAGCATTGCAAAGGGCACCCTTTTTACTTTGTAGAGCTGTTCAAATTTAGGGAAAATGTTTGGAAATTTAACAATTTGTGGATATCATGACACATTAAAATTTATATGTGTAAAAATATGCATGTTCAAAGAATTATAAATGTAAACTAGTGTCCAGTGCAACATTTAATTACATCTGAACAGAAATCCTGTAATGCTTGCAGAATGAAGGCAAGAGTCACCTACACCTGTGTGTGTATGTGACGTTTGTCTGTATGTCCTCACAAAAATGGCCACTTTGGATGCATGATTTAGCAGGGCAAAAACAGTGTGTGACACCTGCGGACACAGCAGATAATCATGTCATGGAATACATTGATTGCATCATCACTGACTGCATCGTCGCTGTGCGACACCAGCAGTGACCATCACCTGGCAAACAAGGTGTGGACACTGTTGCTGGAGGATGGAGTGCATTACACAACATAATACATGACAATACACACTTACATGTATGCAAATTAAAGGGTACAGCTAAAGGCATATGGAGGCTAGCCTGTGTGGTGAGGCTTATGTGTGGTGGTGGCTCACACATGTGCTGTAACCTCATATGAGGGCCACAAACTGTACGCTGACATATCATTACCAGGAAACCTAATAGGGCTCCTATATGACATCATGGATACTTCATTAAAGGGCTGCCATTATTGGAGGAAAATGGGGGCAGTGTATTAAGGTGTGAAAACTATGTTCTAAACCCAATGTGTATTTGAGATAAATACAAGCCACATAGGGTGCATAACATCACAAATAAAACAAGTAAAGAACATTTCTCATTCACCAAAAAACATACATCAAAGTAGTTTGCAACAAACACAGAGAAAGGTGTTTTTTGTAAGCCGCACAGGCTACACTTAACATACCGTCAGGAAACGCTATGGAGACGCCAGCCGGTTGTGTTGTGAAAACGCCGACACCTGTCCATGGTCGGAGCACGCTAAAGTAATTGCCCCTGCAATGTCATTGGTCGTTCGTTTTTGCGCCAAGCCGTTACCAAACCCATTGCCTCACGCAGGTGCGGGTTAATTGCCTGTGGAACTCAGGAAGGACACTCGTCTTGGATCGCGATTTGGCGTCCCGGACACATGGTGTGGCTTTGGAAAAGGAGACTTTGATGTGACAAACGCAGCAGCGCGGAAAGGTACATCTCATGTATTTACAAGGCGCAGAAGCAAAGTTTAATCGCATTGCAGCTTCAGATGGTTTCAGTACATTGTTGGACGGCCAATATTGTTTTTGTATCCACAGGGTCGCATTAAATAAAAATCACAGGCCGTCATTCCCGTTGATCACTCGTGCTACTGTCACCTTCTGTTGTCAAAAGTGCAGCCTTGGCCTAGGTACATTTTGTGAATTTAGCCCTTATACCAACATTTTACATTAAAAATGTATGGTGGTGGCTAATGTTGTTTGTATTTTCCACTTTACCTTTAAAACAGTTGCATTCTACAATGGACCCCGAGCCCCAAAGACTACTGGCTTTGTCCTTGGTGGAGGAGGATTTGATTGAGGAAGATCAATGGGAGGCCAGGCAAAATAGAACACCACGACGGATGTGGGTGCGGCCGTGGCTGCTGAACAGGCCAAATAATTCCCACATTACACTGATCCGGCAGCTGGAGGACCGGAGTCCTCATGACTTCCGTAATTATTTGCGCATGACAGAGGACACCTTTAAACTGCTGCTTGAAGGTGTCCGTCCTTACATTGCCCGGGAGGACACTGTCATGCGCTTGGCTGTACCACCTGAGGAGTGGTTGGCTGTCACACTGCGATTCCTGGCAACTGGCCATTCGATGACTGCCCTGCAGTATACTGCAGCAGTCTCACGGCCCCTGTTGAGTCGCCTAATCCCGAGACATGTCAGGCCATTGTGAGGAGCCTGCTGGCATCTTATATGCCGTTTCCATCCACACCCGCACAATGGGTTGAGGTTGCCAATGGGTTCCAAACTCGATGGCAATTCCCCAACTATGGGGGGGCATTGGATGGAAAGCATATAAGGATCACACAACCCCCCAACAGCGGGTCATTCTATTTCAACTATAAAGGGTATTTCAGTGTGGTCCTTATGGCCCTCGTCAATGCCAACTATGAATTTCTGTACGTGGATGTTGGGATGAACGGTCGTGTGTCTGATGGGGGTGTGTTTTCTCAGACCTCCTTTGGTGAAGACCTTAGGAGGGGTCGGATAAACTTGCCCTCAAATGATGTCACCACTGAACATCTAAACTTTGCGTTTGTGGGGGATGAAGCCTTTCCACTTCAGGCACACCTACTACGGCCATATCCCCAGAGGACTCTGACCCCTGAGCAGCGCATTTTCAATTACCGGCTGTCCCGGGCCCGTCGTGTGGTTGAAAATGCATTCGGGATCCTGGCAAATAGATTCCGCTTGTTTCATACACCTTTGAATATGAAAATGGAATCTATCCATATAGTAGTGATGGCCTGCTGTGTGCTGCATAATTTTCTGCGTCGTAGGGATGCTGCATCATACACGCCAGAAAGTTATGTGGATTCACTGGACCCCAATACCGGAGAAATTCAACCGGGTGACTGGCGTGCCCACGACCCTGGTATAGCGCCACTACAAGGGTTAAGCCAGGGCCGTGTCCAGCAGGATGCCAGGGCCAGCAGAGACAGCTACTGCTCCTATTTCAACGGCTCAGGTGCTGTGGAATGGCAGCAGAACATGGGGTAGTGTGTGGGATTACTCCACCCTGGATTTTTAATGTACTCCCAATATTCATGCCTTTATGTAAACCCAGCTACCTTTTTCGTCCCTCATTAATTGGGAACACAGATGGTCCACCATCATGTGCTGTGTTATGTTTACGATTTTGTTCTGTTCACATGATTTCTGGCTTCAAATTTTATTTACACAATTTGTAACATGTGAAATTCCTTGATTTAGCAGCCACAGTAACGTTGGCATCCAAAAACAAGCACACACATTGCTATTGCTATATGGCACATTAAATTGAGCTGCACACAAACAACTGTGTCATTGATTTGCTTCAGCATGGGTTACATGTAAACTAGCATATTTCCCCAACGCACAAAGGTAGTCTATAGACAAAGGGAAGAGACCCGTACCTATGACATTGGCTGCAAAGGTCATGTCCAATGTCTTTACCATTTGGTGACCAGAGTATGTTGTATGTGCGACTTCCTGACCAGATGTGTGAATAAAATCACAATTGCATACTGGCTGACACAAGCGTTCTGGGAGCATATTTGCCCGACAACGACATGTGTGGGTGAACACAACACGCAGACATCAATCTCCGCGACTGACAAATGAAAGCGCTGCTGTGACGACCAATAGGAGTAGTAGGGGCGCGGTCGAATAATGTGTGGCACGCCTTGTGCAAATTTCGGAACACATTGCCGGTGAGGTGGTGCTGTGTGACACAGAGATCTGAAAAGCAGACATCGCTTCTGGGTTGTTTCAGGCGATTCCGGAATCGCCTGATCGCCCTGGATTGCCGGCGATATTGCTACGTCTGACGTCTCACGAGCGATGCTGAAGCGATGTGCGCGTTCATGAGATCGCCGCAACATCGCCGGAGATATCTCCCCGTGTGACGGTACCTTAAGAGATCCTTATTATGCCAGTAAACATCGTGATTATATATATATATCTCTTTCCATTTTCATCTTCAAGCTTTCTCACTTTAGAAAGTACTAGTAATTAGAATTGCTTTACGCATATTGAATATTAATTTCTCTGGTAACTTGTGTCTTATTTTCAGTAAACACATACAGAATGGAATGCTGAAACCAAACTGTGGACTGTGTAATTATATTGGTTTGTCTAAACTTGATTCCATTTTGTCCTTTGAATACCTTTTTAAACATAGTAAACATTTGAAGTAGAGCTATGTTAAAATTGTTTTTTTGCCATTTGAATTTTTATAGAAAGTATGAAGTTCGATTGACTTTTTAAATTGGCAAAGATTACATGGAAATTGCTGCCAAATGTAAAATCATTCATCCACATGAAAACATAAAATTGGCTTCAACTATCCTTTCTAGCAATATACTGGCATATTTGTATAGGTCAAGTTATTGGAATTGTTGCATACTTTCTAGTTGGATAAATCTCAGACAAAACATCTGTTTATTTTAATGTTGTACTTATTTGAATGTTTTACTAGGATAAATAGTAGAGATGAGCAAACCCACCAATGTTCAGGTAAGTCGTACTTTTTTTTAAGTCTGGGTTCGGGACTGGACTTGACCAGAACTTGAGCCTGAACCTGGACTTTAGAGTTATAAAATTTGTGGCTGAGGTGTTGGTGCCCTGCAAAACAGTGATCAAGCTGCAGCATTATACTTACCAAGGACCATGCACTTCATGAGTGGGCTAGCAATGCAGACGACCCCCCATGCCAGAGGTAAGCCAGCAGATTTGGGCCTCCTAGCCATCTGTCATGTTAGGCTGGGGTCACACATAGAAATCCGTTTTTGGAAGGGATTTCCATGACCAATCCGTTTTTTTTTTGGGTGCTTTTTGAGCCTCCTGCACCTCTGAACGTTTTTGGACTTAGTAATTTTTTTCATTTTTTTTCATTAAAAACGCATATGCGTTAACGCAGGTGCCTATATGTGCCTTGCGTTAATGCATGTGTTTCCCATAGGGCCCCATGTTAAAAAAACGCATGCGTTTTTTAACTGATGCCAAAAACGTTGCTGGCAACGTTTTTGGCTCAAAAACGGACAGAGCAATGTTTTGAGGTCCAGAAAAAAACGGACAGGGTGTTTATTACATCCAATCCGTTTTTCTGTCAGTTTTTGGACTTAGAAAAAAAAAAATGACAAAAATGAAGCCAAAAACGGACCAAGAGCTTATGTGTGACCCTAGCCTTAGCCTGTGAGACCGCTCTGCCCCTGGGGCTCCCTGCAGTGTGTCACACTTCCGGGGGAAGGTGCCCTGGAGTGGACCCACTGGTCAGTGGTACCGAACTCCCCTGGATGACCTGGTCCTAGCTTAACCAACTACTATACAGGAATTGTCAGGGGCAAGCTCGGGGGGTCTAAATACCGAAGCTGCTAGTACCAGGGGGGCGGCTCGTAGGGTTAGCCTATACTATGGTATAGCTAAGTAGGAATCAAGGAACAGAGCCCAAGGCTGAGAGTGCAGGAATGGTTCTACCAAGGGAAAGCACAAGGAGGGCCTGACCAACATTCAGCAAGGCAGAGGCAAACTAATTTAACAATCAAGTCCAGGCCACAAGGAAAGAAATGGGGGCACCACCTACTGGGGGAACTCCAATTAGGAGGTGATGGCGGACACAACAGAGGTTACTTTGGGGTGCTAGCAAAGCAAATCACAGTCTTGATAAAAAATGAAGAAAAAGCAGCACTCACCAAAGTAGATGCATGACGATTCTTTATTGGAGTTGCCAAGACATGGTGCAGGGAGGGGGGGAGACCAAGGTGACTACGGCACCGTTTCGGGCTCTCGCCCTTCAACGGGTCACAGGTGACCCGTTGAAGGGCAGAGCTCGAAACGGTGCCGTAGTCACCTTGGTCTCCCCCCTCCCTGCACCATGTCTTGGCAACTCCAATAAAGAATCGTCATGCATCTACTTTGGTGAGTGCTGCTTTTTCTTCATTTTTTAATTTAACAATCAGGCACCTCCGATCAGTGGAGGTGGCCTGATATACTGGAGAACGGGTAGCTATTGGTCAAGGGTAGTGTCAGGTTGGGCCGGGCTGGCCCCAAGAGTCACAGGGGAAGGGTGCGCCCACGCCTAGTGCACCGCTCATTACACTCATGAAACCGACCCCTGCAGCATGCTGGTGCATGAGCCGGGTGGTCAGCAGACAGGAAGGGTATCCAGCGATGGCTCCAAGACACAGTACGCCTGGACACCGGATACCTGATCAGCAGAGGAGCACCGGATGCAGACCCAGGAGAGGTGAGCAGGGGAGCGGTGCCAGGTGATCTAACACAGTGACAGGTGGCTGCAGCTGCACAGACTGATAATGGAAACTGAAAATGCTCACTGGCCAGGAGAAGACTTGGGTGGGATCAGGAGGCTTCTGCACTATGGGTTTCCTGGGGTGTTACTGATTCCTGTGTGACTTCCTGATTCCTGCTGTCCACTGAGGCCGGGCTCAACTGGCTTGAAGAAGGTACTTGGTTGTGTGTGTGTGTGTGTGTGTGTGTTTGGCCTCGTGCACATGCTGAGTATTGGTGAGATTTTTCCCTCAGTATTTGTAAGGCCTCGTGCACACGGTGAGAATTTGGTTATTTTTTTTCCTCAGTATTTATAAGGCCCCATGCACACGCTTATGCTGCATTATAAGACAAGCACACACGTGCCTATGCTGCATTTTAAGAAATATGCTATTATGCCCTTAATGCCCCTGTACAAAGAATAAATAACTTATAAAAATCTAGCACCCTGTATTCTAACCTGTTACCTGTGTGAAATTCTTGCTTGCAGATTGGTCCACTTAGCCTCTCCTTGTTGTCCGATAGCCTCTTCTTCTGAATGATATGGATAACGCCTCCTGCGTTATCCACGTCCCACTTTCCCATCTCAAATCGGTGCAGATGCCTCTCCAGCTTGCGTAAACGCACTGTGCTCTGCCCTACTGCAGCTACAATGTAAAACTCATCTACACATGCGCAAACCGCAGGGACCTCTGCACATGGTTCCAGGCTTCCCATCTGCTGTGTCTAATGTATGGTGACATCACTGAGAGTTTAAACTTGTAAGATAACCCCATGATGGAGCACATTGCACCTGCACTAGCCGGAGAGGTATGGGCGTAGCATAGGCAATGGGAAAATTGGACGTGGTCTCTTGGATAACGCAGGTGGCAGGAGGCGTTATCTACATCATTCAGAAGAAGATGCTGTCGGACCGCAAGGAGGCAGGACGGACCAATCTGCAAGCAAGTCCATTTGACTGGTAACAGGTGATTATTATTCAGGGTGCACAGGGTTCGAGATTTTTATACGTTATTTATTCTGAGTACAGGGGCAGTCAGGGTATAATAGCCTCCTTCTAATGGACTGCTCAATACTATGGCTTAAAGTGTTTTTTGCTTCCTAACTGAAGGGTAAATTGACTAGATCAATGCATGTTTGACAAGTTAAGGTACTGTTACACACACAAATAATTGTGCAGAGATTGTTCGCAGATCTCTGGTTGCAGTGAAATCAATCTCTGCACAATTATCTGTGTGTGTAACTGGGCCTTTAAGGCCCCGTCACACCTGGAGATGGGGCTGGGGATGTCGGCGGCAACTGGTGGGTGCACGCACGTTTTTGGTGCCCCGCCAGCGTCGCAGTCCCCCGTTTACATGGGGTGACACCTCCAGCCCCGCGCCGGCGAGCTGTCAGGCGGCATCGCCGCCATGGTGTCTGGAAGCCCCAGCGGCGATGCAGGACAATGACAGGTCGCCGGCGCCCAGTTACATGGGGCGATGTGTGCACATCGCCCCATGATGATCGCCTGGTTTCAGAGCACTGCTCTGAAACCAGACGAACGCCTGACACTGCCGACATCGCCCCTTTACATGAGGCGACGTAGGGGCGATGTTGCCGCCTAGAGGCAACGCCCCCACGTCACCTATGTAATAGGCGGCGATGTCGCCCCGTGTAACGGGGGCTTTAGAGTTTCACTCAGCAACAATATTTCTGGAATAATCTATTTCAGGTATATGATGACCCCCGTGACCCCGTAACATGACCGGAGGGACCCACAGAGTCTGAACAGCCCCGGGCCCTGGATACCCTTAATCTACCCCTGCTCACATCATAGCAACTCTATTAGATTGGAGTCCTACTTGCAAGAGACATGCAAGATATTTGCACATTATATCACCTAGCATGGCCGGCCGTTCTCCAGACAGGAACATGCAGTAGCGGGTGGCTATGCCAGGTGATGTAATGTGAGACTTGTGAGAGTATCTTGCATGTCTCTTGCAAGTAGGACTCCAGCCTTAGGCCAAACTCTTTTCAAGTATTGCAGCTTCATCTTGGACATGTTCCTGATAAGGCTGTCAACCGGAGTCATTCTCTAAGATTTTTTTTTTAAAGTTTAACCTGTTAGTAACCAGTATCAACCACTAAAATATAATGTTTTCTTCCCTTAAGGCAAAAGCTTTTCTCCAGGCCTGGCCGCCTAATTTTTTTTAACCCCTTCACGACCCATGATGTTATACAACGTCATGGGGCATGTCGCGGTGTTTGATGTGAGGTCCGGTGCGGATCCGATCGGTGCTGTTAACCCTTTTGATCCTGCTGTCAATCATGACAGCGGGATCCAAAGGCGCCACGGCGGGGAACGCGATATTCCCCGCCTGCACCGGAAATCCCGCTATACTATCGCGGGATCTCAGGCATTCACATGACATCTCGGGGTCCTGGCTTAACCCAGGAAGCAGTCACAGAGTGCTTCCGGTGAGTGGTTGGCAGATACCGATGAGCTGCAGCTTATTGGTATCTGTCAGAAGTGATCAGATGCTGCAGCCCTGTGCCTCTCTATAGGACAGTGTAAAAATAAGAATTAATTAATGAATAAAGTTTCTTTAAACATGTAAATAAAAAAACATAAAAGTTCAAATCACCCCCCTTTTCCCCCATTCACAATAAAAGTATTTAAAAAAAAAAAAAAAAAGCACGTTTGGTATTGCCGCGTTCAGAATCGCCCGATCTATCAAGATATAAAATCAATTAATGAGAGCCGTAAGCTGCATAACGGAAAAAAATGGTCCAAATTCCAAAATTACGTTTTGTCGTTGTGTCGCTGCAACATTGCTATAAAATGCAATAACAGGTGATCAAAACAGTGCATCCACCCAAAAATGGTATTAGAAATGTCAGCTCAAGACGCAAAAAATAAGCCATCACACAGCCCCAGATCCCGAATAATGAGGACGCTATGGGTCGCAGAACATGGAGCAAAAAGTGAGTTTTTTTTTCTTCAAAATTTAGAATTTTTTTTCACCGCTTAGATACCAGTAAAGATATACATGTTTGGTATCTACAAACTCGAACCAACCCGAGGCATCATACCGACACATCGGTTTTACTATATAGTGAACATGGCGACTAAAAAAAACCAAAAAAAAAACGTGTGATTGCACTTTTTTTGCAATTTCACTGCACTTTGAATTTTTTTGCAATTTCCCTGTACACTATATGGTAAAATAAATTATTGCATATGAAAGTACAACTCGTCCTGCAAAAAACAAGCCATCATATGCCTATATTGATGGAAAAATAAAAAAGTTATGGCTCTTGGAATCAGGGGAGCAAAAAAGAAAAATGAAAAATTCCAGTGTCATGAAGGGGTTAAATGAATAAAATTAGAAAATACTCATAAACACAATGTATTTCCTCTGTAGTCTCTCAGCAGTGGCTTGTCTTAGACAATGGATTCAGCAAGCTATGACGGATCCAGTGAGCTTCAATGCACCCTGCGTAATTTCATTCTTATGTGCCAATACATTTTATTATTTTGATGGCTCATGTAATTTTCTCTATTTTAATAATTCAGATTTCTCACACTTACATGCCCACACAGAGGCTGTAATAAATGGTTTCTTGGGAAAGTTTATGAACTAAAATCTCTATAAAGGTTTTGACATGCTGTCTTAAAATGTTCTTCTTTTGATCATTTCCTCAGTGTTTTATAAGTACGATTTAATCAAGTGCCTGTGTCTGTTAAAGAAGCACTAAAACATATTGCTTGTTCCATAAAACTTTAATCTTTTATCTGCTTGAATTAACATAAGTGAATCTTAATTTAAGTCCATTCCTATTCTTAACAAAACTAATGAAAATTCATGGTTCACAACCCAAAAATATTTTTTTCCTCCACTCCAGAAATAAATTTACATACCATATTTTTCAGATATAAGACTCACCTTACACCCAAAATTTGGAGGGAGAGCGGGAAGGGGGGTGTCAAATAGTCTGGATGTACAGTACTTTGCTGTTGCTGCTGGGGTGGGGGGCACGGCGCTGGAGTGGGTCACCAGAAGCAGGAGCAGGCTGCAGCACTACCCACTGTTTAAGAAAACTTAATATGCACTACTTTCCCCACCCATTACCTCTCAGCATTGAAGCTCATCATGTGTGCCCACTATTAAATAAAGTGCACACTGCATGGGAAGCAATGAATATCCTAGCAACTGACCGAATGATTAAACTCACTGTTCATTGCTCTCCCAAAACGCAGCATCCTCTTTTCATGCTGGCAGCTAATGGCATGTGGTAACAGTGATGTCATCACTTCTGGCTTATACACTGTTTTTTTTTATTTGGATGGGCTCAGCATAAGGGACATTGCGTGTGTTTTTAAAGTATTTGGCCCCCTTGAACTTTTCAACCTTTTGCCACATTTCAGGCTTCACACATAAAGACATAAATTAAATTTTTTTGTGAAGAATCAACAACAAGTGGGACACAATCGTGAAATGGAATGAAATTTATTGGATATTTTAAACTTTTTTAACAAATAAAAAACTAAAAAGTGGGGAGTGCAATATTATTCGGCCCCTTTACTTTCAGTGCAGAAAACTTACTCCAGAAGTTCAGTGAGGATCTCTGAATGATCCAATGTTGTCCTAAATGACTGGTAATGATAAATAGAATCCACCTGTGTGTAATCAAGTCTCCATATAAATGCACCTGCTCTGTGATAGTCTCAGGGTTCTGTTTAAAGTGCAAAGAGCATCATGAAGACCAAGGAACCCACCAAGCAGGTCCAAGATACTGTTGTGGCAAAGTTTAAAGCTATATCTGAAGAAAAATAACCTCATGACCCAATATCAACATGGTTTTATGAGGGACCGTTCCTGTCAAACTTATCTGATAAGCTTCTATGAAGAAGTAAGTTCTGGACTGAGCCACAGAAATGCAGTGGATGTGGTGTATATGGACTTTTCAAAAGCTTTTGATATGGTGCCACACAAAAGGTTGATACATAAAATTAGAGAAATGGCGATAGGGGAAAATATGTGTAAGTGGGTTAAGAACTGGCTTAGTGATAGGAAACAAAGGGTGGTCATTAATGGAACACACTCAGAATGGGTCACAGTTAACAGTGGGGTACCACAGGGGTCAGTGTTGGGCCCGCTTCTATTTATATATTTATTAATGACCTTGTAGGGGGCATACAGAGTAGAGTCTCAATATTTGCAGATGACACTAAAGTCTGTAGGGTAATCAATACAGAGGAGGACAATTTTATATTACAGGAGGATTTATGTAAACTAGAAGCTTGGGCTGATAAATGGCAAATGAGCTTTAATGGGGATAAATGTAAGGTCATGCACTTGGGCAGAGGAAACAAAAGGTATAATTATGTGCTTAATTATAAAACATTGGGCAAAACTGTCACTGAAAAAGACCTGGGTGTATGGGTAGATGACAAACTCACACTTAGTGGCAAGTGTCAGGCAGCTGCTGCAAAGGCAAATAAAATAATGGGATGCATTAAAAGAGGCATAGATACTCAGGAGGAGAACATAATTTTACCTCTATACAAGTCACTAGTGCGACCACACTTAGAATACTGTGTACAATTCTGGTCTCCGGTGTATAAGAAAGACATAGCTGAACTAGAGCGGGTCCAGAGAAGAGCGACCAAGGTTATTAGAGGACTGCGGGGTCTGCAATACCAATACAAGTTATTAAACTTGGGGTTATTTAGCTTGGAAAAACGAAGGCTTAGGGGTGATCTTATAATAATGTATAAATATATGAGGGGACAGTACAGAGAACTTTCTAGTTATCTCTTTACTCTTAGGCCTGAGACGGGGGCATCCTCTACGTTTGGAGGAAAGAAGGTTTAATCATAATCAGAGACGTGGATTCTTTACTGTAAGAGCAGTGAGACTATGGAACTCTCTGCCACATGATGTTGTAATGAGTGACTCACTACTAACATTTAAGAAGGGCCTGGATGCCTTTCCTGAAAACTATAATAATACCAGTTATATATACTAGATTCTTTGATAGGGCGTTGATCCAGGGAACTAGTCTGATTGCCATATCTGGAGTCAAGAAGGAATTTTTTCCCCCAATGTGGAGCTAGTGTTGCCACATGTATTTTTTTTGCCTTCCTCTGGATCAACATGTTAGGCTATGGGTTGAACTAGATGGACTTAAAGTCTTCCTTCAACCTTAAAAATTATGTTACTATGTTACTATATTTGTATACAAAATGATTTCCCAAATTGTAAACATCTCAAGGAGCACTGTGCAAGTGATCATATTGAAATGGAAGGAGTATCAGACCACTGCAAATCTACTAAGACCTGGCTGTCCCTCTAAACCTTCTTCTCGAACAAGGAGAAGACTGATCAGAGATGCAGGCAAAAGGCCCATGATCACTCTGGATAAACTGCAGAGATCTACAGCTGAGGGGGGAGAGTCTGTCCATATGACAACAATCAGTCGTACACTGCACAAATCTGACCTTTATGGAAGAGTGGCAAGAAGAAAGCCATTTCTCAAAGGTATCCATAAAAAGTCTTCTTTGAAGTTTGCCACAAGCCACCTGGGAGACACACCAAACATGAGGAATAAGGTGCCCTGGTCAGATGAAACCAAAATCAAACTTTTTGGTCACAATGCAAAACAATATGTTTGGCGTAAAAGCAACACAGCTCAACACCCTCAAAACACCATCCCCACTGTCAAACGTAGTGGTGGCAGCATCATGGTTTGGGCCTGCTTTTCTTCAGCAGGGACAGGGAAGATGGTTAAAATTGATGGGAAGATGGACGGAGCCACATACAGGACCATTCTGGAAAAAAACCTGTTGGAGTCTGCAAAAGACCTGAGACTGGGACGGAGATTTATCTTCCAACAAGACAATGATCCCAAACATAAAGAAAAATCTACAATGGAATGGGTCAAAAATAAACGTATCCAGATGTTAGAATGGCCAAATCAAAGTCCAGACCTGAATCCAATCGAGAATCTGTGGAAAGAGGTGAAAACTGCTGTTCTCAAATGCTCTCCATCCAACCTCACTGAGCTCGAGCTGTTTTGCAAGGAAGAATGGACAACAATTTCAGTCTCTCGATGTGCAAAACTCACAGGGTACCTTTACACACGGCTACATTTGTAGCTTGTCACCAGGTAACTTACTGGTTGCAGTGAAATCATGGAGAGATTATTCCATTTGTACACAGCAACAAGATAGAACCTTGTCTCCATGATTTCACTGCAACCAGTAAGTTACCTGTAGCCACCCAAGAAATGTAGCCGCGTGTAAAGGTACCCATAGAGATATACCCCAAGCGACTTGCAGCTGTAATCACAGCAAAAGGTGGAGCTACAAAGTATTAACTCAAGGGGCCCGAATAATATTGCATGCTCCACTTTTCAGTTTTTTATTTGTTAAAAAAGTTTAAAATATCCAATAAATTCCGTTCCACTTCACAATTGTGCCCCACTTGTTGTTGATTCTTCACAAAAAAATTAGAATTTATACCTTTATTTGAAGCCTGAAATGTGACAAAAGGTTGAAAAGTTCAAGTGGGACAAATACTATCACAAGTCACAGTAGGTGATCTGCAGCAGAGAGCCAGCCCAGACTGATAATCCCTACAACAACCTAGTAAAGGACAAAAGAAGTTTGGAGATTGTGACACTCTTTATTCACCTATTGGTCTTTCTTATGATTTTTGTATAATCATAGATAACTCAATCTTCATATTAACCCATGTGTTTTCTTTACAGTGACAAATAGAAAATATCAGTTGTGATAGGGTTTTTATTGTAAGAATACAATTGTAAGACCCATTATCACTGAATTTTGTGTTTGCCTAGGGTCACACTTGAGCCCTGGATCCATTAAAAGCATCAGTTTTTCAACTTAGAATTCTTGAAAAACTGATGGATTTAATGGATCCATAGGCTCCCTTGCAAAAAATGCTGTGTCAAAAAGTACTGCTAAAAAACGCTATGCATTTTTTTACTGCACTCAAAAACGCTGCTAGTGACGTTTTTGGGTGCGGTAAAAAAATGCATAGCGCTTTTTTAACATGGGGACCTATGGGAAACGCATCCGTTAACGCATGATACATATATGTACCATGCGTTAAAGCATTGTGTTTTTTAGATGCAAAAATGGCAATTTCCAAAAACGGAATCAGTTTTTGAAGATGCAGAAAAACTGCATGCCAAGTGTGACACTAGCCTTTCCCATGTCTTTTACTACTTTTTTTGTGATGTTCCATATAGGATGACTCACCTTTTGTATACATCTTTCACAATTGATCTACTTTGTGTATATTCATATGATTTTTTGTATAAATGTTCACACCCTGTCTTACATTTTAGAGTTTAAATTAACACTATGTTTCTGTGGCACCCCTGCGTCCAGGAGGCCACAAAGGGAACTGCAGCCATGCAGGTAGGACGACATTTGCACATCAACACCCTCACTGCCCACACAACCCACGTACAGTAGATGGCAGCATCCAGTCCGGAGCTTGGGAACTCTAGGCAGGCGAGGGGTGGTGGATTTAGAGCAGTGGGTGGGCAAACACGTAGTCAGGTGACAGACAGTAGAAATAGTGAAGGGGGGGGAGGAAGGAGTCAGTAGGCCGAGGTAAGCTGAGCAGTAAAGACTGAATCACACGTCCTGGACGAGTGGGGTGTAAGAAGCGCAGAATCTGAATAGAGCCAGTGCGAGCCACAGAGAGAAAGCCTATCCGGAGCCAGCACCCCAGGAGTGTGAAGGAAGAGAGGGACGGTGATACCCGGGCCCTAGAAGTATAGCCGAGATGACAGACTGCAGGCGGAGTAGTCCTCCTATGACACTGGAAGACACAGTAGAGAGAGCCTGGTAGAGCCTCACACGGGAGGACTGCTGGAGGCTGGGCTGAGAAGAGTGTCGGCTCTAGAGGGGACCGTAGTTTCACCCGGCATCCCCAGACAACCGACGGGGGACCACAGCTACACGTTAGGGTCCCTACCCCAAAGGACAGGCAGCTCAGTGACAACCAGGAGGACCCTCAGGGGCCCGAGTCACCACCATACTGTCTGGAGACGCACACCAAGCGAACACAGAGACGGAGAGAGACAACAGCCCGGAAAGGACACAGAGACAGAGTGAGGGGTCGCAGAGAGGAGAAACCTGGCTGCAGAGAGTAAAGAGAACCCGGAGGGGAGATTGAGCCCGTGTACTGAGAACTGAACTGTAAGAACTGTATTGAACTGTAACTTGAACTTGAGAATTTGAGAAGTAAACACGGTGAACCCTGGACACAACTCTCTTGTATGCCTCTGTTTGGACACTACTCCCTCCTTAAAGGTTCGCAGCAGATTCCCACCTGCAGAGCCACAGCTTGCCGGCTCCAACACTGAAGGAGGATTCCTGCAGCATCTGGACAGTAAGTGTACTGCACTCAGCACCAGGCCTGCACACTATACTATAGACTTTAAAGTGACCCTATACCCAGAAGCCAACCCCACATCCCCTTCATACCTATCCATGCAGCTTGTGAAGCTGCTGCCATCGATCCCTGTATCTAGCAAAACCGCTGGGGCATTCTTCATAATTCATACTTTTAAAATCGCATTTCTGGGCGTTTCACTGAAATTTTAAAGCCGCAAACAGGCGGGCCTGTGTGCCACTCTCCCCCTCCTTCTCCGTAATTCTGCATGCAGCGATGGGCGTGCTAAACAACAGAGAGGCGGCTCGCCTCATAGTATGGGCGGTGAAGCCGATATGACGCGTATTACGTCATACCGGTTTCAACGCCCATACTATGAGGCGAGCCGCCTCTCTGTTGTTTATGCACGCAGCCATGGGCGTGCAGAATTACGGACAGGGAGGGGGAGAGCGGCACACAGGCCCGCCTGCTGCGGCTTTAAAATTTCAGTGAAACGCCCAGAAATGCGATTATAAAAGTATGAATTATGAAGAATGCCCCAGCGGTTTTGCAAGATACAGGGATCGATGGCAGCAGCTTCACAAGCTGCATGGATAGGTATGAAGGGGATGTGGGGTTGGCTTCTGGGTTTAGGGTCACTTTAATCATCACTGCCCCGGGGAACACAGTTCTGCCCATGGGAACTATTCCATCTACGCTGCAATTACATCATCCCCGGAGGTTCTGTAGCAGCGGCGGCCCCATTACTGGCCACACACAGTGGGTGGCGTCATGACTGACATTTCCCCTGTAAATATCCCCTTATTATTGCCAGGGCCCGGGACATGGTCCGGACCAGGACCACCTGTGACTTCTCCTGTAGCAGACCCGGTCCGGTACCGAGTACCCCGTCCCAGTGGGCTCGACATTTCAATTATAATAAGGAGTGATTACTATTCCTCTTTTGATAATGGGGATAATATTTCCCCAGCAAAGCTCTTGTTTACATTATGCTGGGAAATGCCTGCAACGTTTTCTAAAAAAAAACGTCTTGTACTATTTAAGGCCCTGTTACACGCTGCGATGTGGCAGCAATCCAACCAACGATGTAGCTCGCTGCTACATCATGAACTGATCGCTGATGAGCTGTCACACAGGCAGACTGTAGACCAATGGACCAGTGACATCATGGAAAAAAATTAAATATTCTTTCCACAATTTCCACGATTTCTAGCTCCTGCTGCCAGGCTGTGGTAAGCGGGAGCAGGCTGGTAACCATGGTAAACAGCGGGTATGTAGGCAATCCCCAGCGCCTAGTTACCCAATGTATACCCTGGTTACCAGCCTTCTCTGCTTACAGGCTTGTATCCAACGTACACAGCAGGTAACTAGGGACAACGATATCGTTGTATGTAACGGGCCCTTTAGTCCTGGTATCCCTTTTCTAATCCCACCCTGATAATACCAGCTCCCAGGTGTTTGTTTTACCTTGGCTTGTTATGAATAATAGGGCAGAGCACATACCTTTTTTATTTATTTAAGTGATTAAAGAAACTGGCATGGGATCCACTCTATTTTTGATAACTAGCCAGGGTACAGAAGATAGCTGAGGGTAGCAGCCTGCAGCTGTCTGTTTTACCTGTGTTTGTTATCATAAATAGATAGGAGCCCACATATTTTTTTTTATTCCAAATCTACATGTTTACAGGTCAATTGCCCCAATTTTGCTTCCTCTTTCAGCCTCATTAACCTTTACTACACCCATTTTACAGTACAGAGGTTTTGCTCCACAGTGGCTTTTATAGGATTCAGGGTCTGGATTCAACTTTGGGTCAAGTCCAGGTTCTGAATCAGAGTTATTTATTTTTTTTAAGTCTGGCTGAATCTCACCAACCTGAACATCCCTGTCTTTAGTAAGAGAAGTTTCAGTAGAAAGTAAAGAAGCTAAAACTAGCATGCAAATGGTCAAGAAGAGTTTCCGAAAAAAAAAAAAAAAAGTAGAGGATTTGATCAGAATGAACTGAGCATTCCGGGAGAGTATAGATAGGCTTCTAGTTAGCAGAGCAGTTCTGGTCAAACTTTTTCTTTTCTTAGGCGGCCGTCACACACTGAGATATCTCTAGCGATATTGTAAGCGATCACGTGCACGCGCAATCGCTAACAATATCGCTCACATCGCTGGTGAGATGTCACACAGACAGACTCACCAGCGATGTGGAGCCGCGATCTCGCTGGTAACTATGGTACACATCGGGTAACTAGGCGCCGCGCGTCGCTTAGTTACCCGACGTGTATCATAGTTACCATCTCCCAGCATAGGCTCTGCCGCTGGGAGATCGTTCATCGTGCTGTTATACACCACGATGAAGCAGATCGTGACATCGTTCATCGCTAGATGTGAGTTCCGGAGCTCAGATCAGCGATGTCACGATCAAGCGTTTTCACATCGTAAATCGCTTGATTACATGCAACGTTTTTAAGCCCGATATCGCTTAAGCGATCAAAAAGGAGATCGCTTAAACGATATCGGGCAAGAAATCGTTGCGTGTGACGGCCGCCTTAGTAAAGGGGTTATTAGGGACAACATGTTTAAATGAGGTAAAGATTCTTGAAAAAATAGAGAGGGAAGAGGAATTGAAGGTGCAAAAAGTAGTGAGGAGCTTGGTAACTTCTTCTGTGACAAGTTCAAAGCTGGAAAATAAACTTGAGGTGCATGAGGGGGAGGGGTCTAAGCCATGAGATTGGGCAAAAATATCCTGATAGGTAGAGCTGAAATTAAATTAAATTAAATGGCTGGATCATCAACACAGAGGTTAGTGATGGCAAGCTGTAGTGTATGACTCAGGAAGCAGTGGAAAGTTTTGAAGAGTTGGTTTTGATTGTCAGATTTGCACAGTTAGTCATTTTTGTAACTTTTTTGATTGATTACATTTAAGTTTTGCATATGCCTGGGATTCGGTCTTCATTGCTCACTTGTACGTTATCTTTTCTTTAGATTAAAAGATGCACCCCAAATTAAGAGGAAGAAATTAGGTGAAAAAAAATTATTTTCAGAAAAGGAGGTCTGACTTATAATTCTAAATCTATTTTATAGACAGGCTAGCTTACCTGGGGGCACTGTGGTGGAAGAACAGGGTAAAAGGAGTCATGTCGCTGCTGGAGGTCATTGGTGATGGCACGGTGGGGTAATGCTGTGGGCCCATCGCTGGGAGGAGGGGGTGTCCCATAAGACACACACTGCGCGTTATTGACCACTTGGTATTGAATGTGATGAGCAAAAGGAAAATGGCTGCAGAGACAGCACACAAGCAGATTGAGATCTCGAAGAGCCAAGATCTCAATCTGCATATGGTGCTGCCTCCATAACTATTTTCCTTTCACCCATCAAGTTAGGAGCAGCACACACGCAGATTGGAATGTCGCCCTCTTGAGATCTCAATCTGCATTGCGCTGCCTCCACAGCTATTTTCCTTTCACCCTTCACATGTGATGCCAGGAAAACAACGGCACCCGCCATGCGCCAGCTGGGACACCCACTTCTCCCAGCCTCTGACTCACAGCATTGCCCCACTGTGCCACCGCTGACTTCCTTCAGCGGCAACCCTGCATCCACTTTAACACCATTGCAACCCCCTCCCCAGTAAGTTATATCCAGGTTTTAAGATGCACCCCAATTCCCCCCCAAATGTTTTGGGAAAAAGTGTGTTTTATAACCCAAAAAATGTGGAACTTTGTTTTCTAACCCCTGCCTATATGCCTTGGAAAATAGTTAGTTCCCAAACAAACAAAGACATGCAGGTATGCCCTTGCAAAAATATGTCACCATAGCCAAAGTAATGGGGATCGCAGTCTGGTGTCTGCTGGTTCTGTAAGTAGGCACCAGATCATGAACTCCAGGGGTGGCATTGCCACCACGCAAATCTGAACAGCCAATCACAGCCCTTGTAATGATTTAAACAATGAAATTTCCTGAATCATTACGATTCAGTTAAGGTACGGGCTGCAAGAGCCCCTACACTAGGCTGGAGCTTTGAGGAGCCAGCATCAACCCCCTCCAGCCCTGGTTGAAAGTGATTGTGCTGAGACTATCACTCTTAGCAGCATGCAGAAGAGCAGCGATGTGATCCACCTGTGATCGCTGCTCCTCAGCTTCATCCTGTGCATGGCGGGATTGGAGGCTGAGGAGGAGCAATGACACATAGCCAGGGATAATTGCTTTACATTCCTGGCTGTATCACCCTTTAAATGCTGTGATCGGTATTGATCGCTTCCATGTCACTAATAGCACAAAGGATCTGGAAAAGACTCCTCACCACCCCCTACCAAAAAAAACCCCAGCAAAACCTAGGCTCCCAAATCCAAATTCTCCCCTCCATTCTGAGCCACACAAAGTCTAAACCACAGTTAATCTCCATATGCTTGATAAAGTTGTAGTGAGGAGAGTCCACTTAATTTATGAGGTGTGTTTCTCCAGAAGCACAAGCTAGGCACAAGACATAAGCACTCTGATATACTGTGCACTACATGGGCTTATTTGCAATTTTTAATAATGCAACATTCACTTCGCTTGAATTCATGAGTGTTTTGCATAAATAAAACCATCACTACAACCATAGATGAAATCCCTCAGGGGTGTAATTTCCAAAATGTGGTCACTTAAGGGCTTTTTTAGTGTTCTGGCTCTACAAATAGAATCAGCAAACTATTGTGGGAAAATCTGTGCTAAAAAAAAATCCTTCCGAACCCTGCCGTACACCAAAACAGTAGTTTTACACTATATATATGAGACTAGATGGCGGCCCGATTCTAAAGAATCGGGTATTCTAGCCTATGGTTAGCAGGGTATACGGGGGCTCAGTGGTTAGCAGACTATACAGCGGCTCAGTGGTTAGCAGAGTATACGGAGGCTCAGTGGCTCGTAGTCTGCCTCAGGGCAGAGTGCAGTGGTCAGGGGCAGAGTGGAGTGGTCAGAGGCAGAGTGGAGTGGTCAGGGGCAGAGTGGAGTGGTCAGGGGCAGAGTGGAGTGGTCAGGGGCAGAGTGCAGTGGTCAGGGGCAGAGTGCAGTGGTCAGGAGCAGAGTGCAGTGGTCGGGGTGGAGTGCAGTGGTCAGGGGCCTGATGCAATAGCATCAGGAGCACGGTAAAATCAATTGTGTGTATACAGGCGGCTCTGTGGGTAGCAGAGTATACAGGCGGCTCTGTGGGTAGCAGAGTATACAGGCGGCTCTGTGGGTAGCAGAGTATACAGGCGGCTCTGTGGGTAGCAGAGTATAGAGGCGGCTCTGTGGGTAGCAGAGTATAGAGGCGGGTCTGTGGTTAGAAGAGTAAAGAGGTGGGTCTGTGGGTAGCAGAGTATACAGGAGGCTCTGTGGGTAGCAGAGTATAAAGGCGGGTCTCTGGGTAGCAGAGTATACAGGCGGCTCTGTGGGTAGCAGAGCATAGAGGCGGGTCTGTGGGTAGCAGAGTATACAGGCAGCTCTGTGGGTAGCAGAGTATAGAGGCGGGTCTGTGGTAGCAGAGTATAGAGGCAGCTCTGTGGGTAGCAGAGTATAGAGGCGGCTCTGTGGGTAGCAGAGTATACAGGCGGCTCTGTGGGTAGCAGACTATACAGGCGGGTCTGTGGGTAGCAGAGTATACAGGCGGGTCTGTGGGTAGCAGATTATACAGGGGGCTCTGTGGGTAGCAGAATATACAGGCGGGTCGGTGGGTAGCAGAGTATACAGGCGGCTCTGTGGGTAGCAGAATATAGAGGCGGCTCTGTGGGTAGCAGAGTATAGAGGGGGATCTGTGGGTAGCAGAGTATACAGGCGGCTCTGTGGGTAGCAGAGTATAGAGGCGGCTCTGTAGGTAGCAGAGTATAGAGGCGGCTCTGTGGGTAGCAGAGTATAGAGGCGGGTCTGTGGGTAGCAGAGTATACAGGCGGCTCTGTGGGTAGCAGAATATATAGGCGGGTCGGTGGGTAGCAGAGTATACAGGCGGCTCTGTGAGTAGCAGAGTATAGAGGTGGCTCTGTGGGTAGCAAAGTTTAGAGGCGACTCTGTGGGTAGCAGAGTATAGAGGGGGGTCTGTGGGTAGCAGAATATACAGGCGGCTCTGTGGGTAGCAGAGTATAGAGGCGGGTCTGTGGTTAGCAGAGTATACATGCGGCTCTGTGGGTAGCAGAGTATACAGGCGGCTCTGTGGGTAGCAGAGTATACAGGTGGCTCTGTGGGTAGCAGAGTATAAAGGCGGCTCTGTGGGTAGCAGAGTATACAGGTGGCTCTGTGGGTAGCAGAGTATTCAGGCGGCTCTGTGGGTAGCAGAGTATACAGGCGGCTCTGTGGGTAGCAGAGTATACAGGTGGCTCTGTGGGTAGCAGAGTATACAGGCGGCTCTGTGGGTAGCAGAGTATACAGGTGGCTCTGTGGGTAGCAGAGTATACAGGCGGCTCTGTGGGTAGCAGAGTATACAGGCGGCTCTGTGGGTAGCAGAGTATACAGGTGGCTCTGTGGGTAGCAGAGTATTCAGGCGGCTCTGTGGGTAGCAGAGTATACAGGCGGCTCTGTGGGTAGCAGAGTATAGAGGCGGGTCTGTGGGTAGCAGAGTATACAGGCGGCTCTGTGGGTAGCAGAATATATAGGCGGGTCGGTGGGTAGCAGAGTATACAGGCGGCTCTGTGAGTAGCAGAGTATAGAGGTGGCTCTGTGGGTAGCAAAGTTTAGAGGCGACTCTGTGGGTAGCAGAGTATAGAGGGGGGTCTGTGGGTAGCAGAGTATACAGGCGGCTCTGTGGGTAGCAGAGTATAGAGGCGGCTCTGTGGGTAGCAGAGTATAGAGGCGGCTCTGTGGGTAGCAGAGTATACAGGCGGCTCTGTGGGTAGCAGAGTATACAGGCGGCTCTGTGGGTAGCAGAGTATACAGGTGGCTCTGTGGGTAGCAGAGTATACAGGCGGCTCTGTGGGTAGCAGAGTATACAGGGGTCTCTGTGGGTAGCAGAGTATACAGGGGCTCTGTTGGTAGCAGAGTATACAGGCGGCTCTGTGGGTAGCAGAGTATACAGGGGCTCTGTGGGTAGCAGAGTATACAGGCGGCTCTGTGGGTAGCAGAGTATACAGGCGGCTCTGTGGGTAGCAGAGTATACAGGCGGCTCTGTGGGTAGCAGATGTATACAGGCGGCTCTGTGGGTAGCAGAGTATAAGGCGGCTCTGTGGGTAGCAGAGTATATCAGGCGGCTCTGTGGGTAGCAGAGTATACAGGCGGCTCTGTGGGTAGCAGAGTATACAGGCGGCTCTGTGTGGAGGGTTAGCAGAGATAACAGGCGGCTCTGTGGGTAGCAGAGTATACAGGCGGCTCTGTGGGTAGCAGAGTATAGCGCGGCTCTGTGGGTTAGCAGAGTATACAGGCGGCTCTGGGGGTAGCAGAGTATACAGGCGGCTCTGTGGGTAGCAGAGTATACAGGCGGCTCTGTGGGTAGCAGAGATACAGGCGGCTCTGTGGGTAGCAGAGTATAAGGCGGCTCTGTGGGTAGCAGAGTATAGAGCGGGACTCGTGGGTAGCAGAGTATACAGGCGGCTCTGTGGGTAGCAGAGTATAGAGGCGGCTCTGTGGGTAGCAGAGTATAAGTGCGGCTCTGGTGTTAGCAGTAGTATACAGGGCGGCTCTGTGGGTAGCAGAGTTATACAGGCGGCTCGTGGGTAGCAGAGTATACAGGGGCTCTGTGGGTAGCAGAGTATAACAGGCGGCTCTGTGGGTAGCAGAGTATTACAGCGGCTCTGTGGGGTAGCAGAGTATACAGGCGGCTCTGTGGGTAGCAGAGTATACAGGGGCTCTGTGGGTAGCAGAGTATAAGGGAGGCTCTGTGGGTAGCAGAGTATACAGGCGGCTCTGTGTGGGTAGCAGATATAGGCGGTCTGTGGGTAGCAGAGTATACAGGCGGCTCTGTGGGTAGCAGAGTATACAGGGGCTCTGTGGGTAGCAGAGTATACAGGCGGCTCTGTGGGTAGCAGAGTATACAGGCGGCTCTGTGGGTAGCAGAGTATACAGTGCGGCTCTGTGGTAGCAGAGTATAAGGCGGCTCTGTGGGTAGCAGAGTATAGGCGGCTCTGTGGGTAGCAGAGTATACAGGCGGCTCTGTGGGTAGCAGAGTATACAGGCGGCTCTGTGGGTAGCAGAGTATACAGGGGCTCGCAGGTATACAGGCGCCTGTGGTAGCAGAGTATACAGGCGGCTCTGTGGGTAGCAGAGTATACAGGCGGCTCTGTGGTAGCAGAGTATACAGGGCTCTGGTAGCAGATATCAGGCGGCTCTGTGGGTAGCAGAGTATACAGGGCTCTGTGGTAGCAGAGTATACAGGCGGCTCTGTGGTAGCAGAGTATACAGCGGCTCTGTGGGTAGCAGAGTATACAGGGGCTCTGTGGGTAGCAGAGTATACAGGCGGCTCGTGGTACAGAGTATAAGGGGTCTCTGTGGGTAGCAGAATAAGGCGGCTCTGTGGGTAGCAGAGTATAGGGGCTCTGTGGGTAGCAGAGTATACAGGGCTCTGTGGGTAGCAGAGTATACAGGGGCTCTGTGGTAGCAGAGTATACAGGCGGCTCTGTGGGTAGCAGAGTATACAGGCGGCTCTGTGGGTAGCAGAGTATAGGGCGGCTCTGTGGGTAGCAGAGTATAAGGCGGCTCTGTGGGTAGCAGAGTATAAGGGGCTCTGTGGGTAGAGTACAGGCGCTTGTGTAGCAGAGTACACGGCTTGTGGGTAGCAGAGTATCAGGGGCTCTGTGGGTAGCAGAGTATACAGGCGGCTCTGTGGGTGAATTAGGTCGTGGTAGCAGAGTACAGGGGCTCTGTGGGTAGCAGAGTATACAGGCGGCCTGTGGGTAGCAGAGTATCAGCGCTCTGTGGTAGCAGAGTATACAGGGCTCGTGGGTAAGAGAGTATACAGGGGCTCTGTTGGGGTTAGCAGAGTAACAGGGGCTCTGTGGGTAGCAGAGTATACAGGGCTCTGTGGTAGCAGAGTATACAGGGGCTCTGTGGTAGCAGATAGTAACAGGCGGCTCGTGGGTAGCAGAGTATCAGGCGGCTCTGGGTAGCAGAGTATCAGGGGCTTGGGTAGCAGAGTATAAGGGCTCTGTGGTAGCAGAGTACAGGCGGCTCTGTGGGTAGCAGAGTATACGGCTTGGGTGCGAGTTACAGCGCTCTGGGTAGCAGAGTATACAGGTGGCTCTGTGGGTAGCAGAGTATCAGGGGCTCTGTGGTAGAAGTATAAGGGCTGTGGGTAGAGAGTATACAGGGGCTCTGTGGTAGCAGAGTAACAGGCGGCTCTGTGGGTAGCAATATACGGGCTCTGTGGTAGCAGGTATAAGGCGCTTGTGGGTAGCAGAGTATCAGGGGCTCTGTGGGTAGCAGAGTATACAGGGCTCTGTGGTAGCAGGTAACAGCGGTCTGTGGTAGAGAGTAGTAGCAGAGTATACAGGGGCTCTGTGGGTAGCAGAGTATACAGGCGGCTCTGTGGGTAGCAGAGTATACAGGCGGCTCTGTGGGTAGCAGAGTATACAGGGGCTTCTGTGGGTAGCAGAGTATCACAGGCGGCTCTGTGGGTAGCAGAGTATACAGGCGGCTCTGTGGGTAGCAGAGTATACAGGCGGCTTGTGGGTAGCAGAGTATACAGGCGGCTCTGTGGGTAGCAGAGTATAAGGCGGCTCTTGGGTAGCAGGTATACAGGGCTCTGTGGTAGAGTATACAGGCGGCTCTGTGGGTAGCAGAGTATACAGGCGCTCTGTGGTAGCAGAGTATAGGGCCGGGCAATGGCTCTGTGGGTAGCAGAGTATACAGGCGGCTCTGTGGGTAGCAGAGTATACAGGCGGCTCTGTGGGTAGCAGAGTATACAGGTGGCTCTGTGGGTAGCAGAGTATACAGGTGGCTCTGTGGGTAGCAGAGTATACAGGCGGCTCTGTGGGTAGCAGAGTATACAGGTGGCTCTGTGGGTAGCAGAGTATACAGGCGGCTCTGTGGGTAGCAGAGTATACAGGTGGCTCTGTGGGTAGCAGAGTATTCAGGCGGCTCTGTGGGTAGCAGAGTATACAGGCGGCTCTGTGGGTAGCAGAGTATACAGGTGGCTCTGTGGGTAGCAGAGTATACAGGCGGCTCTGTGGGTAGCAGAGTATACAGGTGGCTCTGTGGGTAGCAGAGTATAAAGGCGGCTCTGTGGGTAGCAGAGTATACAGGCGGCTCTGTGGGTAGCAGAGTATACAGGTGGCTCTGTGGGTAGCAGAGTATACAGGCGGCTCTGTGGGTAGCAGAGTATACAGGCGGCTCTGTGGGTAGCAGAGTATACAGGCGGCTCTGTGGGTAGCAGAGTATACAGGCGGGTCTGTGGGTAGCAGAGTATACAGGCGGCTCTGTGGGTAGCAGAGTATACAGGCGGCTCTGTGGGTAGCAGAGTATACAGGCGGCTCTGTGGGTAGCAGAGTATACAGGCGGCTCTGTGGGTAGCAGAGTATTCAGGCGGCTCTGTGGGTAGCAGAGTATACAGGCGGCTCTGTGGGTAGCAGAGTATACAGGCGGCTCTGTGGGTAGCAGAGTATACAGGCGGGTCTGTGGGTAGCAGAGTATACAGGCGGCTCTGTGGGTAGCAGATTATACAGGTGGGTCTGTGGGTAGCAGAGTATACAGGCGGCTCTGTGGGTAGCAGAGTATACAGGCGGCTCTGTGGGTAGCAGAGTATAGAGGCGGATCTGTGGGTAGCAGAGTATACAGGCGGCTCTGTGGGTAGCAGAGTATACAGGTGGCTCTGTGGGTAGCAGAGTATACAGGCGGGTCTGTGGGTAGCAGAGTATACAGGCAGCTCTGTGGGTAGCAGAGTATAGAGGTGGCTCTGTGGATAGCAGAGTATGATGTGGCAGGATGCTGGAGGGGTGAGGAGAGGTCCGGCTGGAGGGGTGAGGAGAGGTGGCACTGGAGGGGTGAGGAGAGGTGGCGCTGGAGGGGTGAGGAGAGGTCCGGCTGGAGGGGTGAGGAGAGGTGGCGCTGGAGGGGTGAGGAGAGGTCCGGCTGGAGGGGTGAGGAGAGGTGGTGCTGGAGGGGTGAGGAGAGGTGGCGCTGGAGGGGTGAGGAAAGGTGGCGCTGGAGGGGTGAGGAGAGGTCCGGCTGGAGGGGTGAGGAGAGGTGGTGCTGGAGGGGTGAGGAGAGGTAGCGCTGGAGGGGTGAGGAGAGGTGGTGCTGGAGGGGTGAGGAGAGATGGCACTGGAGGGGTGAGGAGAGGTCCGGCTGGAGGGGTGAGGAGAGGTGGCGCTGGAGGGGTGAGGAGAGTTGGCGCTGGAGGGGTGAGGAGAGGTGGCACTGGAGGGGTGAGGAGAGGTGGCGCTGGAGGGGTGAGGAGAGGTCCTGCTGGAGGGGTGGGGAGATGTGGCACTGGAGGGGTGAGGAGAGGTGGCACTGGAGGGGTGAGGAGAGGTGGTGCTGGAGGGGTGAGGAGAGAGGAGGCTGGAGGGGTGAGGAGAGAGGAGGCTGGAGCGGCGACATCACTGCTCGGCACACCTCTCCTCCTCCAGGCTGCACACCTCTCTCCCTCCAGGCTGCACACCAGCTGGCTCCAAAGCCGGTCATCTCCCGAAGTGGTGTGTGGCGGGCGGGAGATGACCGGCTAATGCCGGTCGTCTTCCGCCCGTGATGTGTGTGTGTTTTGGGCAGTCTAGGGGCGGCTGTAAGCGTGGCAGGGCCGCCTGAGTCCCGTTCCGCTTACGGCCGCCATGTTGGTCATCCCTGGATGGGTGTAGCACTGTGGTGACGTCACTTTGGCCATGACAAAGTGACGGACGTCCTGGCCAAAGTGTTGGAAGTGAGCCTTCGGGTTTTATATATTAGATATCCTTGTACTCAGGAGAGATTGCACAAAAAATTTTGGGATCCAATATCTCCTGTTATTCTTGTGAAAATAAAAATATTTAGTGCTAAAACAATGTTTTTGGGAAGAATAATTAATTTTTCAGTTTCACATTTCTTTGTTGTAAAATTCTGTGCACCTGTGGGTTCCAAATGCTGACACTATACATCCAAATAAATTCCTTGGGGGATTTAATTTCCATAATGGGGTCACTTGTGAAGAAATGTTATTGTTTAGGTAGATTAAGGGCTTAACAAACTCAACATGACACCCATAGATCATTCCTTCAAAAATCTGTGCTCAAAAATGCCACTCCTTCTCTTCCAAACCCTGACGTGCAACCAAACAATGTTTTTTCACCTCACATCGAGTTTCAGCAAAGTCAGGACATATTTCTTATAAAGTTTGGGGGTCCATTTTATTCTTTTGTCCCTGTGAAAATGAATAAATTGAGCTAAAAGAACATTTTTGCAGAAAATAAAGAACTTTTCATTTTTATGGCTCAATGTATGAAGCACATAGGGGCTCAAAGTGCTCACCACAAAGCTAGATAAATTCCTTTTGGAGTCTAGTTTCCAAAATGGGGTCACATGTCTCGGAGCTCCACTTTTAGGCATATCAGGGGCTCTCCAAATGTGACATGGTGACCGCTAACAATTGCATCTATTTATCTATTCAAAACGTTTTCCAAGCCCTGTGTGCACCCAAACAGTAGTTTTCGACCACATATGGGGTATCAGCATATTCAGGACAGTGTACTCCTGACTGCCAGTTCCTCTGGTGCTCATTGTACTCCCCTTATTTGCGATCCAGTGACACCTCCTCTCTCCCTGCCTTTGTCTGTCTCCTCCCAGAACCTGTATGCACTGAGTATAGCTACAAGGAGCATGTTTTGGTGGTGTGCACTGTTCTCACCTCACATTTAAAGGTCCAGTATGCCCTAAACATGGAACTGCCTCTTAGCGTATTGTTGAGAGGATCACTGTATATAAGGCACCCTCCCCTTTAGGGAGGTGCCTCAGCAATGTTTTCTATCTCTTAGTGACAATGCTTGTACTCAGGTTGCCTTACCTCATACTTTGTTCCTTGTTTTCACTAAAACTTTGTCTTATCTTATCTTCTATCTCCATTGAACCTGTTATGCCAGTCTGCTGCATCTGCCTTCATTGAGCGCCTGCTATGTCAGTCTGCTGCACCTATATTATTAATCCTACTATGATAATCTGCTGCTCCTGCCTCTATTGAGCCTGCCAACTCCATCTGCCAGCCTCCATCACAAGTGAGCCTACCACGCAACCCTGACTTCAGTATGCCAGCTGCACGCTTTCTACCATCTTGCACTGGATTCTGCAATGTCTGGCACCTATACTAGTGATGGGCGAATCCTAAATTACTCGGAATCGCTTGACTCTAGCGAGTCCGAGCCCAGGACTCGCTACTCGTTGCGAGTCTAGCGAGTCCAATGTTAATGAATGGGGAAGCGAGTAATAGCGAGTAGTGTGAGATTTAGAAATCGCAGATGTGTCTCGGAAGCTTCAGCCTGAAGCAATCCTAGTTTTGTCATTTATTTGCATTGCTCGTTTACTTTGTAAGTAATCGCTGACTCGCACAGATAAGATCCTGTCTTCTCTGTGTTCTGGCTGCCAGCTCCAGGGTCCTAGAGCCTGCCTGCTGCCTGATGTAGCAGAGCTGAGATTGTTCTCAGTCTGCTCATTCCCTGTGTACAGACATGAATGTCTGTGCACAGAGATGATGTAGCAGAGCTGAGATTGTTCTCAGTCTGCTCATTCCCTGTGCATAGAGATCTATATCTATACACAGGGGATGTAGCAGAGAGGACATCGCGTTTTGGACTGCGTCGGACGGAAGAGGATTTTTTTAATTAAAGATGGAGTCCCTAATGGCTTTTTTTTTTATTTCTAATAAAAAATTTTCTTTGTGTTGTGTTTTTTTTAAAACAATTTAATAGAAATTCATGGCGGTCATGTCTAATATTGGCGTGACCACCATAAATTTCGGGCTTAGGGCCAGCTGATAATACAAAGCTGGTATTAACCCCTTTATTACCCAGCGTGCTACCGCCACCAGGGCCGCTGGAAGAGCGGGGTTCAGCGCCAGAGGATGGCGCTTCAATGAACGCGCCATCTTCTGGGGCGGCTGCGGGCTGCAATTTGCAGCGGGGGGTGCCCAGAAAGCTTGGGCATCCCTGCGCTGCGGATTCCAGCCCCCAGCTGCTTAGCTGTACCTGGCTAGACATAGAAATTGCGCGGAGCCCCACGCATTTTTTTTAAATTATTTCATGAAATTCTGAGATTCTGACTCTGACTCTGAGACTCTGACTCTGAAATTCATTAAATAATTTTAAAAAAATGCGTGGGGCTCTGCGCAATTTCTATGTCTAGCCAGGTACAGCTAAGCAGCTGAGGGCTGGAATCCGCAGCGCAGGGATGCCCAAGCTTTCTGGGCACCCCCCGCTGCAAATTGCAGCCCGCAGCCGCCCCAGAAGATGGCGCGTTCATTGAAGCGCCATCCTCTGGCGCTGAACCCCGCTCTTCCAGCGGCCCTGGTGGCGGTAGCACGCTGGGTAATAAAGGGGTTAATACCAGCTTTGTTATACAAGCTGGTATTAAGCCCGAGATTCTTAATGTCAGGAAACGTTTGACCCAGCCACTAAGAATCTCCAATAAAGGGTTAAAAAAACACAGAGAAAATTTTTTATTTGAAATAAAAAAAAAAGCCATTAGGGACTCCATCTTTAATTAAAAAAATCCTCTTCCGTCCGACGTAGTCCAAAACGCGATGTCCTCTCTGCTACATGCACAGGGAATGAGCAGACTGAGAATAATCTCAGCACTGCTACATCATCTCTGTGAGCAGGCAGGTTCTAGGACCCTGGAGCTGCACAGAGAAGACAGCTGGACTCGCAAAGAAACAGCAGTTACTTTGCGAGTTTCCCTGCTATCACTGGCACAGTAGCCAGTGATGACTCGCACGAGTCCAATGCAAACAATGGCAATCCTAGTTTTGTCAGCGTTTCTGACAAAACTAGGATTGATATTGATTTGCATTGGACTCGTGCGAGTCATCACTGGGAAACTCGCCGAGTACCGAGTCCTGCGAGTCCCTTACTACTCGCCGAGTAACGAGTCCTAGCGAGTAGATTCGCCCATCCCTAACCTATACAAAAGTAAAGGAATGGGAAACATTAAGCCCATTCTCATAGATATACCAATTATAGGACACTCTGAAATGTAAAAACTTGAAAAGCTTTATTTAAATTACAAATACAAAAGTAATTGGTGCAGTCCATACAAAGGTTTGTTTTAACAAGAGAATTAAATTACATAGGTCAGTGGCAAAATATATTTTTGTTGGAGGTGTTTCCCCTTGAAAAAGAAGGAAGCAACCAACCCCAAAGGTACAAATACATAAGGGCAAGGTATGTACTTTCAAGTCCACAGCTGTAATGGGTCAGGCTTATGGGAGACGTTAGGTTAATATGACCAAACAACTACCCCACAAAACAAGCCCAAGCCCTCAGGGTAGAGGAGAATAAATGAGTGTCAAGTATTACCACAATACAACCCAAGTGGGATAAGCCTCAACAATTATGAGCTCTGAACAGGACTGAACTAACATACCCTACTCAACCACCCACTTACTCCAATCATCCCATAGACTCATGACTGCTGGTAAAATTAGGTCTGCTTACCCATATTCGCTGTTGGGGAGGTTGGTGTCCCTTCAGGTGGATAGGGAGGCCTCTACACGTTTTGCTGGCTGCTTCTGTCACCTGTCCGTGTAAGGAGCTGTACCATATCCCACAACCTGCAAAGCAAAATTTTGGACTTTGTCTGCATGTTATCATTGCTACTTTGACAAGTGTACTCTAATTCAGACTTTAGCTTCAATATAGCTTTTCTCAAGCCTATTCCTAACAAGGTGGTCAGTTGGTAGTGCTACAGTTCTTCTGTGTTCCAGTGGGTCCACTCCTCATGCTTATGCTCCCAAGAGCACAACAGAAGTGATAATATTGCCCACATAATCGGTTTCTCAACATCTTAAATCTGTCTGGGATTACATTTAGAGAAAGAGATGCAAGAGTAAACAAGACAAAATCCACCAAATATCTGTTATTAGTTCATCTTGATGTTTGGAATAAATTCCTTGCGGAGTTCCTTTAAAACTTTGGTGCAAGTGTATACAAGAACTGATGCTATGATGCTGTTTTAAACCCAATTATTTAGATTTGCTCTTTCTTTATTAATTTTCTATTTTATTAATTGATAAAAACTAAACTAAACATTTCTACAGGTGCAATAAATTAGAATATTATCAAAGCTAATTTATTTCAGTAATTCAATATACAAAGTGAAATGCATATATTACATAAAGTTATTACAAACAGAGTGATTTATTTTTGTTAATGGTGATGATTATGGCTTACAGCCAATGAAAACCCAAAGGTCGTTATCTAAGAAAATTAAAGTAGGAAAGTGGAGAATGGTTGCAAGAATACATATAGCTTGCAAAATCTGTATGGAATCAGAGGTGAAGCTTTTCGCTGAACAGGAAATCTTGATGTTCGTTTTAAAGTGATATTTTCTGCCAAAAATAGCTACTTGTGTTTCCTTTTCAAGTGCAAATCACAACACAATTGCTGCTTGGGGTGCAAACAAATTTACAGCATCAGAGAAACAAAGTACACAAGATTTACTTTCACACCACATAAGACGTAAGGCCCCCTTCACATCACGATTTTTTTCCTGTCTGTGGGGAACCTGTTTTTTGCAGGACCCCACAGACAGGAACGGACAGGTCCAGATGGTACCTCTGGATTCTATTGCTGTTTCTGGATCCATGATTTTGACGGCTCCAGACACAGAGAGCTGGGAGAAGCCTGAGCCTGCAAAGCACAGGTAAGCGTGGCTGACTTTCACTTTCGTAATGTATATACATACATTGCGTAAGTCATATAAAACAAAGCAATGCTAAAAAAAAAATGCACATCTCTCCGATGGCTGCAAGGATCTTAATCAGCTGACCGGAGCAACCCGAGCAGCTGATGTGTCACATGACAGCATTAGCTGAGCGGTTTAAAACACCCACCAATCGGTGGGCAGGTGATTTAAACCACTCAACTATTGTGGTCATGTGACCAATCAGATGATCGGGTTGCCCTGCCCCGCCCGGTCAGCTGAATAAGGTCGTTGTAGCCATCAGAGGTGGATGCTGTGCATCGCGGAACACTCACTGGAGAAATGAGCATTTACTTTTTTATTTTTAACCATTCCATTCTTTCATTTCACTTTAGCAGTGTATGTAGATACACTGCTAAAGTGAAATTACATGCATGGTAAAGAGCAGTTTGAGTGTACTGAGCATGCTCAATATACTAAAATCGGATCCGGGAAACAATCTTGTTTTTTCCTGGACCCGAACTCCATAGGCCCCCATGTTATTTGAATCGGACAGCGCTGGATCCGATGCTGTCTGATTCTGTCTGATTGTGTCCGCTGCACCCAAAATTGGAGCAGTCTCCGATTTTGGGGACATGAAAAAAGTGGACACAATTGGATCCCTGCACACATGAATGGCTATTAAGCACCAATTCATGCTTATCTATGCCCATAGGGATACATGGGGGCCAATTCGGATCCGTGGCTATCCGTTTTACAACGGATAGCCACGGATCCCAAAAAATCATAATGTGAAGGGGACCTAAGCTGTAAACTGTAAGGATTTACACAAATGTGGTGTTAAACAAAGGCGAGTACTTTTTGTAAGACTGAATTGCATGAAATGTAGTAACAAGTAAATGCTCTTAAGAAATCTCATATTCGACTGTCCTAAAGACAATAAAATGAAGGAGCTGAATCACAACACAGTTTTGGTGCTACTTCATGTTTTTTTTTTGTATATTTTGGACAATCTTGGCTAAAGATGAGTTTTTTTTAAAGATGATCTGTCACCCCCCCTGGTGCTGTGCTAACTGAATGCAGCACTGAATGCAGCATGTCTGTTACATTCAGGGAAGGGGTCCCCCATGTGTCTTGCCCCCCTGTAAGCTGTTAAAAAGACTTTAGTTAGTGTACAGATAAGGAGTCCAGAGGGACTTACTCAGTAATGAGTTATCGCTGTTGCTGGTGTCCTTCCCACCTCCAGCCCTCTCTGTGCCACCTCCAGCCCTCTCTTTGCCACCTCCAACCCTCTCTTGTTCAGCCTCCTGTATGAGTCAGACCTATTGCTGGTGTCCTCCCCGCCTTCAGCCCTCTCTGTGCCACCTCCAGCCCCCTCTTGTTCAGCCTCCTGAGAGGACCCTGTTAGATTCATGCAGCCCAATGTTCAGGATTGGAGCCAGGTGTATTATTATTTTAAATGCCCTAGTATTTCAGATAAAGTTTACTTTAAAATCTAACACAGCTAAAAGTAATTGAAAGATCTCTCCCTATGTGCACAGGACAGAAAGTTTTGTTATTCACCTGCAACAGAGCTTTGAAGAGCTGCTGGGGGTTAAGGCAGAAAAACGTAGTCTGGAATACGATAACAGGCCTGATCAATAAAGTATATTTTCTCTGAAACAAAGGAGCATATCCAAGAATAATGTATGTGGCTGCAATAATAGAGGGTTTAGGCAGCATAATTTGCTTGACAGGTTACCTTTAAGGCTATGTTCACACATTGCTCATTTTTGTGCGCTTTTTTGCGCATGCTCTTCAAAAATGCGCAATGTGCCTCTGTGTCTGCCGGCAAAGTGAATGGGGAAATTCACTTTGCCGTACAGACACATCATAAAAATATGCAGTGCTTTTATGGGAGAAAGCGCGGGCGTAAAATGAATTGACATGTCAATTCTTTGCAAAGCTGCGCACAAGCTTTCTGCCATATTGTGCCCATTATTCCCGCTGGAATTACGCATTGCCGTTCAGACAATGCGTAGTCCCGCTGGAATTGCGTCAGCGCTGATGTCAAAGAGGGGAGGAAGAGTCCTGTTCCTCCTCCCCTCTGTGACATCTGTCACGGCCCTATTTGATTTTGAATTGCATTATACACTGCAAAATCAAATGTAAAACAATGTCAAATGTATTCAAAATAATAAGGAATTTTATACTTACTTATCCGCCGGGTGTTCGGGAGCCGGGAGATCTTTATCAGGTATCGACCTGCAAGGTCCTGTGAATGCTGATTGGCCCGCTTGTGGTCATGTGATATGTGACGTCCTATGACGTACATATCAGATGACTGCAAGCGGTCAATCACGGCGCCCGATGATATCACGCAAGGTCCTTGCAGGTCGATGGTTGATGCTGCTCCAGAACACACGGCGGAGGGTAAGTATAAAAATCTTTATTATTTTTATTTGACATTCTTTTACATTTGATTTCGCAGTGTATACTGCACTGCAAAATCAAATGGGCCAGTGACAGATGTCACACAGGGAAGGAATAGGATTCTTCCTCCTCTCTGTGACATCACTGAAGAAGTGCCCCGTAAAAACACGCAGTGTGTGAATGCACCGCATTTTTTTACGGGGCTTTTTTGTGCGTTTTTGTGCGGGTGCAAAACGCTGATAAAAGCGCCTGGGCAAAAAAGCACAAAAAAGGCGCTATGTGTGAACATAGCCTAAAAGTGTGTTTTGTTTCAGAAAATACCTACCGTATATACTCGTGTATAAGCCGACCCGTGTATAAGCCGACCCCCCTACTTTTGCCCCAAAAATCTGGAAAAACCTATTGACTCGTGTATAAGCCGAGGGTGGACCCCAGCACAGGTACACAGCCCCCAGCAGTGTGGTATACAGGCCCCCCCCAGTGGTATACAGGCCTCCCAAGTGGTAGTATACAGCAGCCCCAGTGGTAGTATACAGCAGCCCCAGTGGTAGTATATAGCAGCCCCAGTGGTAGTAAACAGCAGCTCCAGTGGTAGTATATAGCAGCCCCAGTGGTAGTATACAGCAGCCCCAGTGGTAGTATACAGCAGCCCCAGTGGTAGTATACAGCAGCCCCAGTGGTATACAGCAGGCCCCCAGGGGTACATATAGCAGCCCCAGGAGTTACCCAGCAGCCCCCTGGGGGTACACAGCAGCCCCCAGGGGGTACACAGCAGCCCCCAGGGGGTACACAGCAGCCCCCAGGGGGTCCCCAGCAGCCCCAGGGGGTACACAGCAGCCCCAGGGGGTACACAGCAGCCCCCTGGGGGTCCCCAGCAGCCCCCAGGGGGTACACAGCAGCCCCCTGGGGGTACACAGCAGCCCCCAGGGGGTACACAGCAGCCCCCTGGGGGTCCCCAGCGGCCCCCTGGGAGTACACAGCGGCCCCCAGGGGGTCCCCAGCAGCCCCTGGGGGTCCCCAGCAGCCCCCAAATGCTGGCACTCGCCCCCCCTTGCAAGGGCCCCCCCGCTTCTCTTACCATTCCGGACTTCTGATCCGCGCCGCTCCTCGGCGCTCCTCGCTGCTCCATCCGTCCGTCTTCTACATCCGGGATCCCCGGCCGCTCGATGACGTCATATGCCTGCGACGGCCGGAGATCCCGGATGTAGAAGACGGACAGAGCAGCGAGGATGAAGCACCGAGGAGCGGCGCGGATCAGAAGTCCGGAATGGTAATATAACCATCGGGGGGCGGGCCCTTACAAGGGGGGGCGAGTGCCAGCATTTGGGGGCTATATACTGCTTCCCCCTGCCGCTGATTGACAGGGGGAAGCAGTGCATATTTAATGAGCGGCCCCACGTGACGGGGCCGCTCATACAGCAGCCCCCTCCCACCTCCTGCAGCCTCCACAGCCCCGGACACAGCCCCTTCCCGTATTGACTCGTGTATAAGCCGAGGGGGAGACTTTTCAGCCCAAATTTTAGGCTGAAAAACTCAGCTTATACAAGAGTATATACGGTATTCTGTGCCTTTTCTGCCAATAAGGTAATGGCACTCAGTCCTAGTAGGATCTCCAACAAAAATCTGAGTGAACCTGGCAGCATGTGTTCTATGGCTCTGCAGAATTAGCACTTTTTCTCTCTACGATAAGTTAATGCCACTTTCTTGATATTTTGGAATAGAAAATAAGGTTCTCAAATAACATTTCTAATTTGGTATTCACCCATTCCTTAGATGTATTCAACATAAACATGTACCTTTAATATAATGCAACATGACAGCTCTTTTAAAATTCTGCCAAACAGATTATGTATTATTTAATAAGGCACAAAACTGTTGGAAGACCACTCTTAAAAAAATATATTATCTTGGGTAACAGGATAATTCATTTAGAAGACTGTCTAGAATTATAGGTTATATACTGCATGAATATCCCCAATTGTGTAAGTTTCAATTTTTACAGATATTTCAGATCTGCTTAATAAGAGATGATCAGTATTCCAGAAATGATCTAGCCTAGGTATAGCCAAAAATACTTTTTGCCATATGCTGATTGGATGGGGACCTAAAGTAAGGACACACTTGGTATGTGCACTGGGAGTGTTCCTGACGCATACAATTCAGTGCAAACAACATTATCAAATTGTAATAGCTGAGGATCAGATAATGTGCATTGACCTTGTGGCATTAAAGTATTTTAGTGCAGTTTTGAATTACAGTTTTAACACACACCAGGGCTAAGCCCACAGCCTAATGAATCCATCACAAACTTAGAAATTTTCAGGCTGAGTGCATAGCGTTACTGGCATGTAACGCTATGGGCTGCCTGTGTATAGTATGCCTATTGCAACCTGAATGATTGTGCAGCCACCAGCTCCACTTACAAGTCCCGGATATGTGCTATTGCAGAGCGCACAGGAAACATGGTCTGCAGTGTTTCCCTGTGTGCTCTGCAATAGTGCATATCCGGGGATTCGCTGTGGAGCCGGCGGGTGCAGTAAGCATCCGGTTGCCATAGCAATCCATAGCCAGGCGGTACATACCATTACACACTGGTAACTCTATGCGCTGCTCCTGCCAGATTCTAAGTTTCAAACGGATCCAGCAGGCCCAGGGCAGACTCAGGTCTGACCCAAACCTTAGTGAGGTGCAGCATGTACCTCCTGCTTCATATAGTGTAGGAAAAATCTGTTTCCATATATAACTTAACTTGTAATTAATTATTACATAATTCTTAACCATAGCTTTTAATCGTTATCTTGATATGTAAAATTAGCATTTTGCATCATAGAATTTTTGGATAAGTTATAGAATTTGTACTGTATGTGTTGCAATTGTTTTTATGTATGGCACATGTGGCGCCCCGCAACGAGTGCGTCACAAGGGAGTATTGCAGCTGCAATGTTTTCTGACACAGCAGTGATATAGTTAACTTTGAGATCCAACCCAACATGCATCACCTAGAACAGAGGGCCAATCCTAGGTCCTGGGGGGTGGAGTGTTAGGGAAGTGTAGTAGAACACACAATAATCTAGACAGAATAGACGGAGAAGAGAAAGAGCCTGGAACCTAGAGCGAAGCCTAGAACACAGAGCTTGGAGAGGAGCGGGGGCTCCGCACCCCGTGCGGGCCCCTGGGCCGTCACCGGTTGGGTGTCAGCACCTGAGGCCTTAACTACCGGGATTGAGCATTATCTACACGGGTTCCCAAAAGACTCCCGTGCCCACAACCTACAGCCGGTTCACTGGTACCGAAGCTGGCAGCAGTTCACCTCTGCTACGCGAACCAGAAGCATGGAGGAGCAGCTTCACAGGAGCACCCCACCACCAGCCAACTTCCAGTCGTCTAACCAGCGGTGTACCCACCGAGGGATCCAAGGCTCCCCAAAACATCCAGAACGTACATCATGGATAGGGCATTGAAGCAGCCTCCCCGTACCCGACCTGGTATTCCTGGGCGACACTGGCAACAAGTTAGGTAGAATGGAGGAACACTTGCGGATCTCTGAGGGACACTATCACTGCTGAAGTCCACCCGGTCCACTACCTGTAACCACTGTATACCATGTACTGCCTGCTGGTTACAGTAAAGACCCGTTATAGAGACTTTCTGTGTCTGTGCTTCCTTATGAACTGTCCGTCCGCACAATAATGTAACCGCAGCTGCCGCACAACATCTTGAGCAGCTCCAGCCTCCGGGGATCACCGCTCAGCCTGTGGGGAGCGTAACATCTTGCTGCTGTCCTTCCCCCGGAGGATCCACAGCGTCGGTAGTCCTTGCCGAATCTACTCATAGGTGGCGTCACGAATAAATTAAAAACCCCTTTAATCTGTTCCACCAAGACGTCTTCAACCCTTTTGATCTGCACTACACCGGGCCCCACTACCGGCAGGCGCGGTCCACCCGTGACAAGGAGGAAGGAAGCATCGCCTGTCTAAACCGGAGTCCCGGTCACGGTGAGTCAGAAAATGGCGTCACGAACAGGATACGAGCAGGCCCGTTACCCAACGGGTATAATGTGCTTAAACTGGACTTTATTGTCTACAATTGGACTTTGTTCGTCCCTAAAAGAACTTTCCCGCCTTTTCGCCATTGGGTCAAGATGGCGCCCAAGATGGCGTTCCCGCCACAAGAAGCCGCCACGTGTAAGCCCAGGAGTGAGTCAACCCCCCCCCTCACCGTGGGAGGGCAAAAGACAAAAGGCGCCAAACTCTTTGTCCGCCCTGATTGCTCGAATCAACCATGGGGGCAGACCCCAAAGACTTTTCCCATGATTGGACTACAAAAGCCCACAGGAAATGAGAGAGTCAGAGAACTTCTTCACCAGCTCTACCAGAACGCTTACCGGTTCAACGGGTGTGGTTTCCCTCCGAAAAAGAGAATGGCCAGCATGAGACTCCAAGACCTAATGCGGGAGGTCGAGGCGGAGGCCAGAGCAGCCATTAGCCAACCGGGTCCGGACCCTGCCCTTACCATAGACGGCAGCCCCGACTTCTGGCTAGAGGCTCTACAAGACATCCGGGTGCGACTACTTGAGACTGTGGAATGGACGATTCGCAGCTGGAGCGCGACCCTAGGCAGACGACTACACCATGCGATGCAGCAGAGCCGTCCGGGTACCGCTACTCCAAGCCCAGACGACGTCACCAGCTTCTCAACTGCCTCACCGTCGCCTACCACCTGTCCTGCTTCGTCACCGGAGCCCATAGACTGCGTCATTCCGGTGGAGGCCGCAACTCGACCCGTTCCAGCGACTAATATCGCAACCGACCCAGTTCTTGAGCTGGAGCTCATAATGCGCTCCACAGAAGAACTAGAACTTTACCAGGTTCCCACTGAGGAACCCGCGACATGTTTCACCACTACAGAGACAGTCGCTTGTTTCATCCCCGTACTGGAGGCTTCCCTTGCAATTGCCGAGGCCTACCTGGTAACCGGGATTGAAACCCCTCTACTAACAGAAACAGATGAAGAGGCAGGCAGCCTGGAAGCCCTGCAGGACGTCTCTGTGGAAGGATCCGCAGCACCACCGCCTTGTTGTACAACGGAACTAGCTTCAACATCTCCAGCCAACGAGCAGCCTGATGTGGTCATCGAGGAAGAGGTCGGAGAGGATGACGACGAGACCCACAGCATCGCTGAGGATCTCGACACCGGGTTCGCTTGGGGAGACAACAAGGAACTTCCTACCGGGCATACAGCTCGGGTACACTGGTCGGGTGCAATGCCGACACCTTCCCCTGTGCCGTTCCACCGGGTGCCGATCCAGACAGCCCGCCAAGTTCAAGCTTCCCGCCAAACCACCAGCTCCATTACTCATCTCTGCACCCCGAGCCGTAACGACTGAGATGTACGCCAGCGACGACGAGAGAAGTGGCGAGCCCGTGAGCGCGCCAACATGCAGGCCCGTGCCGAGGCTCGCCGCCAGCCGCCGCTGCCTGATGAACTCCGCCGTGAAGGTAGAATTTCCACCTTTAATTTACATACCGGGTGGGGGTTCGCTTGGGAGGTGGGTTTGAATGAGGAGGTGTTTGTGGGGCGACGGGACGTTGAGTCAAACTTGCCAAGAGGACATCCCGATCGCGACCTATACCGGGGCGATATTATCACCTATGAGCGCTACGCTTGTGCAGATGGGTGGTTCGCTATCCGGGCGCGCCATCATTCTCCGTGCCAGTGATTCAAAAAACTTGGACCCACTCAATAACTCTGCTTTCTGTTTGATCACTGACTGTGAGATCTCGCGGCCACAGCCTGAACTTTTACAAAAGGACAGCCGACCGCCCGCCGGGTCCGCACAAAGTGATTACCTGTTTCTTTGCTTATGTCACCAAAGCATACCTTTACCTGTTTTTCATTCTAATAAAAGTGTGTCATATGTTATAAAATACAAAAACCTTTGTAATGTGGGTAGTGTGACGCTTGGGACAAGCTTATTCAACCAAGGGGGAGTGTGGCGCCCCGCAACGAGTGCGTCACAAGGGAGTATTGCAGCCGCAATGTTCTCTGACACAGCAGTGATATAGTTAACTTTGAGATCCAACCCAACATGCATCACCTAGAACAGAGGGCCAATCCTAGGTCCTGGGGGGTGGAGTGTTAGGGAAGTGTAGTAGAACACACAATAATCTAGACAGAATAGACGGAGAAGAGAAAGAGCCTGGAACCTAGAGCGAAGCCTAGAACACAGAGCTTGGAGAGGAGCGGGGGCTCCGCACCCCGTGCGGGCCCCTGGGCCGTCACCGGTCGGGTGTCAGCACCTGAGGCCTTAACTACCGGGATTGGGCATTATCTACACGGGTTCCCAAAAGACTCCCGTGCCCACAACCTACAGCCGGTTCACTGGTACCGAAGCTGGCAGCAGTTCACCTCTGCTACGCGAACCAGAAGCGTGGAGGAGCAGCTTCACAGGAGCACCCCACCACCAGCCAACTTCCAGTCGTCTAACCAGCGGTGTACCCACCGAGGGATCCAAGGCTCCCCAAAACATCCAGAACGTACATCATGGATAGGGCATTGAAGCAGCCTCCCCGTACCCGACCTGGTATTCCTGGGCGACACTGGCAACAAGTTAGGTAGAATGGAGGAACACTTGCGGATCTCTGAGGGACACTATCACTGCTGAAGTCCACCCGGTCCACTACCTGTAACCACTGTATACCATGTACTGCCTGCTGGTTAGAGTAAAGACCCGTTATAGAGACTTTCTGTGTCTGTGCTTCCTTATGAACTGTCCGTCCGCACAATAATGTAACCGCTGCTGCCGCACAACATCTTGAGCAGCTCCAGCCTCCGGGGATCACCGCTCAGCCTGTGGGGAGCGTAACATCTTGCTGCTGTCCATCCCCGGAGGTTCCGCAGCATCGGTAGTCCTTACCGAATCAACTCATAGGTGGCGTCACGAATAAATTAAAAACCCCTTTAATCTGTTCCACCAAGACGTCTTCAACCCTTTTGATCTGCACTACACCGGGCCCCACTACCGGCAGGCACGGTCCACCCGTGACAAGGAGGAAGGAAGCATCGCCTGTCTAAACCGGAGTCCCGGCCACGGTGAGTCACACAGATTTCCAATTTTGTTATTGTGATAAACCTATGGTTTGAAAATAGTTTATAAAGGTAAGTCTTTATTATTATGATGCATAGCCTGGTTACTTGTTTTCTGTAGCGGTACCATATTTTTCGCTTTATAAGACGCACCGGATTATAAGATGCACCCCAAATTTGGTGAAGAAAAAGAGAAAAAAATATTTTTTAATGTAATGGTGTCCGTCTATTTACACCATGTTCCAAATTATTATGCAAATTGGTTTTAAGTGTCATAGGGATTTTTTTTTTGTTAATGAAACCCATTGATGGTATTGTGTCTCAGGGTTCTTTGGATCACTGAAATCAATCTCAGATACCTGTGATAATTAGTTAGGCAGGTGAGTCCAATAAAAGGAAAACTGGATGTTCCACAATATTAAGCAAGCCACGTTTTTTTAGTAACACGCCAAAGAAAAAGGATCTTTCTGCTGCCGAAAAGCAACAAATAGTGCAATGTCTTGGACAAGGGATGAAAACATTAGATATTGCACAAAAACTTAAGCATGATTATCGTACTGTGAAATTTTAAAGATTATATTGTTATCATTGGGATGTTTCTTCAATAAAATTCAATGTATACTCTAACGGGTGATGACTTTTATTACACTGACTGTCATTTGCACCGACCATTTAGGAAGATCAGAGAAAAAGAACATTTGCATAATAATATGGAACATGGTGTATAAATGGTGCCTAATAAACAAGGTTTCTATTGAATACAGAAACTTACTGAAGTGTTTCACTGTTGTACTTTTGAACTGCAGAATTGTTTATGCTTCAGAATTTATAATTTCACTGTAATATGTCAGTAAGCACATTGATTTGCAAAAAAGTGAATATTGAAATGATAAAATTCTTTTTACCAAGCCATCGCTTACTAACCTTCCCTTCATGGATGTTTGCTTAGAATTAAAAGATACACAGATGAAGCTTGCTTAGGGCACATGTCACACAGATATATGCAATGCACAGTTTCTTGTTTACAGCCTATTGGTTATTTACATTCTATTGAATCAGGAGAGCTGCCTAGCATTATATAAGTGCATTCCACAGAATAGACACCCCAATTTATTCAGTCTGCACTAAAGGGCCTGGCAGTATCCTGTATGAAATGTAAACATGTTCAATGAAAAGCTAAGAAAGATATATAAAGTAAGGTGCTGGTTGCAGTGGCGTAACTAGAGTCTGGTGGGCCCCGGTGAGAAATTTAGATCTGGGCCCCCCCCCTTCACCACCAGGGCCGGACTGGTACCAAGAAGCAGCCCTGGAAAACAAGCTCCACCAGCCCATATACTATAACACCCATCAGCCCCAATACGTAAATTTTGCTTTTACCCTGTTGTGGCCCTCACCACTTTCCTAAAGACGTTATTTGAAGAGCCACATGTGAATGGTGCAGCAGAGGGAATAATCAACCGCAGCTCCATTTACATGGTGCTCTTCAAAGCTCCGTTTCTCAGGATTGTGGGGTCCAAGTGGTCAGACACACAAACACACAGCCACCCACACTCAAACAGCCAGCCACACACAGAGCCACAGCCAGCCACACACAGAGTCACAGCCAGCCAGCCACACAGACACAGCCAGCCACACACACAAAGCCAGCCACACAAACAAAGCCAGCCACACACACATACACACACAGCCAACCACAGCCAGACTGCCGCACACAGCTAGCCACATAGACAGCCACCAGCCACACAGACAACCACACGCAGACACAGCCAGACACACATACAGCCACACACAAACAGCCAGCCACATATACAGCCACCAGTCAGGCACACACAGATGCAGCCAGCCAAACACATACACAGCCACACACACACAGCCACAGCCAGCCACACAGACAGCCAGTCACACAGACAGCCAGTCACACAGACAGCCACACACAGACAGCCACACACAGCCACATAGACAGCCACCAGCCACACACAAACAGCCACACATATGCAGCCAGCCAAACACATACACAGCCACACACATACACAGCCACAGCCAGCCACACAGCCAGTCACACAGCCACACAAAGACAGCCACACACAGCCACATAGACAGCCACCAGCCACACACAAACAGCCACACACAGGTGCAGCCAGCCACAGCCAGCCACATAGACAGCCACAGCTAGCCACACATCCAACAGGCCACACACACACAGCCATACAGTCAGCCACACACAGCCAAGCAGCCCCAGCCACACAAAGACACTGTCAGCCACACACAGCCAGCCACACAGCCATGCAACATCAGCCACACACAGCCATGCAGCTCCAGCCACAGCCAACCCAAGCCAGCCACGTGGCACCAGCCACACACAGCCAAGCAGCCCCAGTCACACCCAGACACAGTCAGCCACACACAGCCAAACAGCTCCAGCCACACACAGGTCACAGTCAGCCACACACAGCCACACACAGCAAGCCACACAGCCATTCAACATCAGCCACACACAGCTAGACACACACAGCCATCCACAGTCATGCAGCTCCAGCCACAGCCAACCCCAGCCAGCCACGTGGCACCAGCCACACACAGCCAGCCACAGACACACAGCCCCAGCCACACACATACACAGTCAGACACACGCAGCCAGCCACATAGCCATGCAGCCCAGTCATATACAGACACAGCCACACAGACAGACAGCCACAGCCAGCCACAGCCACACACAGTCAGCCACACAGACAGCTTGCCACACACAGCCAGCCACGCAGCCTCAGCCACACAGACATATAGTCAGCCACTCAACAAAGCTACGCAGCACAGTATAAGGGGTGGGCGTGCACACACAGTATGGGTAGGTGGGCACAGTATATGGGGCACACAGTATAACAAGGGGGCACAGTATATGGGGTGGCACATTATATGGGAGGTCATTAGTAGATGGGGAGGCACAGTATGGGAAGGGGGCACACAGTATATGGGGCACACAATATAGGGGGGTACAGTATATGGGGAGGGCACGCACAGTACATGTGGTGGGCACGCAAAGTATGGGGAGGGCACAGTATGGGGGAACACAGTATAGTGGGAGGGGGCACACAGTATATAGGGCAGTAGGGCACACAATATAAGAGGTACAGTATATGGGGTGGGCACACACAGTATATGGAGAGGGCACACAGTATATGGGGCACACAATACAGTGTCTGACCTGGCGCAGTCCTGGTATAGAGTCTCAATGTCTCTCCTGGTGATCAGCTTGCTATGGTTGATCCCTGGCTGGATGACCCCCGGCCCCCAGCCCCCAGCCCCCGCAGCACCCGCAGACAGATGAGCTCCAACCTCCTGCATATCCGGCACTCACTGCTGCCCCCGGGAACCGGGAGCCTGGCTGTATGCGACCAGCAGCAGAGATTCCGGCGGGCTCAGCATTACAGGACGAGGGGCGGACATAGCCATGCTCGGGCTCCCGGCCTGACAGAACAAGCAGTCACTCACCGCTGCCTCAGAGTGAGCCAGATTGCCGGAGCCCAGGACGCGGAGTGGCCACACACACCGCCGACACCAGCCTGCTTGAACGCAGGCCGGCACCGCTGCCTCCTTTCCCCTTCCTGACACACTGGCCATGAAGTCACATGGATGTGCGTCCTTGGAGACGCACATCCATGTGAAGCGGGGGCCCGGCGCTGGGATCGGCGGTCGCAGGGGGGGTGCGGGCTGCGGACGGCCTGGGCCCCTTATGGTCCCGGGCCCGGTCGCACCGGCGACCCCTGCGACCACGATTGTTACGCCACTGGCTGGTTAATATTTTGGCCAAAACACATAATCTCACAATCGACGTCAAGGGTTTTCACAATCTTGCGAGTCCCTATACTGAAATACAAAAAATAATTCATAGAAAAAAAAGATAAAATGTAAAAATAATTCACCGAAAAAAAGCAGTCTTTCTTACTAGAGATGAAAAACCAGAAAAACAAACAACTTGAGTCCGGATATATGCAAACGTATACATTTTTATTTAGACTGATGGGGGATAGGTGAGGTGACAACTTTAAAAACACATGGAAAGGATGCCAGAGTGAGAAATTACATTAAAAATTATACATCGCATACAGTAATTAGGCAGCACAAATAAGTATGATGAATAATACAACTTTCATATAAATTTACACATGGTGTTCTTGATACCAAAAAATAATGCATGGCAACCCTTTATTTGAATTCCCAGATATTAGAGTGTTTCTCTATATGCATTCAGTGCTATAGGGGATAATGTAGTGACTAAGGGTGACAACCAATGTCAATTTCTCTGTCCATTTTTTCATATATATTGAAACCCCCAAGGCCACCTAACAAGTCATTCCTGGGGAGAAACATATATTGGTATTTTAATGAATAATGTCCCCTACTTACTGAAGCTAATTCAACACCAAAACCCCCACTGATGCATAAAAGTGTGGCGCCCCTGCGTCCAGGAGGCCACAAAGGGAACTGCAGCCAGGCAGGTAGGATATGTTGCACACCAACACCCTCACAGCCCACATACCCACGTGTAAGAGGAGGTAACATCCAGCCCTGAGATTAGATACTCTATGAGATTGAGGGGTGGTGGATTCAGAGGAGTGGGTTGGGCACACCAGAAGTCAGGTGACTTGACAGTATATAGGAAGGGGGAGGAGTGAAGGTGTTCAGTAGGCCGAGGTAGGCTGAGAAGCAAAGACTGGAGCTCACACGTCCTGTGAGTGTAAGGCCTAGGAGCGCAGAATCTGTACTGAGCCAGTGCGAGCCAGAGGAGCGAGAAAGCCCATCCGAAGCTGATACCACCAGGAGTGTGAGAGGACTGAGCAGGGACGGTGTAACCCGGACCCTAGGAACGCAGCTGAAGCTACTGACTGCAGGCGGAGTAGCCCTCCTATATACCGAGAGGAACAGAGAGAAGGGAGCCTGGTAGAGCCTCAGGCTTGAGGACTGCTGGAGGCTGGGTGGTGCCAAACTGACTGGAAGCATTACTCGCCATCCAACTAACAACCTGTTGACACTGGTCTTGGTTTAATAGTGGTGTACTGCTGCAGTCCGCTAGAAATTGGGAGAGGAAGGTCGAGCGAGATGATGTGGGCGTTTCTTGTGGCACAATTCGAGCTTGCACACGGCCTCGGCCTCTGCCTGAACCACCATCACGTCCAGTTCCTTGTCCCTTGCCACCGGCCTTGCGCATTTTCAATGTTGTGCTGCCTGTATACAGCTAAATGAAGGCGTTCAAAAGATGTTTCTTAGCTGCACACTGAGATTACAGATTATAGCGGTTTAATCCCGGCAGCTGGAATGGTCAGACACAAACGCTGACGCGTATACCGTGTTTTGGCGTATACTACTTGGAGCTACAAGCCACTCCTGACGCACTAAGATGGTAAATGAATGCAGACAAGAGTTGGTTTTTAGCTGCACACTGAGATTACAGATTAGAGCAGGTTAAACCTGGCAGCTGGAACGATCAGACACAAACGCTGACGCGTATACCGTGTTTTGGCATATACTACTTGGAGCTACAAGCCACTCCTGCCACACAAAAATGGTAAATGAATGCAGACAAGAGTTGTTTTTTAGCTGCACACTGAGATTACAGATTAGAGGTTAAATCCCAGCAGGTGTACCAGTCAGACACAAATGCTGACGAGAATACAGAGTGTTTTGGTGTATATTAATTCCCACTACAAGCCACTCCTGCCGCACAAAAATGGTAAATGAATGCAGACAAGAGTTGGTTTTTAGCTGCACACTGAGATTACAGATTAGAGTGGTTTAATCCCGGCAGCTGGAACGGTCAGACACAAACGCTGACGCGTATACAGAGTGTTTTGGCATATGCTAATTTCCACTACAAGCCACTCCTGCCACACAATACATGGTAAATGAATGCAGACAAGAGTTGGTTTTTAGCTGCACACTGAGAATACAGATTAGAGTGGTTTAATCCCGGCAGCTGGAACGATCAGACACAAACGATGACGCGTATACTGTGTTTTGGCATATACTACTTGGAACTACAAGCCACTCCTGACGCACTAAGATGGTAAATGAATGCAGACAAGAGTTGGTTTTTAGCTGCACACTGAGATTACAGATTAGAGCGATTTAATCCCGGCAGCTGGAACGGTCAGACACAAACGCTGACGCGTATACAGAGTGTTTTGGCGTATGCTAATTTCCACTACAAGCCACTCCTGCCACACAATACATGGTAAATGAATGCAGACAAGAGTTGGTTTTTAGCTGCACACTGAGATTACAGATTAGAGTGGTTTAATCCCGGCAGCTGGAACGATCAGACACAAACGATGACGCGTATACTGTGTCTTGGCATATACTACTTGGAACTACAAGCCACTCCTGACGCACTAAGATGGTAAATGAATGCAGACAAGAGTTGGTTTTTAGCTGCACACTGAGATTACAGATTAGAGCGATTTAATCCCGGCAGCTGGAACGGTCAGACACAAACGCTGACGCGTATACAGAGTGTTTTGGCGTATGCTAATTTCCACTACAAGCCACTCCTGCCACACAATACATGGTAAATGAATGCAGACAAGAGTTGGTTTTTAGCTGCACACTGAGATTACAGATTAGAGTGGTTTAATCCCGGCAGCTGGAACGATCAGACACAAACGATGACGCGTATACTGTGTTTTGGCATATACTACTTGGAACTACAAGCCACTCCTGACGCACTAAGATGGTAAATGAATGCAGACAAGAGTTGGTTTTTAGCTGCACACTGAGATTACAGATTAGAGGTTAAATCCCAGCAGGTGTACCGGTCAGACACAAACGCTGACGAGAATACAGAGTGTTTTGGCGTATACTAATTTCCACTACAACCCCCTCCTGCCGCACAAAAATGGTAAATCAATGCAGACAAGAGTTGGTTTTTAGCTGGACACTGAAATTACAGATTAGAGGTTAAATCCCAGCAGGTGTATCGGTCAGACACAAACGCTGACGAGAATACAGAGTGTTTTGGCGTATACTAATTTCCACTACAAGACACTCCTGATGCACTAAGATGGTAAATGAATGCAGACAAGAGTTGGTTTTTAGCTGCACACTGAGATTACAGATTAGAGGTTAAATCCCAGCAGGTGTACCTGTCAGACACAAACGCTGATGAGAATACAGAGTGTTTTGGCGTATACTAATTTCCACTACAACCCCCTCCTGCCACACAATAATGGTAAATGAATGCAGACAAGAGTTGGTTTTTAGCTGGACACTGAGATGACAGATTAGAGCGATTTAATCCCGGCAGCTGGAACGGTCAGACACAAACGCTGACGAGAATACAGTGTTTTGGCGTATGTGCCCACAGGAAGGTTTTGCTGCGTTTGAGATCAGGTTTTGCCTTAGTTTTATGTAAATCCATGCTAATCTAATCCTGAGTTTTTGATTTCCATCAAAACCTATGTGATCAGGGAAAAGCTTTAGCAAAAGTTCAGCAAAGAATTGACATGCTCATTCTTTCTAAAACACAGCAAAACCTGAGGTGTTTCCACTTTCTTCACCAAACAAAAACCAATGTGTTGGGACAGCTAATCCTAGAATCATAGGTTTTGCTGGAAAACAAAAATGCAGCAAATCCTGTGGTGTTTACACTGTCTCCAGAGAACAAAAAACAATCTGTGTGAAAGCTTTTCCCTAATAACATAGGATTTGCTGGAAACCAAAAACCAAAAAATGGTAACTTACCAAAGAAACGTTTACATTCTTTGACCGATTTAATATAAAAACAGATTTCCTAAGACAAAATCCAAACACCTGGCCTCAAAATAATGACTTCCAAGAAGGATTGAAAATTGTCAAAACATTAAAAGTAGTTAATGATATGGCTGAGCGTGGTGTTAAATTAATAACCGACTTTAACGACCTTCTGACAAAAGATGAAGAACAAAAGCAATATGTCCTGCAAGTTGTAAGCAAATGCCGAGCATTATATTCTCACGTTTCAAAAACTACTTTAACAAAAGCTCTAGAATAGATTAGATAACGATTAGTGATGGGCGAATCCTAAATTACTCGGAATCGCTTGACTCTAGCGAGTCCGAGCACAGGACTCGCTACTCGTTGCGAGTCTAGCGAGTCCAATGTTAATGAATGGGGAAGCGAGTAATAGCGAGTAGTGTGAGATTTACAAATCGCAGATGTGTCTCGGAAGCTTCAGCCTGAAGCAATCCTAGTTTTGTCATTTATTTGCATTGGACTCGTTTACTTTGTAAGTAATCGCTGGGAAACTCGCACAGATAAGAGTCCTGTCTGCTCTGTGTGCTGGCTGCCAGCTCCAGGGTCCTAGAGCCCGCCTGCTGCCTGATGTAGCAGAGCTGAGATTGTTCTCAGTCTGCTCATTCCCTGTGTACAGACATGAATGTCTGTGCACAGAGATGATGTAGCAGTGCTGAGATTGTTCTCAGTCTGCTCATTCCCTGTGCATAGACATCTATATCTATGCACAGGGGATGTAGCAGAGAGGACATCGCGTTTTGGACTGCGTCGGACGGAAGAGGATTTTTTTAATTAAAGATGGAGTCCCTAATGGCTTTTTTTTTATTTCTAATAAAAAATTTTCTTTGTGTTGTGTTTTTTTTAAAACAATTTAATAGAAATTCATGGCAGTCATGTCTAATATTGGCGTGACCGCCATAAATTTCGGGTTTAGGGCCAGCTGATAATACAAAGCTGGCTCTAACCTCTTTATTACCCAGCGTGCCACCGCTACCAGGTCCGCTGGAAGAGCGGGTTCAGCGCCAGAGGATGGCGCTTCAATGAACGCGCCATCTTCTGGGGCGGCTGCGGGCTGCAATTTGCAGCAGGGGGTGCCCAGAAAGCTTGGGCATCCCTGCGCTGCGGATTCCAGCCCCAAGCTGCTTAGCTGTACCTGGCTAGACATAGAAATTGCGCGGAGCCCCACGCATTTTTTTAAAATTATTTCATGAAATTCTGAGATTCTGACTCTGACTCTGAGATTCTGACTCTGAGACTCTGAGACTCTGACTCTGAAATTCATGAAATAATAAAAAACAAATGCGTGGGGCTCCGCGCAATTTCTATGTCTAGCCAGGTACAGCTAAGCAGCTGGGGGCTGGAATCCGCAGTGCAGGGATGCCCAAGCTTTCTGGGCACCCCCCGCTGCAAATTGCAGCCCGCAGCCGCCCCAGAAGATGGCGCGTTCATTGAAGCGCCATCCTCTGGCGCTGAACCCCGCTCTTCCAGCGGCCCTGGTGGCGGTAGCACGCTAGGTAATAAAGGGGTTAATACCAGCTTTGTTATACAAGCTGGTATTAAGCCCGAGATTCTTAATGTCAGGCCACGTTTGACCCAGCCACTAAGAATCTCCAATAAAGGGTTAAAAAAACACAACACAGAGAAAAAATTTTATTTGAAATAAAAAAAAAAAGCCATAAGGGACTCCATCTTTAATTAAAAAAATCCTCTTCCGTCCGACGTAGTCCAAAACGCGATGTCCTCTCTGCTACATCCCCTGTGCATAGATATAGATGTCTATGCACAGGGAATGAGCAGTCTGAGAACAATCTCAGCACTGCTACATCATCTCTGTGAGCAGGCAGGCTCTAGGACCCTGGAGCTGCACAGAGAAGACAGCTGGACGCGGCTCGCAAAGAAACAGCAGTTACTTTGCGAGTTTCCCTGCTATCACTGGCACAGTAGCCGAGTCTAATGCAAACAATGGCAATCCTAGTTTTGTCAGCGTTTCTGACAAAACTAGGATTGATATTGATTTGCATTGGACTCGTGCGAGTAATCACTGGGAAACTCGCAGAGTACCGAGTCCTGCGAGTCCCTTACTACTCGCCGAGTAACGAGTCCTAGCGAGTAGATTCGCCCATCCCTAATAACGATGTAAAATTATCAACTCATGTAGGTACTACGTCTGTATCTTTTCTGTGTCTGTTTTGTATGTATTATATACCTCATTTTTATATTTTAAAATAAAAAATGTCATTAGACTTATCAGTATTACTTGTTTTTTTATTATATTTCTACTTTAAACTCAAAAATATACCAAAAAAAAAAAATTTTTATCACTTAATAACAAAATATACGAAGTATGCTCCTAGTGGTAACAGGTCACGCTCTTGGGGCTAAAAGCTGTTGTAACTCAGTTTGACTTAAAATAACAATTATGTATAAAATATAAATTTTGAAGAACAACATTAGCTTTCTCTTGAGATGTTAAGCGTGTTTTTATCATTTACCGTTCTGGAGTTATGGCTCCATATGTCAGCTTTTTGGCCAAAAATTTGGACTTTTTCAAACTTTGAGCGACGAGCGGCACGGGTTAACGTCGTTTGATCGAGCTCAAATTTTGGCTATCTCAATATCTGGAAAGGGGAAACGTTTTGTGGGGTCCAGACTAACAAGATTCCGACATTTATTTCCCCCCATATGAGATCCGGTCACTCTAGTGGGCACATATCCTAAGGGTATGTTCACACAGTGCGCTTTTGCTGCGGTTTTGCTGCGGTTTACCATTGGTTTCATGGTAGTGTATGCTAATTTGTTCTTGCGGTTTTGATTCCCAGCAAAACCAATGTGTTTCACAGAAATGCTGTGCACACACATTGGTTTTTGTTCTCTGGAGACAGTGTAAACACCACAAGATTTGCTGCATTTTTGTTTTCCAGCGAAACCTATGATTCTAGGATTAGCTGTCCCAACACATTGGTTTTTGTTTGGTGAAGAAAGTGGAAACAACTCAGGTTTTGCTGGGTTTTAGATAGAATGAGTGTGTCAATTCTTTGCTGAACTTTTGCTAAAGTGGAAACACCTGTGGTATTTCAATTTTCTGTAGAAAAAAAAAGTGTGTGTGTGAAAGCTTTTCCCTGATCACATAGGTTTTGATGGAAACCAAAAACTCAGGATTAGATTAGCATAGATTTACATAAAACCAAGCCAAACCTGATCTCAAACGCAGCAAAACCTGCCTGTGGACACATACCCTTAGTCCTCAAAAGGACGGTTGTGGTAATTAGATTGGCAGCCCTGTGCCTACACTAGCTGAAAGGCCACAAATCTGTCCCTCAATCAGCAGCAGCTCTCCCTACACTGACTGTCTGTGGAGCAGATATAGATAAAGTGATTGGTCACAGCACCTGTGGTTACGTGCTAGGCCCCTCGTTCCTCTAGCCTGCACCTGGACGCACGTCCAAACCGGAGAGTTCACATCCGGAACATAATGGCATATCAAAGTAAAAAACGGACAGCGCCACAGACCTTTGATGGTGAAAGAATCCTCTGTGTTTATTCCATGGTCAAGGAAAAAGCGACGTTTCGACCACGCCTGTGGTCTTTATCAAGCTTGGTAAAGACCACAGGCGTGGTCGAAACGTCACTTTTTCCTTGACCATGGAATAAACACAGAGGATTCTTTCACCATCAAAGGTCTGTGGCGCTGTCCGTTTTTTACTTTGATATGTCTGTGGAGCAGAGTGACGAGCACAGTGCGGTCAGGTCTTATAAAGACTTGATCATGCTGTGCGGCCAGCCAATCACTGTAAAGTCACAACCAACAGGGCTGTGGCTTTACAGTGGCTGTTAGCCAATCCCTGCATGTGGGCTGGCTCTGAAAAGAGCGCCAACATGTAGGGAGGTGGACCCCGAGCATAGCAAGAGTATTGCGGGATTACTCCGTACTCGCCGAGTACCCTGAGTACCGAGATATTGGTGCGAGTACCGAGTAGTGAGAAGCATAGTCACTCATCCCTAGTATGCTGAGCTATGAGATGTGTGAATAAAAGTAAACAATAATTTAATTTTGAATTTGATGAATATCACAGTTTTAATCACAGTTTGGTAAATGCTAACTTATCTTGAATTTTAAACTTCTTCCTTTGAGTAAGTGTTGGTTATCTAAAATAGAATTTACCACACAAATCCATCTAACAAAATACTATTACTGTTTTCAGTCTTTCTTTAATTCAGTGATAATTTTTTACATTTTTATCATTGACTGCTATTTTTGTGACAACAAAAAGAACATTTTTTGCTCTGTATATTTTTCTGCTGCTTGAACACTTGTAAAAAGAATTGTCTAGACTGACTAATCTGACAGTGATGTGATCACTGGGTCTTGGGAAGTGAGTGGGAGCTGCGGTGTCCTAGAATAATCGGTAAGCTCTTTCATGCAGCCAGGAGGCTGTGTTTCAACTGTAACTGGGGATAATATACAAGCCCCAGTTACAAGGGAAATTGGGATAAAATATTTGATGACAGAAACATTATGTATATTAAATGAAAAAAAGCAGTAACAAATAAATAAAGAATAATATTAGAAAAAAAACTATTTTTTCCAAATCCAAACTGGTGTTACAACATATTCAATTGGTCTTTTTAAATTATAAAAAAATACAATAAAATAAAAAATAATGTTAAAATACCATAACATTAAAGCCACATGAATTATGGTAAATTGTATAATCCTTAACTAGTTAATAGAGATGAGCGGACACGTGGGAGTTTGGGTTCTGCAGGTTGTGCCAGACTTTTTATAAAATTCTTTTCTGGCCCAAACTTGATCCGAACCTTATTGGAAGTCACTAATTGGACAGTTCAGAGTTCAACCCACATACATCCAGCCATAAGCAAAACACTTCCAGGGGAGGGAAGTAGGGGCTTTTTCATTTTCTATTTTTGGCATACACTACATCCAATAATGCTGATTTTTATCACCAGTGCGAGCCATTCAAACACTGCAAGCGAGCAGCACTGGGTCGAGCACAAAGTGTACTCAAGCACAAAGATGGTCACTCTGGTTATTTGCTTATGTAAAGCACCTGAACTCTTAACACACTGAAATTTTTTGGTAAAGTCTATGTTCAGTATGAACTCCAAACTCTAAAGTCTGGTTCACTCACCCCTACTAGTTAACATAATATTTTTTCAGATTGACTTATCTGTCAAGTTGAATCATAATCAATTTCTATTTGTAATAATTGAAAAATTACATTTTTTGTATCATCCATATAAATCTTCATTCTTTTCCCCAGAATATTTGCATTCAACTTTAACAATCAGTGCAATGCACCACAAATGGCACTACAACAAAAGAAGACCATCTGCGGAAAGGCATTATGCCAGCTCATGTTGTCACTGCTCTGACATAGCATTAATGAAAAGGCTCAAAATAGTTGGCAGGATATATTCTTCAATTATCTTCTGGGATGTTGTTGAAGAAGCTATAAACAATAAAGTAATATATTGTTATGTTTGATGGCAGCAGACTGTCCAACAAGATTAAAACATTAATCTTAAATAAAACATTTTTGGTCCATTGGGAACTCGACAGAGTCATTCATAACAAAGCGAACTAGCGTATCTCTGACTTGAATTGTAGCACCAGGGCTTCAGCAGTATGTTAGAGGTGATAAGGAGTCTGAAAAGGAATCCTTGGCTGCAGCCAAATATTTAACAAAACAAATAGTTTTACATTTAGCAGCATGTTACCCTGTTTTACACAGTCTTGTCCATTGAACAGAAAAACAAATATGATTTCTTTGTGGCAAAAGTCCTCGTTAGTGCTAAGTAGCCTTCAGTAATTGTCCACTACATGTAACTTGCTACTAGTGTAGTGGAAAACAAACATTATGCTTAAAGGGGATATTCAGAACCACACCAGACACTGTGTTACACATAGCTTGCAGCCATTGAAGAGAATGTAAACTAGTCTGCAGTACACAAAAATGGCCACTACACAGTGTACGGGCTGCGGTGTTTTCACTTTGTACCTGCTAACTAACTAACAATAAATCCTTAGGGGAGGTATGAATATCAAAGTATAAATGTCATTTCATTGAAAAAAAAATAAAAAAACCCAATACTGCATTGGTTGTCAATGATGGTTCACACAACAGCTAAGATAATGATTTTTTTATGCCATATGACTTATTTTCACAGATGTTTCTGTGGTGTTTTAAAAGCTGCATTTTCTGTCTGTGCGGGTGTGGCCAGAGTCAGTCAGCTCTGTGTGTGAGAGTAGGCTGATGGTGAGCTGTGTGGGGAGCCAGCAGACAAGATGTTAATAGAGATTGCTGTGTGGAGCCAGATGACAGAACAGAGAAGCTTGTATAGAGGAGTTTACATCATGACATTGCTCGGCTGTGTGCTGTAATCTGATACATTGTCTCCTAGTGAGCTTCAGGCACACAGTGTAGGCCACATCCCCTCCATTATCTGATTACATGTCCTTATTCACTGGGAAGATGGCTCTGACACAGATTCAGCTTCACACACAGTGCAATGGGACACCTTGTGGAAGGTTTATGAATGGTAACCACACAGAATTTTCTAATGAACTATATTAAAAGGTTTATTAAAATCACTTGCTCTACATTATTAGTAAATAACAATTTAAAAGGTAGTTATGCTTTAACTTCTTAATCCTAAAAACCCCATTAAGTTTGGAAAATCAAGTACTAATAAATGGGGATGTATGTAAATGCAGAAGTTAAATACCTACAGGTACATCCTAAAGAATTAGAATATTATCAAAAAGTTAATTTTGTTCAGTAATTCAATGCAAAAAGTGAAACACTTCTATTTGAAGTGTTTATTTCTGTTAATGTTGATGATTATGGCAAGCCAATGAAACCCAAAGGTCATTATCTAAGAAAACTAAAGTAGGGAGGGTAAAGGGTTAAAAACTGCACTGCCATATTCCACGGGGCATCAAAGTTTGAATATAATATTGATTTATTAATCAACGCATTTCAGGGTTCCCTAAAACACCCTAAACCATGGCAATATGATATTGATTCGTCATGAGGAAGGGGCCAGGGAGCCCTGAAACAGGTTGGGTAATAAATCAATATGTTCCAAAAAGACAAAATAACCGCACTCACCGGCTTCTGATCTTTGTTTTATTCACAGTCCATATCCATGTAAACTGACCATGAAGAGCAGGGAGGGGAGTGCAGGGGAGGCGCCTCCCCTGCACTCCCCTCCCTGCTCATCATGGTCAGTTTACATGGATATGGACTGTGAATAAAACAAAGATCAGAAGCCGGTGAGTGCAGTTATTTTGTCTTTTTGGAACATTATGGATTTTGTTTGTACCAGCACCGCAGGGCTACACTCTGGGCGTTAGTCACATCATTGTGACACAGGCTTGGGCTCAATTGTAGGTTAGTGCCCAGTTCCTTTTGCTAATAAATCAATATTATATTCACCCTTTGATGTCCCGTGGAATATGGCAGCACAGTTTTTAACCCTTCACCTCCCTTCTATATATGCACCACCCTTAGGACTGCAGCAGCTGTGATATGCTTTTCTAGTTGTTGTGACTCTCACAACCACACAAGGCGAAGCCTCTGAAAGCAATTTAGGTAATATTTTATTTCTTACACTCTTCATCCTCCCTACTTTAATTTTCTGAGGTAATGACCTTTGGGCTTTCATTGGCTGTAAGCTATAATCATCAACATTAACATAAATAAACACTTGAAACAGATCATTCTGCTTGTTATGACTCTATATAATATATGTGTTTCACTTTATGTATTGAATTACTGAAATCAATTAACTTTTTGATGAAATTCTAATTCATTGCACCTTTATATATAAAAAGTAACCTGTATTAATAAATATTACAATATGTGATAAAGTGCCAAGATAGTGCACCAAAATAGAAAAACAAACACCAGCACACAAATACAAATGAGAACACTTGTCACACGTGTCGAAATATAAAGGCTAATAATAAAGGAATAGCCTATTATGGCCCTAATATATACGCCCTAATTAGACCTGCCTAACAGGGGAATCTAGATGCCCAATAGATGAATGGGGTGTCCTTGTTCTGTGTCGGCTGTCCCTATTAAACCCTAATGGTCCCTTAATCAAGAACGGATCAGTTTAAACATCAAAAGATCAAAACAACACATGTGTGCAAGTAGTAGAATAACACCCTTCATTCTGCATTGGAGTGCACTGCTGGTGGGGATGGCCCTGTTACCCTCTATGATGGAGCATCTCTGTATGGTGATCTAAAGTATGATCTAGGCTATCCTACCAGACTATGCATCCTGTATAATAAGGAAGAGAATACTTCAACATCATTTCATATTACAGATAAGTCCATTACCATCACTCCTGATGAACCCATTCGTTTAAGGGAGAAACACGTTGAGTACTTTTGGGTATCTTTTGATATTTATATACTATATTTTCTATAAAATTGTGCTACAAACCATTATCTACCTTATTGTTTGAGAACTGCTATATCACCTTTTTTGCTGTGGATGTTATCCATGTCTATGGTCAAGTATTGTAACTTGCAATATGTTCATTCATCCTTGACTGAATCCCAATGCAGACAAATACTTATTTTTTTATTACTTGCACATATGTGTTGTTTTGACCTTTGGTTATGTAAATTGATCCAAGTTTGATTGAGGGACCATTAGGCTCTATTAGGGACAGCTGACATGGAACAGGGGCACCAAATACATGCATAGGGTGTTTAACTTCCACTGTTAGGCAAGTCTCATTAGGGCACACAATAGGGGCATAATAGAGTCTTCCCTTTACAATACCCTCTATATTCCAACATGTGTGACAAGTGTTGTTATTGTTTTTATTGTGTCCTGGCAGGGGTGTAACTACTACAGGTGCAAGGGTTGGGATCGCACACAGGTCCTGCAGCCTAGGGGGCCGCAAATGTCACTTTGACCCATAGAAAAAGGCTAATACTATTAAAGATTTGCAATAATTGGGGGCCCGTTGGAGCTTTCGCATCGGGGCCCCTCGGCCTGAAGTTACGCCACTGTGTGCTGGTGTTTGTTTGTTTTTATTTTTATTTTGGTGCACTATTTTGGCACCTTATCACATATTTTAATATTCATTAATGAAGGTTACGTTTTACATATAGGTATTTCCCTTCTGTATTGAGATAAATGTATACCTATTTAACCAGTCAGGTTGATGAAGGGATGTTCCCACTCTTCCCACATCCCTCAGCACCTGGAACAGGTGCCACAGTCCTTGTTACACACCTGTCATGAGGATTGCATGATGACGTTGTATGGAGACCTGTTATGCTGAAATACATATTGTTTGTATGCCTTCAACCGAGATGTCAGGATGTAAATACTAGTATGATAAAATGTAAAAAGTGGTTTGTATGGAGCCGAGGAGAAATTATGTTATCTGTATGGCTTTATACCGTATTTATTGCTTTATGTGTTTATTTATTGATCATGGTACTCAGTTTGAGTGTAGTCTAACACGTGTGGATTTGATCATAGTATTCGTGTTTATGCCTTGCTGTATATTCATGGAATTGTTCTGATATTACATTTTTGGAGCCTATTTCACCTTCATATGCTTCACATTTCCTTTTCAGGTATACAGAGATTTTTTTTACCAGACTTCATATGCATCTTGGGATGAATCAGTATGAAGATATGCCCTGCAACATTCTTCCTGCAAATGGCTTTGACATGTGTATGAAGCATGAATAGTTATGTAGCCTGCAAAAATAAGTCTCTGTATGTTAACTTTTTTATAAGAAGAGCAATCTTTTAGCTTTTGTTCAAAGTATGAAATAGGTTTGGCATGAGCACGCTGCAGGGTCGTGATTGAATAAGACATAGATGCTGTATATTGGGGAAAATTCGAAGTGAGTTGGAAAGTCAAAGTCATGTGCAGGGTGGAAGGGGTAGAAACAAATAAAAGGGTGTTGTTTAGGCATTAGATGCTTGAATTGATTACGTTTCATTGTCACCTATTCTGACAAATTGTGACAAGAAATCCCATTACACATATCCTGTGTGTTATAGACTGCTGATGTAAGATTCTCTACCTTCAACATATCTTGTATTCTTTAAAATCACTAGATTATCATTAGAGTCGCAATTTAATGCCAGAGATTTAAGATGCATGCCTGAGTTACTGTTGAATTGCTGTGTCATGCTATAGGAAATCAGTAATTCAAGCTAAATGGAGGATAGTTGTGTAAGAATTCCTGAAATGGCTCACAGAAAATTACATACATTAAAAAGAACATCACAGAAAAAGAAACTGCCATTACCAATGCACTAACAACAGCAGGGAGCAGGCCCCCATGATGATGGTGGAAGAAACACAAGTGCAAAATACTGATGAAAAAAACTAAGGCCACGTGCACACGCTGAGTATTTGATGAGTTTTTCACCTCAGGATTTGTAGGTTTTGGCTACAAATCCTGAGGTAAAAAACTCATCAAATACTGAACGTGTGCATGTGGCCTAAGAATGTACCAAATTTGGAGGAGGCCGTGGCTATCATTACCTCTTCATGACCAAAGAAGTTGTTAGGACTTTGGATCTTCTATTGACATTCTTTGCATCTTACCTCTTTTCAAGATGGTGTCTGAGGCTTCGCTCTTGTTTATGATCTTCCTCTGCATTTATAAACCTTAGCCTACTGTCTAGCCATTTACAAGTATTTACTTTGGATTCCTTGCTTTACCAGTCTATTCCACCTCCTGCTAATCCACTCAGGATTCTCCAGCAACTGCCATAGGATTCCAACAATCTCATCTGCCTCCTGCTACTTTTCTTCTACCAGCTGCCTGTGTTTAGTTCCCTGACTGCTTCTGTTTTACCAAGCCCTGTGTCACATAAGCCTCGTGTGCCCTGCCAGCACTTACGGAACTATTGTTTATTGTGCAAATGCAAAACTCAGGACTCTTTTTAAAGCTGCACGTCACTTATGCAATAGAAGAAATAAGGTGCCAGCATTTGGTCTGTATTTTGTAAGTCAAAACAAACAGTGGTCTAAGACTCAGAAACAATATAAATCTTTCCATTAAAGGTTTTCTCTCTGTAGGTTTTGGTTTTGGCTTACAAATTCTGATGCAAGTCAAAATTATCAAAACCTTAATAAAGGGACTAAATCATCATAATATTATATCAGCTTATTCTGTTAGAAATCAGTTTAAATATCAATCTTATAAGAAGCACATATAGAGTCAGAATTGGCACCTTGATGGAATACACTTATTCTTACAGAAAGAAAGCACCAGACTGTTGCGAATGCATAATTCATTTAGGGAGAGGATATGAAATGTCTCATAAATTGAATCTGTGAAAGTGTTTTCTGACTATCTTTGTATACTTTTGTTCATGACTGAAGCATATGAATGATACCAAACTCAGTTTTCACATAACAGATCTACCACTTAGTTTTTAATTTCCCTAAGAAACCTTGCCTTGATAAGAATCCCTAGCTATAAATAATTCATGTGCATGCTTCCATTGAACAGATATGCCACTACTACTTCTCCATTAAAAGGATCATTCATCAAATATCTCAACTCATTATGTAATCTGCCCAGTTTTCTTTATGTGTTGTGTTAAGTTGAAATGTAATAGGTGAAATAGCTCTTTGACGCACATTGCAGAAACTTTTCAGTACACAAATACACATTTGCGGACACTCTCATTAACTGTTAAAGGATTATAACAAAAAAAAAAATAATAATGGCCTCTATGACATCAAACCAATTACAAGTGATAGTTTATCATAAATATATTAAGTAACCACAAGAATTTTTCAATTTATATTGCACATCATAATGCCCATGGGTGCAGATGAGCCTTGCACTGTGGTTCAGCCCATTTTTGACAATTAATATAATCATAGATGTTAGAAGAGATGTACAGTGGTAGAAGAAAATTACTATTCTCTCTAAAAAAAATGTCACCACTGCTGTCTTAAAGTGAATGGACCTGAGCTGCATTACAATGCATAATTTATAGACCTATACTATATTATATTTTTCTAATCCTAGTCAATGCCTTTCACTGGAAATTATTTTCTCTAGAAATGTTATTTATAGAGTGGTAATTTGCAGGTAAATGGCATTTAAATCATGCCAGGCAGACTTACTGGAAAAGCGGCTGCAGGGAGTAAATTACATTTTATTCTCTCTTCAGCTGCTTGCTTCTAGTCATTAGGGTTATGCAGGAGCTGGTTTTTGTTATCCACTTTTCATATTCAGGGTTGATCTCTGCTTGTTCTCTTTTGGCTGCTGCCCTTTATTGAGCTCAATACTTGATGATTTATCTGTAAGTTGCCTATCATTCCTTAATTATTCATCACTGCTGAGTGTTGAGACTGTAATATTATCAGTTGCGGTTTTTCAGGATGCTGCATGTAACTTCTCTGTTGCTATTATCCCCTCAGACTCCAGTGATTTTAATAATTTGCAACTACTTAAATGCTGGTTAAAAAATTATTTGATGTAAGCCTTATGAACCATTTTCACAGTCTATTCACATTTATATTGAAATCCACCAATATGAAAGATAGGAAAGGCTGTAATGGTGGGTTTACACGTCCCGATATCGGCGTCCAACTCCGACCAAAAGTCACGTGGTTCGTTGCGTTGGCCCCGATATCGTTCGTGCGTTGTATAGTATAAATGACCAATACGATGCACGAACTATCCCAAAACAATATCGGGGATCGAATGAGCGGGCTGTCCAACGGCCCGATATTGGATTGAGGTTGGAGCCGGATCGGGCTGTGCAAACGCCCAACTAAGATGTGCAGTACAACGTCCCCTATTTCTCCCATTTTAAATGGTCGTTCCTGGGTCAGCCGTACAAAGGGGCGTAGACATCCTAGAAACGTTGTATGCCGATATTGCGCTGTGTAAATCTCCGATGCGATCTTGGAAATCTGGGCAGAAAAAGCGCGCCTCCGCGCCGTTGGATCCAATATCGGACCGACGTTGGAGAGTGTAAACCCACCATAAGTAAATTTTCAACATCAAAATAAGTGCCTAAACGTGACTAAATCATTGCACGTAAGAAGGCACTCAAAGCTGAAAGACCCCATGTCATTATATAGTTTATACAAAGAAAAAAACAATATTATAGTAATGACCAAAAATGAAAATACGGGATGATTACATAGCAGGGCTATATAGCCTTACCTAGCCAAAGACAAGAAATGCTTAGTAAGACCCAAACAGGATAGATGACATAAACAGGAACTATACATGTGTTTCCAATCAAGGCTTCTTTATGTTCAAGGTTCTTGCAAAAGAATTTGGTCCAAGTATGGTGCATTTTGGCTCTCTGTGGCTTTCCAGCCACTGTTTTTAGTTGCTTTTTTCCTGTTATAAATTTATATGTATAACCAAGCTGTGATATATTGAGTATAATAAAGTTTATTCTATTACTAAAGATTGGTTCTGCTTTTAGTGCCTTCTTAGGTGCAGTGATTAAGTCACGTTTAGGCACTTATTCACATAGTATTGTAATCTGATGTAGATTTATCCAACTTCCATATATACAGTTGTGGCCAAAGTATTGATACCCCTGCAATTCTGTCAGATAATACTCAGCTTCTTCCTGAAAATGATTGCAATCACAAATTCTTTGGTATTATTTAGTGATGAGCTAGTATGCTTGTGACTACTCGGTACTCGCACGAGTATCGCTGTACTCGGGCTACTCGGCGAGTACCGAGTAATCTCGCGATACTCGTGCTGTACTCGGGGTCCTCATCCCTGCATGTTGGCACTCTTTAGAGAGCCAGCCCACATGCAGGGATTGGCTGGCAGTCACTGCAATGCCACAGCCTGTTAGTTGTGGCATTGCAGTGATTGGCCGACCGCACAGCGTGACCGAGCCTTTATAAGACCGGCCACGATGTGCTCTGCACACAGCCATCAGACAGTGAGTGTAGGGAGATGGTCTGTTGCTGCTTAGGGACAGATTTGCGTCCCTCATAGGTAGATCCGGAGCAGGGCTGCAAACTGCTGCTGACCACAACAGTCCTTCTCAGGACTAATCTAGGAGGTTATAGGCAGGGTGATCCAGATCGGAGTCCAAGCTTTACAGTGACCAGAACAGTTCCTCAGGAGACTGTTGTAGTTGACTAGCTGTATACAGGCAGGGTCTAATATCCAAATTGCCTGTGACCAGAACAGTCACCAGACTGTTGTAATTTGACTAGCTCTAAAGAGCAGGGTCTAATATCCAGCTTTGCTGTGACCAGAACAGTCACCGACTGTTGTAATTGACTAGCTCTAAAGGGGCAGGGTCTAATATCCAGCTTTCCTGTGACCAGAACAGTCACCAGACTGTTGTAATTGACTAGCTGTAAAGAGGCAGGGTCTAATATTCAGCTTTACTGTGACGAGAACAGTCACCAGACTGTTGTAATTGACTAGCTGTAAAGAGGCAGGGTCTAATATCCACTTTCCTGTGACCAGAACAGTCACCAGACTGTTGTAATTGACTAGCTCTAAAGAGGCAGGGTCTAATATCCAGCTTTCCTGTGACCAGAACAGTCACCAGACTGTTGTAATTGACTAGCTGTAAAGAGGCAGGGTCTAATATCCAGCTTTCCTGTGACCAGAACAGTCACCAGACTGTTGTAATTGACTAGCTCTAAAGAGGCAGGGTCTAATATCCAGCTTTCCTGTGACCAGAACAGTCACCAGACTGTTGTAATTGACTAGCTCTAAAGAGGCAGGGTCTAATATCCAGCTTCCTGTGACCAAACAGTCACCAGACTGTTGTAATTGACTAGCTCTAAAGAGGCAGGGTCTAATATCCACTTTCCTGACCAGAACAGTCACCAGACTGTTGTAATTGACTAGCTCTAAAGAGGCAGGGTCTAATATCCACTTTCCTGAGACCAGAACAGTCACCAGACTGTTGTAATTGACTAGCTCTAAAGAGGCAGGGTCTAATATCCAGATTTCCTGTGACCAGAACAGTCACCAGACTGTTGTACTTGACTAGTTCTATACAGGCAGGGTCTAATATCCAGCTTTCCTGTGACCAGAACAGTCACCAGACTGTTGTAATTGACTACTCTAAAGAGGCAGGGTCTAATATCCAGTTTCCTGTGCCCAGAACAGTCACCAGACTGTTGTAATTGACTAGCTCTAAAGAGGCAGGGTCTAATATCCAGCTTTCCTGTGACCAGAACAGTCACCAGACTGTTGTACTTGACTAGTTCTATACAGGCAGGGTCTAATATCCAGCTTTCCTGTGACCAGAACAGTCACCAGACTGTTGTAGTTGACTAGCTCTAAAGAGGCAGGGTCTAATATCCAGCTTTGCTGTGACCAGAACAGTCACCAGACTATTGTAATTGACTAGCTCTAAAGAGGCAGGGTCTAATATCCAGCTTTCCTGTGACCAGAACAGTCACCAGACTTTGTAATTGACTAGCTCCAAAGAGGCAGGGTCTAATATCCAGCTTTCCTGTGACCAGAACAGTCACCAGACTGTTGTAATTGACTAGCTTAAAGAGGCAGGGTCTAATATCCAGCTTTCCTGTGACCAGAACAGTCACCAGACTGTTGTAATTGACTAGCTCTAAAGAGGCAGGGTCTAATATCCAGCTTTCCTGTGACCAGAACAGTCACCAGACTGTTGTAATTGACTAGCTGTAAAGAGGCAGGGTCTAATATCCAGCTTTCCTGTGACCAGAACAGTCACCAGACTGTTGTACTTGTCTAGTTCTATACAGGCAGGGTCTAATATCCAGCTTTCCAGTGACCAGAACAGTCACCAGACTGTTGTAATTGACTAGCTCTAAAGAGGCAGGGTCTAATATCCAGCTTTCCTGTGACCAGATCAGTCACCAGACTGTTGTAATTGACTAGCAGTATACAGTCAGGTCTAAAATCCAGCTTTCCTGAGACCAGAACAGTCAGGAGACTGTTGTAGCTGACAAACTGTATACAGGCAGGGTCTAAAATCCAGCTTTCCTGTGACCAGAACAGTCACCAGACTGTTGTAATTGACTAGCTCTAAAGAGGCAGGGTCTAATATCCAGCTTTCCTGTGACCAGAACAGTCACCAGACTGTTGTAATTGACTAGCTGTAAAGAGGCAGGGTCTAATATCCAACTTTCCTGTGACCAGAACAGTCACCAGACTGTTGTAGCTGTATACAGGAAACATGCGCAAGGGCGTTGGCAAGGGACAAGGAAGTGGACGAGTTGGTGGTGCAGGCAGAGGCCGTGGTCGTGTGCAAGCACTAATTTCGCAACAACAAAGTGGCACATCTACTCGTTCGCACGTCCTCTCCCAAATTCTTGGGGCCCGCAGCAGTACACACCGCTCTTGAACCAAGACCCGTGTCAACAGGTTGTTACTCAGATAGCGGATAATGCTTCAAGTCAGATTGGCACCTCCACAAACACCCTGTCTTCCACATGGTCAAGTGTCAGTAGCCGTGATACTGCACCGCACATTTCCCAACCTGATCCTCCTTCCTATCACCAGGCCGAGTACACGTCCACGGACATTACTGATCCCACACTAGGACACTCGGTAGAGCTGTTCACGTATCCATTCGCAGAATCTGGCCTCTCGCCAGCTACTGTTGAAGTGGGTGATGAGATAGTATGTCCAGATGCCCAAATATTTGAACAGCCACGTCCTCACGAAGGGAATGTTGGCAATTGTGTCTCAACAGGGGGTGGACGATGATGAGACACAATTGCCAGGAAGTCAGGAGGAGGACCAGGGTGCAGAAGAGGAAGACGACGTGGTGGATGATCCAGTAGCTGACCCAACCTGGCAGGAGGATATGCAGAGCGAGGACAGCAGTGCACAGGGGGAGGGAGGCGTAGCTTCCCAACAGGCAGTAAGAATCAGGGTCGTGTCCGCAGGCAGAAGGCAGGCAACCATTCCCCGATACAACAACACGACACAAGGTGCCTGTGCAAATGTTAGTTCTTCCCGAGTCTGGCAGTTTTTTAAGTTGGCTCCAGATTACTCTAAAAAGGCCATTTGCAACACCTGCCATGCCAGCATCAGCAGGGGTACGAAAACTAGCAGCCTGACCACCACCAGCATGATCAGGCACATGTCAGCCAAGCACCCAACTTTGTGGGAAGTACAACAGAGTCGAGGAGTGGTGCTTGCTGATGTCACTGCTACGTCTTCGCGTGTTGTGCGTGCGAGCGAATCCCCTGTCAATGCTGGCCTCGAACAAGCCTCCGGCCCTGCACCTGACATTTTCCATGCACAAATAACACCACCATCAAGCACGTCCTTTTCCCAGAGCAGCGTTCAATTATCCATTCAGCAAACCTTTGAACGCAGGCGCAAATGCGCTGCCAACACCCCACATGCCACAGTCCTAAATTATCACATTTCGCGACTGCTTGCGCTAGAAGCGTTACCTTTCAGGCTGGTGGAGACGGAAGCATTCCGCAACCTGATGGTGGCTGCTGTCCCACGTTACTCGGTCCCAAGCCGCCACTATTTCTCCAGATGTGCCGTCCCCGCATTGCATAACCATGTGTCCCAAAGCATCACACATGCCCTGAACAACGCTGTTTCAGCCAAAGTCCACCTAACCACAGACACGTGGACAAGTGCTTGTGGGCAAGGCTGCTACATCTCCTTGACGGCACACTGGGTTAATATTGTGGAAGCTGGGACCCAGTCTGAGCGAGGGACCGAACACGACCTTCCCACACCAAGGATTGCAGGCCCTACCTCAGTCAGGGTTTCACCCACACTCTACAGCTCCGGAATGTCATGCTCCTCAGCCTCCTCCTCCTACGCATCCTCATCCACTTTACCCTCCACACCAGTCCCAAGCTGGAAGCACTGCAGCACTGCCTCTGCGAAGCGGCAACAGGCTGTGCTGAAGCTAATATGCATAAGTGACAAACCCCACAAGGCAGAAGAGTTGTGGACCACTGTGAAACAGCAGTCAGATCACTGGCTCACACCTCTGAACCTAAAGCCAGGAAAGGTCGTGTGTGACAATGGCCGGAACCTGGTGGCAGCTTTGAGGCAGGCCAGCTGACGCATGTTCCATGCGTTGCCCATGTGCTCAACCTGGTGGTTTAGCGGTTTCTAAAGTCATACCCAGAGCTGTCTGATCTGTTGGTAAAAGTTTGCCGCCTGTCTGCACATTTTCGCAAGTTACCTGCTGCTTCAGCCGGCCTTGCCGGCTTTCAGCGCCGTTTGCGTCTTCCGGCCCACAGACTGGTGTGTGATGTCCCCACGCATTGGAATTCAACTATGCACATGTTGGTCAGGATATGTGAGCAGAAGAGGGCAGTTGTGGACTACCTGCATCACCTAAGCCGTCGGGAAATGGGTCAAACTCCACACATAACACCTGAGGAGTGGAGATGGATGTCGGACCTATGTACCGTCCTCCAAAACTTTGAGGACTCCACCAAGATGGTGAGCGGCGATGACGCCATTATTAGCGTCACCATACCGCTACTCTGCCTTCTAAAACGGTCTCTGCTGAAAAACCAAGAGGATGCTTTGCAGGCGGAGCGCGATGACTTGGAGCAAGAAACATTAGTTGGTGTGGGTGATAACACACAGCCCACCCTCATCTCATCACAACGTGCAGTGGACGACTATGACGAGGAGGAGGAGGAGGAGGATGAAGACATGGAGCAACTCTCTGGCCAAATTGAGGATATGACATGCACACCAGTCATACCCTCGCTTCAGCGTGGCTGGCCAGAGGACAGGGGAGATGAGGAGGAGGAGGACAGCATGTTCAGTCATCGTGTTGGTCAGGATACTGAACTGATGGCTGTTAAGAGTCTGGCGCACATGGCTGACTTTATGGTAAGCTGCCTGGCTTGTGACCCTCGCGTTCAGAACATCTTGGCCGACAATCAGTACTCGTTGGCAACACTCTTAGACCCACGGTACAAGGAGAACTTTATATCTCTCATTCCTGAGGCGGAGAGGTCAGCCAAAATGCAGCAGTTCCAGAAGGCCATAGTCACGGAAGTAGGCAAAGCATTCCCCTCTCAAAACGCTAGCGGCATAGGTCAGGAATCGGTGGACAACCAAGGCGTACGGCCGAGAGGGGCACAAGTCCAATCCGCCAGAGGTAGGGGAACTGTCTTTACGATGTGGGACAGTTTTCTCAGCCCCTCACGTACCACAGCCCCTGAGGTGCGGGGTAGTGCCACAAGAAATGCTAAGTTTGGCCAGATGCTGAAGGAGTACCTTGCAGATCGAACAACTGTACTGCGAGATTCCTCTGTGCCTTACAATTATTGGGTCTCCAAGCTGGACACGTGGCATGAATTGGCTCGCTACGCCTTGGAAGTCCTGGCCTGCCCTGCCGCTAGCATTTTGTCAGAGCGTGTTTTCAGTGCCGAAGGTGGAATCATTACTGATAAACGCACCCGCCTGTCAACTGAAAATGCTGACAGGCTGACTCTGATCAAGATGAACAAGGGTTGGATTGGGCCAGACTTCACCACACCACCAACAAATGACAGCAGAATTTAAATTTTGTTATGGGAATTTGCCATGTACCTCCACTCACCCATGGGTACACACTTCTGGACTTTGGCTAATCACTGGACTGCTCCTCCTTCTCCTCATGTGCCACCATGATGACCGTTACAATAGTTAGGCTGTTGTTTCAGGTATACCCCCAGTGGTAAATTTTTTCGCCCATTCTTTTAGAATGGGCATTACAACGACAGGAGACCCACTCCTTTTCAATGGGAAAAATGTTTTGAGGCCCTCATGCACGTCTCTATCCAGGGACAATGTGGAGCCTCCCAATTGTTGGCTGCCCTGCCAAAGGGGTATACTACAATATACCCACTTGAGGTTTACAGGCCCTCATGCATGTCTGTATGCATGGGTCATTGTTGAACCTCCCAATTTTTGGCTGCCCTGCCAAAGGGCTATACTACAATACACCCACTTGAGGTTTACAGGCCCTCCTGCATGTCTCTATCCAGGGACAATGTGGAGCCTCCCAATTTTTGGCTGCCCTGCCAAAGGGCTATAGTAGAATACACCCACTTCAAGTCTACAGGCCCTCCTGCACGTCTGTATCCAGGGGCATTGTTGAACCTCCCAATTTTGGACTGCTCGGCAAAGGAAAATACTACAATAGACCCACTTCCTCAAAATGGGCACATTATGTCAAGACAGGGCTTCATGTACGTCGCTTCTCAGGGACATCGGAGTGCCGCACAATGTTTTCCCGTGAAATCTTTCATGTGATCACAAAAAGTAACATACACCAGCTGTATCTCACTATTGGGTATGTGCCCTTAACATTTCCACCCTGAATATTCATATTGGTGTCATTTTGGAAGGTTTTCTAGTGACTCCGTAAATTTGGCGTGAAACTCGGACAACATTGTTCACAGCTGTGACTTTTGAGTGAGAAATGCTTACAGGGGTCTTCCCCATGGTGTTGCCATGTCATTTGAGCATTCTTCTGAGACTTTTGTGACATTTTTAGGGTTTCTACATGCTGCCGGCAGTCATTTCATAAAAATACTCGGGTCTCCCATAGGATAACATTGGGCTCGGTGCTCGGGCCGAGTACACGAGTATCTTGGGATGCTCGGCCTGAGCTTCGAGCACCCGAGCATTTTAGTACTCGCTCATCACTAGTATTATTATCTTCATTTAATTTGTCTTCAATGAAAAAAACATAAAATAATTGTCCTAAAGCCAAATTGGATATAAATCCACACCAAACATAAAAAAGGGGGTGGACAAAAGTATTGGCACTGTTAGAAAAATCATGTGATGCTTCTCTAATTTGTGTAATTAACAGCACCTGTAACTTACCTGTGGCACCTAACAGGTGTTGGCAATAACTAAATCACACTTGCAGCCAGTTGACATGGATTAAAGTTGACTCAACCTCTGTCCTGTGTCCTTGTGTGTACCACATTGAGCATGGAGAAAAGAAAGAAGATCAAAGAACTGTCTGAGGACTTGAGAAACCAAATTGCAAGGAAGCATGAGTAATCTCAAGGCTACAAGTCCATCTCCAAAGACCTGAATGTTCCTGTGTCTACCGTGCGCAGTGTCATCAAGAAGTTTAAAGCCCATGGCACTGTGGCTAACCTCTCTAGATGTGGACGGAAAAGAAAAATTGACGAGAGATTTCAATGAAAGATTATGCGGATGGTGGATAAAGAACGTCGACTAACATCCAAACAAGTTCAAGCTGCCCTGCAGTCCGAGGGTACAACAGTGTCAACCCGTACTATCCGTCGGCGTTTGAATGAAAAGGGACTGTATGGTAGGATACCCAGGAAGACCCCACATTCTCAGCTGGACTCAGAGGTGTGCAGACGTGCTGTCTGCTCTCTGCCAGACTGTGGAGACAATAGGGCACCTTGCTAGTGGCAGCCCATTGCAGCAGTTATTATTTTGTTTGTTACAGTTTTGCCACAGTATTTGTACCTTTCCTGATGTCTTTTTGGACCTCTAATTTCAACCTTGGATCTATGCAATGTTTTTCATCTCGTGGACTGCGACGTTCCTGCACGCTGGTCTGCTGTGGGATGGAAAATGCAGCCCACCCCACACTTTCTACTGCCGCTGGGCACACAGCATATGGTTTTCACCTGGATCCTCCACTACCACTCACAAGTCCCCTGCTGGCATGGCCACTTTGGGGTACGCTATATGGTCCATCTCAGCTAATTCTACCGATGGATGTATGCTGTTGCCCACAGCCTGTGTCAGTGATACAGCCATATGTGCTCAGCGGAGAGCACCGTATACAATATGCCACGGAGAGGCCTTGTGGGATGGATGGAATCACTGATCGGAGGGTTGTCCCTAGGTCTGTCGCTAAACGAGTAGTGTATTCAAGGAGTCATCTTCTGGAACTGCGCAGGACAAAGTCTTCTCCAGCAGTTGCAATACCACATGTTCCACGGGAAATGAGGAGACCTTTCAGAGGTTGCAGAGCAGGCAAGAAGATCAAGTCCTGGAGGAGAAGGTTTAAACCTGCGGTCCCATCCATCATCATGGGTAATGTACGATCGCTTGGTAACAAGTCGGATGAACTGCTGGCTCTGAGTAAGACCCAGAAGGAGTTCAGGGAATGCAGTCTCATGTGCTTTACAGAAACCTGGTTGCATGAGGACATCCCAGATTCATGTGTATCGGTACCAGGGTTTCATATGGTTCGGGCTGACAGGGACAGAGTGAAGTGCGGTAAGAAGAAGGGTGGAGGAGTGATACTGTACATTAACAACAGATGGTGTAATCAGGGGCATGTAACAGTAAAGGAGAGATATTGTTGCTCAAACATTCAACTATTAGTAGTGGGCCTCTGGCCTTACTATCTGCCTAGAGAATTCTCTCTTGTTATTGCAGTGGTGTCGTATATATACCACCATCTGCAAATCCAGAGGCAGCTGGGGAAGTACTGTCTGGGGTGATTGCCCGGCTTCAGACGAAACACCCTAACTCTCTAACTGTCATTTCTGGGGATTTTAATCGAGCCAAGATCTCATTACCAAAGTTCTATCAATATTTCAAATGCTCTACACGGGACAATTATATATTGGATCTCCTCTATGCCAGTGTTAAGGATGCTTACTCATCATCTGCATTGCCCCCCCTGGGGAAATCTGACCACAACCTCATACTATTGTCTCCAGCCTATCAACCAGTTGTCTGCAACCAACCAGTGACAATTAAACAGATAAGGAAGTGGTCTCCGGCAGCAGAGAAGAGGTTACAAGACTGCTTTGATTGCACAGACTGGGAGGTGTTATGTGCCAGGGAACATAATGATGATGTTAATGAGGTTACCGGGAGAGTTACTGATTACATCAACTTTTGTACTGACAATATTGTACCTATTCATGAGATTCGGTGTTATGCAAACAACAAGCCTTGGATTACAAAAGAATTGAAACATCTACTAAACAGGAAAAAAAAAGCTTTTAAAAGGAAAGACAAGAAGGAGATGAAAATTGTACAGAGAGACTTAAAGGGGAAAATTAAGATTGCCCGTGAAGCATTCAGAATTAAATTGGAAAATAAATTGTCACACAACAACTCCAGAGAAGTGTGGGCTGGAATGAAGCTATTGACTGGGTTTAAGGCAAGATCAGATCAGGGGGGGGGGGGCTTATCATGGCTAATGAGATGAATGAGTTTTTCAACAGATTACAACGATAAATGTGCAATGTCAACAGGGGAGAAGGCTGGGGAGCGACAAGCAATATCAACTGGGAGGAGGAAGTTGGAGACTTTCTTGATCTCAGAAAATGATGTGAGGGAACAGTTTAGTAAGCTGGTCATTGGTAAAGCAGCAGGGCCTGATGGTATCTGTCCACGTGTCCTCAGAGTGTGTGCAAATCAGTTGTGCACTGTCTTCCAGCACCTGTTTAACTGGAGCTTACAATCACAGAGAGTACCAGTTCTATGGAAGACTTCTTGCCTGGTGCCGGTTCCCAAGACTACCTTCCCGAGCTCCCATAACGACTATAGACCGGTGGCCTTAACATCGCATGCGATGAAGTCCTTGGAGAGAATTGTATTTGCCTACTTGTGTCCGAGGGTTCTGCTTTTATGGACCCCCTTCAATTTGCGTATCGGCAGAGTCTGGGGGTGGACGATGCTGTAGCATATCTGCTACAAACAGTACATTCCTTTTTGGACAATGATGGAACCACTGTACGTGCCATGTTCTTCGATTTCTCCAGTGCATTCAACACCTTACAGCCACTATTATTACGTAAAAAGCTGGTTGAAATGGTGGTTTATGAGGGACTAGTGAATTGGATCATTGATTACCTGTCGGACAGGCCACAGTTCGTAAAGTTGGGGGCGGCCGTATCGGATAGTGTTTGGAGCAGTGTTGGAGCCTCTCAGGGAACGGTGCTGTCGCCATTCCTTTTTACGCTATACACAGCTGATTTTCAGTATAAATCAGACCTTTGTCACCTTCAGAAGTACTCTGATGACTCAGTGATAGTCGGAGGTATTGAGAGAGGCCGGGGGGAGGAGGAATACAGAAGGGTGGTCTCGGACTTTGTTGACTGGTGCCAGGCTAACCATTTAGAACTCAACGTAAAGAAAACCAGGGAGTTGGTGTTGAGTTATGGAAGGTGCATGAAGGATTGCTTACCTATCACTATTGATGGTCAGGATGTGGAGATGGTGGAGAATTTCAAATATTTGGGGGTTCACCTGGACAGCAAGCTTGATTGGAGGTGCCATATGGAGAAGGTTTGCAAGAAAGGGATGAGTAGACTTTACTTCCTAAGGAAATTAAGGTCGTTTAATGTGTGTAGCAAAATGTTCTACCAATCTATTGTGGCGAGTGCAATCTTTGCTGCAATAATATGCTGGGGTAGTAGTGTGCGCACAGCTGACGCTAATAAGCTGAACAAACTTATCAAGAAGGCTAGTGCGGCGGTGGGTCTACAACTTAGGACTTTCGAGGAGGTATTAGAGGATAGAATTAATAAGAAATGCAAGGCTATAATGAGCAACAATACACACCCACTCTCTGAACTGTTTGCGAAGCAGAAGAGCACATTCAGAAGCGTCTAATCCAACTAATGTGTAAAAAGGAAAGGAAAGATACAGAAAATCGTTTGTTCCGACAGCTGTGGGGATGTTTAACAAATGTTTAAGTGTAAAGCGTCCCAAGACTATGTGAAGTTCTATGTGTATGGGGGGAATACAGCCCCCCCATACAGGGAATACAGGGAATAAGTGCAAACTTGGCCAAAGGCAAGAAGGCAACCCAATCATCCTGATCCACAGACACAAAGCATCTCAAATAAGTCTCCAACGTATGATTAGTTCTCTCAGTCTGACCATTAGACTGGGGATGAAACAGAAGAAAAAGACAAATCAATACCCAGCTTAGCACAGAAGGTCTTCCAAAACCAAGAAAAAAACTGGGCACCCCTGTAGACACAATATTCTCTGGAATACCATGCAAACGAACAACATGCTGAAAAAACAACGGAACCAATTCCCCAATTACGAAGAAGAAGGCAATTTAGACAAAGGAACCAAATGAACCATCTTAGAAAACCTGTCACAAAAAACCCAGATAACAGTCATCCTCTGGGAAACAGGAAGGTCAGAAACAAAATCCATAGAAATATGCGTCCACGACTGCTCAGGTACAGTTAAGGGCAAAAGCAAACCACTAGCACGGGAACAACAAGGCTTGGCCCACGCACAAGTCCCACAGGATTGCACAAAATAATGCATACCAGGACAAGGAAGGCCACCAATAAGATCTACTGACCAAATCCTGGGTATCAAAGATGTCAGGATGAGCAGCCAACACAGAACAGTGAACCTCAGAAATAACTTGAGTAGTCTACCGGGCAGGAACAAACAATTTCCCCACAGGACATCCCTCAGGTCCATCCGCTTGAAATTCCTGAAGAACAAGTCATAAATCGGGGGAAACAGCAGAAAGAACAACCCCCTCCTTCTGAATGCCGACCGGCTCCGAACCTCAAGATAATCAGCCAAAAAACTGCGAGAAAGCATCAGCCTTAACATTCTTAGAACCAGGGAGGTACGAGACCACAAAATTAAAATGAGTAAAAAACAATGACCATTGAGCTTGCCTAGGATTCAGTCTCTTGGCAGACTCGAGATAAACCAGATTCTTCTGATCAGTCAAGACCACAACACGAAGCTTAGCCCCCTCCAGCCAATATCGCCACTCCTCAAATGCCCACTTCATGGCCAGCAACTCCCAATTGCCGACATCATAATTGGTTCAGAAGGCAAAAATTTGCAGGAATAGAAGGCAGAAGGGTGCATCGTGGAACCAACAGGATCTCTCTGAGACAAAATGGCCCTTGCACCAATCTTAGAGGCGTCAATCTCCACCTAAAACAGAAGAGAGACATCCGGTTGACGTAACACATGAGCAAAAGTAAACCATCTTTTAAGATCCTGAAAGGCGAAAACAGCCACAGGGGACCAATGCACCACATCAGCGTCCTTCTTAGTCAAATCGGTTAACGGTTTAACCCCACTGGAAAAATTTGCAATGAACCGACAATAAAAATTACCAAACCCAAAAATTTCTGAAGACTCTTCACAGACGTGGGCTGAGCCTAATTATGAATAGCCTGAACCTTAACAGGATCCATTTCAATAGACGAAGGAGACAAAATGAAGTCCAAAAAAGAAACCTTCTGGGCCCCAAAGAAACACTTAGACCCCTTAACATACAAAGCATTGTCACGAAGGATCTGAAAGACAGTCCTGACCTGTGCCACATGAGAATCCCAATCGTCGGAAAAAATAAAAATATCATCCAAATACACAATCAGGAACTTGTCAATAAACTCCCGAAATATGTCATGCATAAAGGATTGAAAAACGGATGGAGCGTTAGTAAGGCCAAATGACATCACGAGATATTCAAAATGGCGTATTAAATGCCGATTTCCATTCGTGACCCTGCTTAATACGAACTAGATTATATGCCCCCCTAAAGTCAATCTTAGTAAACCAACATGCCCGCTTAATCCTAGAAAACAAGTCAGAAATGAAAGATAGAGGGTATTGAAACTTGACCGTGATCTTATTCAGGAGGCGATAATCAATACAGGGTCTCAGGGAGCCATCTTTCTTAGAAACACAAAAGAACCACGCCCCCAACAATGAAGAAGACGGGCGAATATGTCCTTTCTCCAAAGAATCTTAATATAGCTCCGCATACCAGTATGTTCAGGCACAGATAAGTTGAAAAGTCGACCTTTAGGAAACTTACAGCCTGGCACCAAATCAATCGCACAATGGCACTCCTGTGTGGCGGAAGAGAACTGGACTTTGGCTCATCAAAAACATTCTGAAAATCAGACAGAAACTCCGGAATCCCAAGGGTGAAGAGGAGATAGACATAAAAAAAGAGTCATCATGGACCCTCGACACGGACATAGACTTTCAATCCAAAACAGGATTATGGACCTGCAACCACGAAAAACCCAGCATAACAGCATCATGCAGATTATGCAAAACCAGAAATCGACAATCCTCCTGATGAGCTGGAGCCATGCGCATTCTCAACATGCGTCCAAAACTGGGGCTTATGTTGAGCCAAAGGCGTAGCGTCAATGCCCCGTAAAGGAATAGTGTCTCGCAATCGCTGCATAGGAAAGCCACAACACCTGGCAAACTCGAAATCCATCAAGTTTAAGGCGGCGCCTGAATCCACAAATGCCATAACAGAAAATGACGACAAGGAACAAATCAAAGACACAGATAATAAAAGGTTGTATAGTACTGATGGTTAAAGAACTAGCAATTCTCTGTGCCTGCTTGGAGCAGACAGAAATAACATGAGAAGCATCACCACAGTAAAAACACAACTTATTCTGGTGTCTAAATACTTGTCTTTCAGTTCGAGATAGAATTCTATTACACTGCATCGGCTAAGGAAACCGCTTGAGGACAACATCCCTGAGCGGACAGTTATGCGCTTCCACAGACGCCGATCAATCTGAATGACCAGAGACATAGAATCGTTCAGACCCGGAGGCGTGGGAAACCCACCGTAACATCCTTAACGGAGTCAGAAAGACCCTTTCTGTAAAGCGCTGCCAAAGCATCATCATTCCATTTAGTTAACACAAACCATTTTCTGAATTTTTGACAATACAATTCCGCCACCTCTGGACCCTGAGACAGGGCCAACAAGGTCTTTTCAGCTTGATCCACAGAGTTGGGTTCATCATAAAGTAAACCCAAAGCCTGAAAAAAGGAGTCCACAGTAAGTAAAACCGCATCCCTAGAGTCGAGAGAAAATGCCCAATCCTGCGGATCACCACGCAGCAGGGAGATAACAATTTTAACCTGCTGAATGGAATCACCAGAATCATCAAAGAAAAAAACAATTTACAACTATTTTTGGAAACTCAAAAATTTGGACCTGTCACCAAAAAACAAATCCGGAGTAGGAATTTTCAGTTCCAAAACTGGAGTCTGAATAATATAATCAGAAATTCCCTGTACCCTAGCAGCAAGCTGGTCTAAATGAGAAGCTAGTTCCTGGACACTCATGGCACAAGACTCCACAGTCACCCAAAGAAAAAGAGGGAAGAAAAAGAACAAACTACAGAAAAAAAAAAGCCTCAACATCTCTCTTCCCTTCTGAGATGCACGTGACTCATTTTTGTTTTTATGGCCAGTTGTACTGTTTTGATTCGATGACCTAGGAGTAACATAAACAGACTTCACAAAAGTAGTTGGCAACTGTACTGACCACAGTCCCTGACTAAATACTGCAACTAGAAGTTGCTGTGGGATGTAACTAAACATGCCCTAGACACCTCGACACGGCCGGAGAACTAGCCACCCTAAAGATGGAAACCAGAAAGTCTATCTTGCCTCAGAGCAGAACCTCAAAAGAATAGCAAGCCCCCCATGGATATTGACTGGGAAACAGGAGAGAAAAAACACACACAGGCAGATAATAGAGTTTAGCAAAAGAGGCCACACTAGCTAGATAGGAAGGACTGGATGGAATACTACTGCGGTCAGTATTAAAATACTATCAAAAACCTCCAACAGCAGATAGTACCAAAAAATAACCCTTAGTCTGCTAAGACTTGCTGCCCTCTATATCTGCAGGAACTTCTGTGAATGAAACTAGAATAAATAATAATAATAATTTACCGTATATACTCGCGTATAAGCCGAGTTTTTCAGCCCAAAAATTGGGCTGAAAAGTCCCCCCTCGGCTTATACGCGAGTCATACGGCAGGCCGCCCGCCCGCCACCCCCATCAGTATACAGGCGCCCCCTCACTCGCCCTTGAGAAAGCCGGATGCGAAACACGTGTCGGGGCCCCTGAGACGGAGGCAGGAGTGCACCGGACCCCTAGTACTTACACCCATGGGTAAGTGTCAGTCGGATACGCCTGCAGCTCTGACCGCATAGATTAGGTGACAGGTTCATACAGCGCCTCCCGCTGTTTTTGTGTTGTCCCTCAATGAGCACAGGCACTTTATCCTCTGCAACCAGGGTGAGGTTAACTTCGTCCCTTGCATCTCCAGTCTTCATCTCCCACCTCCCTCCCTCCACACTGTCCTATGTTCACTTTATGACTCTGCCTGTTTTGTACCACCAGTTACTCAATAAATTATTTGTACTGCAATTGCCTAGTGTGGACATTCGGGTGATTTTAATCTGGGTCACAAAAACATCAATGGTCTCTTTCCTTCAAGGCGCCCCCTCCCATCAGTATACAGGGCCCCCCCCCCCTTGCTGCCGCAAACCTGTAAAGTAAGATCATTATACTTATCACTGTCCTGTTGCCGCCGTCCCCGCCACTGCCATCGCGCTCCTCCGGCTTCATCCGGCTTCTTCCGGCTTCCTCCTCTGGTGGGCGCAGGCAATGACGTCATTGTCTGTGCGCCAGAGGAGGAAACCGGAAGAAGCCGGATGAAGCTGGAGGAGCGCGATGCAGAGCAGCGGCGGCGGCGACAGGACAGTGATAAGTATAATGATCTTACTTTACAGGTTTGCGGCAGCAAGGGGGGGTTCCCTGGATACTGATGGGGGGGTGCCTGTATACTGATGGGGGTGGCGGGCGGGATGCTGCTGTATACCTCTGAGGCTGCTGCTATATATACCTCTGAGGCTGCTGCTGTATATACCTCTGGGCTGCTGCTGTATATACTCTGGGGCTGCTGCTATATATACCTCTGGGGCTGCTGTGTATATACCTCTGAGGCTGCTGCTATATATACCTCTGGAGCTGCTGCTATATATACCTCTGGGCTGCTGCTGTATATACCTCTGAGGCTGCTGCTGTATATACCTCTGGGGCAGCTGCTATATATACCTCTGGGGATGCTGCTATATATACCTCTGGACTGCTGCTGTATATACCTCTGGGCTGCTGCTGTATATACCTCTGGGGCTGCTGCTATATACCTCTGGGGCTGCTGCTATATATACCTCTGGGCTGCTGCTATATTACCTCTGAGGCTGCTGTATATACCTCTGGGGCTGCTGCTGTATATACCTCTGTGGCTGCTGCTGTATATACATCTGGGGCTGCTGCTGTATATACCTCTGAGGCTCTTGCTGTATATATCTCTGGGCTGCTGCTATATATACCTCTGGGGGCTGCTGCTATAATACCTCTGGGGCTGCTGCTGTATATACCTCTGGGGCTGCTGCTGTATATACCTCTGGGGCTGCTGCTGTATATACCTCTGAGGCTGCTGCTATATATACCTCTGGGCTGCTGCTTATATATCTCTGGGGCTGCTGCTGTATATACCTCTGAGGCTGCTGCTGTATATACCTCTGGGCTGCTGCTGTATATACCTCTGGGGCTGCTGCTGTATATACCTCTGGGGCTGCTGCTGTATATACCTCTGGGCTGCTGCTGTATATACCTCTGGGGCTGCTCCTGTAACACTGCTGGGGCCTGTATATACCACTGGGAGGCTGCTGTATACCACACTGCTGGGGGCTGTATACCTGTGCTGGGGTCCACCCTCGGCTTATACACGAGTCAATAGGTTTTCCCAGGTTTTGGGGGCAAAAGTAGGGGGGTAGGCTTATACACGGGTCGGCTTATGCACGAGTATATACGGTAATTTATATAGCCCAATATATTACGCAGCACTTTACAATTCGGATTCGGAAGGAACATGTACAGACAATATGAGACAATACAAAGTAACAAAAATTCAAAAACAATGACAAATGAGGATCCTGCTCACAAGCTTACAATCTAGAGGAAATAGGGGAGGCACAAAAGGTAACAGTAACAAATGATGTCATATATGGTCCAGCCATCAATATAATAATTAGGGGATTCACGTAACGCTGCATGAATTGGTTATTGGTCGGGATCTGTACAATTACAGATAAAGTGCTATATTATGCATGGGGGACAGACAGACAGTCTGCATGTGCAATACAAACAACGTTATCTACAGCACCCCATGAAAGAGGAGCTCATGCAGAACCCCAAGCAGCAAGACGCACGTTCACAACCAGGGAGACCCACCTATATCATAATACGTCCATATATAGAGAAAACAGCGCCTCTCCAGCTCTTCAATACTTTATTCTATCATTCCATGTAAATACACACAACGTTTCGGTCAGCACACCTTTATCAAGTACATAATCCTCCTACAAACATAACTTACTTACATAGTGTAACTCCTCCCCCAGATTATAATACACCAATCAAAATCACATAAGTGGTAAACAATGTTAAAAACATCCCAAACAGAGCATATATTAATCTATCTCCTGTCACCCCTGTACATGTATATCAAATCCACACCTATAATTTAAGTTGATCACTCATCGATGTTACTCCAGCCCTGCAAACTTGAAAAACAGTCTCTGAGCTGTTTTTCAAGATTGGAGCTGTATATAGCCAATTAATTCTAATAACAACACTGTAGATTAATAGATGTGGCTGCACCTATGTAATAAGTTGGTGTAATGCAGTGGCGGAACTTGAGCCTGGCGAGCCCCGGTGCGGCATTTACACTGAGGAGAGGGGGGGGAAAGCGGTGCGAGCTGCTGTCCTGGGTGAGGAGCGGGGGGAAGGGGAGTTGTGAGAGCTGCCACCCTAGGTGAGGAGCGGGGTGGGGGGGGTGTGAGCTGCTTTCCTAGGTGAGGAGCGGGGTGGGGGAGGTGTGAGTTGCTTTCCTAGGTGAGGAGTCGGGGGGGTGCAAGCTGCTTTGCTTTCCTAGGTGAGGAGAGGGGTGGGGGGTGCGAGCTGCTGTCCTGGGTGTGGAGCGGGGAGGGGTGCGAGCTACTGCTACCTGCGTCTGTCGAGCTGCAGATTGCAGGCCAGGGAGCCGGGGCAGCAGGTGAAAGGAGAGGAGGGGCGGGATCAGCAGCGGGGAGCAGGAAGCTTCCCTCACTTCACCTCCTCTCCTCTGACACACGACCGCGGTCATGGGGGGCCAGCCTGGGGGCCCCCATACAGGTGCTTGAGGGGCCCCCTAGCTGGTCGGGGCCCTGGTGCAGCTGAACCAGCTGCACCATGGTAGGTCCGCCCCTGGTGTAATGTGGTTGATTCACCTTGCTATGTGTCTGTAATCGGGGGTGTTTTGTGTATCACACATATAGGATGACTGTTACATAGGGGTATACACTGACATAAGCATTCTGATATTTATAGTATACAGTTTGCACAATGAGTTTGTAAACCAAGTGGTTATGTTACTCATTGTTATTGTTTAGGTACTATATGTCAGGTCAATCTCCTTATTTCATTATTGTAATTTGATTGTGATTATTATATGCCCCTTGTCTTTCTCTTCTCTACACTATTTCCGGATCCTACGCTATTACTATGTGCTATCTGCGTGTTGTGATTTGGGAGTCATTCATGGATATACGCGGAGAGAGGATCTGCGTCATTTCGCCGATCACGTGGGTATTATTGAGTGACAGGTGCTATATAACCTATGGGGAGAAGACACCGGCGCATGCCCATTGTGAACCGGAAGCTCTGGATGGAGATCGAACCATGATTGGCTGCCGCACTCCTATGACCCTGATGGGGTAATGAGTTTCCATAACTACCACTAATGCAATCCTGTGATTGGCTGGATATCGCTAGAAGCTCAGAGACTTTTTTCAAGATTGCGGGGCTGGAGTAACATCGATGAGTGATCAACTTATATTATAGGTGTGGATTTGATATACATGTACAGGGGTGACAGGAGATAGATTAATATATGCTCTGTTTGGGATGTTTTTAACATTGTTTACCACTTATGTGATTGTGATTGGTGTTGTATAATCTGGGGGAGGAGTTACACTATATAAGTAAGTTATGTTTGTAGGAGGATTATGCACTTGCTAAAGGTCTGCTGACCGAAACGTCGTGTGTATTTACATGGAATGACAGAATAAAGTATTGAAGAAAGTACCAGCAGGTGCAGATAGATGACACAAGAATTATTTAGAAAAGGGAAGATAGGAATAGTTAGACAAGTGAGGTGAGGTGATAGGCCAATCTAAAGAGATGTGTTTTTAAGGCTTGCTTAAAACTATTGGTATTGGGAATTAATTGAATTGTTCTTGTTGATCCATTCCAAAGAATTGGTGCAGCTCGTGAGAAGTCTTGGAGACGGGAGTGGGAGGTTCGGATTGTAGCTGATGTCAGTCTTAGGTCACTTGCGGAGCGGAGGTCATGTGTAGGGCGATAGACAGAGATGAGGGAGGAGATGTAGGGCGGAGCAGAACTGTGGAGGGCTTTGTGGGTGAGAGTGATAATTTTATATTGTACTTTTTAGCGGATTGCCAACCAGTGCAATGACTGCCCTAGGATAGAGGCATCGGTGAAGCGGTTGGAGAGGAATATGATACTGGCTGCTGCATTGAGGATGGATTGGAGAGGAGAGAGTTTATAAGACACTTATGGTACCTTTAAACGCCGCTACAGAAGGTTAGAAACAACCGGGTGTCTCACGTGCATGAGCACGTTCCAACGGTTGCTAACGGTACCCGATACCGCCTTTACACGCCGCTACAAGGTGCTCTACAGAAGGTTTTTTCTATCCCTGGAGGCACCGACGGGTGCCACAGGTTACCTTCTGTAGAGCACCTTCCCTCATTTACACACCGCTACCACAAGGTAATATGGGAGGACCTGGGGCAGCAGGGACAACACATAGGCGTGCCAGAGTTGTGGATTACGAGACGCTCGTACGGTGATTGGACAAAGCAATAGCATCATGATTGGCCAGCCAGCGCAGGAAGGCTGGCTAATACATGATGCTATTGCAATTGTGTAGTGTGACTGGTCAGCTCCTTAAATATGCCGCCCTATGCAGGGACAACCAATCGTAACGCAGGAGCTTCCACCAATGATCGGTGAAGGGGGGCGGTATCCCGGAGGCTGTGTCACGCCCCAGGGAGTTAACTAGGTGTCGCAAAAACCTTCCTGTTCCTCATTTAGACGCCGCTACCATCGGGTTGAAACCAACCTGTTTTTGAGCACTGCTCAAAAACAGGTGTCGACAGTGACGGGTGGCAACAACCTGATTTACACGCCGCTACCTCGCTGTGTTTTGACGGTACATCTTCATAAGTTCTTCGAGAGCCAAAAAGAGATAGATAAAGGGAAAAATGTTGAAAGATCTAATGCAATAGGACCATTAGGGTTTAACCCTTTGACTTCGAATTTGTCTGACATAGAGAATGATGCACAAACTTTGGTAAGTATCACCCATCCCGAATCTAATCCACCACAGGTAACCAGCGACAAGATAGGCCCCTTTAGGGGTGGTATAAAATTCACCTTTAACCCCCTAATTATACCAGGCAATAATATAGACCTTTTTCAAGATCAGGTAGTAAAAGAAGTAGAAGCCTTAATTTACAAAAAAGCTCCAGGTAATTTGACGGATAAAGAGTGGAAGGCTGTACAGGAGGTAAAATCATGGAAAGATGTAGTGGTGCGCAAGGCCGACAAAGGTGGCAACACCGTTCTGTAAAAAAATCTGACTATTTGAAAGAAGCAGCACGACAGCTTTCAGATGAAAAAACCTAGAAACCAATTACTTTTGACCCTACGACAAAAGCAAAAGAAAAATTACGGGTACTCCTTAAGGAAGAAGTTGAGGCAGGGGCGCTAACTTATAAAGAAGCTGAGAACTTTGTTCTTTCTTACAACTCATTTAAATTTGGAGATCAATGGTACACCCAGTGCCTCGGGACAGCCATGGGGACCCCGGTAGCATGCACTCTTGCAAATATTTTTTTAGGAGTATTCGAAAATAGATATATTTACTCTTCTAGGAATCCATTCTTAAAAAATATTAAATCCTTTTACAGATATGTAGATGATGGATTCCTGGTTTGGGAAGGTAACGAACAGGAATTTACTGAGTTTGTACAATATCTGAATAGCACTAATGAAATGAATATGTCATTCTCCTCTGTGTTGGGAGGTAATTCCTTAGAATTTTTAGATGTGAGGGTAACGGTAAAAAACGGGCAAGTTTACACAGAAAATTTCCGTAAAAAAACAGCCACCAATTCGGTTTTGCATTACTGTAGCAACCACCCTTTGCATGTTAAAACAGCACTTCCTTTCAATCAGGTCTTGAGACTGAGAAGGATAAACAATGATGAGGACAAATACCAGGAGCAACTGGGGGCTCTTAGAGACAGACTAAGGAAGAGGGCCTATCCTGAAAAACTGGTAGATGATGCAGTAAAAAAAGTGGATGAGATTTGGAAGGAGGGATGGAAAAAAAACGGTGGGCAATAAAAACGAAATTTTTGACTTCAATAGCTTTTTATTAAAATATAGAAAGTAATAGAACAAACAATACAGGCATAAAGCCATCTATATTGTCCAAGTACTCGAGTTGCCGTATAAGGGGGGGGGGGAGACTGGGGAGAAAAGGGCGGGAAAGAAGATGGAAGACAGGGTCCTCGTGGGATGGTCAAGGGGGTTAAGAGAGGGAGGGGAGGAGGAGAGGGAGGGAGGGGGGGACCAGAGAGTGTCTGGGAGTGGGAGGGCTGAGGACTGAGAGGGGAGTAAGATTGAGGAGGGGAGAAATGGAGTAGAGGGGAAGGGCAGAAAGAAAAAGTGTAAAGGGCTGAGGGGGAAGACAAAGGAGGCAGCAGCCAGAGAAGGAAATAAAAGCTAAAACTAAAGCAGAAGAAGAGGAAGAAAGGGAAGAAGCAGAGCCTCCAACGCCAGCAGAGACAGGAAACTTAATTCAGCATGGGATCTGAAGAGCCAAAGGTTGGGCCGCCCACAGTCCCAGGCCTCCACTACATAGCGTCTGGAGCCAGCGTTCAGAGCAAAATAATACTCATGACAGAATATGGAGTTCAATCTCTCCACCAGGTCCGCCATGGAGAGAGGGGAGTCAAGTTTCCATTTCGCAGCTATGCATATTCTGGCCGCAGTTAATACATAAGTAAGGAGGTGGCGAGGCACTGGTGAGAAGTCCTCACACCCAATGTGGAGGACCGCCAGTGAGATTTTAATCCCTGTGAGGGTTTCCAGGAGGCCAGCCACTGTGAGCCAGAACAGGACCAGTCTGGGGCATCCCACCACATGTGAGCGATGTCTCCCCTCCTACCACACTGTCTCCAACACAGGGGGGAGGCACCCAGACCAAAGTTTGCCAGTCTTGAGGGGGGGGGGGTAAACCAGCGCAAATGAATCTTTTTCAGAAGTTCCACATGGTTAATGCATCTGGTAGCCCGCATTGTGCATTGCACGGCTCCTTCCCAATCCTCAACAGCGGCTGTAAAGCCCAGATCACCCTCCCATCGCTCCATACAAGGGGTCCTGGACGGCGAGCTGCTGTCCACTAGGCCTCTATACAGATGCAACAGTCCTTTAGGCCTGTCCGTCTCCATGAAGATAAAGTGCAGCAAGGGGGACAGTCCCGGGGGGAGCAAGTAATGTCTGCACAGTTTCGAGCGGAGGAAGTGCGTTATCTGATAAAACTGCAGAAACGTATGTTCTAGGGACAGGTGTATCTCCACAAATTCTGAGAAAGTCATCAGGCCGTTTCGGTTGAAGAGGTCGCTCAGTTTATCTATGTTGTGTTCCCTCCATCGGGTGAGGCTCAGAGAGGGGATATGAAGCCACCAAGCGGACAGAGGGATCTCAGAGATCGGCAGTTTAGCCCAGCCGCTCGTGAGGCCCCCCCACGCTTTGAGGAGGGCGCTCACTGATTGCAAGAGATCCTCTCTGTCCACCTTTCCCAGAGACCCAGCCGCGAGGAGAAGCCTCAATGAGCTCCCATGGGAAACGTGAGATTCTATTTGCCCCCAGCTGGAGTCTACTCTACCCCTCCACCATTCCCTCGCCGATTCCAGGATCACGGCCTTAAGATACATGCCGACGTTTGGGACCCCCATCCCTCTTCCGGCCAACCGTAGGTAGATAGTTTTCCTCTGCACTCTGTGAGGTTTGTTGGCCCAAATGAAACTGTTGATCACAGACTGAAGGCGTGCGATGTCCCTCGGCGGGTATGCAATTGGCAAGCATCTGAACAGATAAATGATTTTCGGGAGCCAAAGCATCTGCACGGCCTGTACTCTCGCCATCCAAGACATGGAGGCTAATGGGAAGGTCTCGAGTGCCCCCCCGCAGGTCCCCCACTAGTTTTGTTACGTTTCGGGAAGCTATCTCCGCCGAGGGGCAGAGACAGATTCCCAGATACTGGATACCTTGTGGGCACTATTTGAAGGGGTACAACCGCGTGAGGCGCTCCGCCAACCCCACTGGCACGTGTACTGGGAAATCATCGACTTACTCGCGTTCAATTTATAGTATCAGATTCGTACAAACAGGTCGAGCGACCTCACTATCCCGGGAAGCGAGGATGCAGGGTCGGAGATGGAAATGATGACGTCGTCGGCGTATAGGCCCACTACGTGCGTCCTGTCCCCCACTGGTATCCCTGTAATCGTGGGATCCACATAGAGAGAGACCGCTGACTGATAAGGGCTCCATCAACAGGGCAAATATCAGGGGGAGAGGGGGCAGCCCTGTCTGGTCCCATTTGAGATCGGAAAAGTTCAGGACAAAAATCCAGCCGAAAAGACTCTAGCACAGGGGTGGGAGTATAGGCCGAGGACTGCTGACAAGATGGGGCCCAAAAAAACGAAGGTGCAGAGAACCTCCCAGAGGTACCCCCAGTGTATCCTGTCAAACGCTTTCTCCGCGTCCAGGGACAGGAACACGCAGGGCTCCCCTCTTCTCTCACCCACCTCTATCAAGTTCAGCAATCTACGAGTCCCATCTCTAGCTTGCCTGTGAAGCACGAATGCCACTTGGTCTGGGTGGACAAGGGAAGGTATCACCGCCAACAGCCTGACCGCCAACAGCTTTGCATAGATTTTTAAGTCCACGTTCAACAGTGAGATTGAGCGATAATTTTCGGGAAGGTCCGCCGCCTTCCCCGGCTTGGGGATGGTCGTAATAGTGGCCTCCAGGGCGTTGCCCGGGATAGACCCCCTGATTGTCAGACGGAAAATAGGCAAAGCAGGTAAGGCGTGAGGACCGGGCGAAACGTCCTGTAATACTCGTTCGCGAGCCCGTCTGGGCTCGGAGCAGAGTTGGACTTCAACGAAGTTATCACCTTGTCAATCTCAGAGGGAGTGAGAGGCCCGTTCAATGAGTGCAGGTCGTCTGACGTAAGAGTGGGGAGACCCAAGCTCCGAGGAAGCCCTTGATCGCCGAGGGTGTTGGCTGTGGGGTATCTGTATCATCCCTCAGATTGTACAATTTTTCGTAATACGAAGCGAACACCTCGACCATCCCGGGTGGATTCCGAACCACTCTCCCGTCCGCTCGTTTCATGGAGGTGATCATGGTTCTAGCGTCCCTTTTTTTTAAACAACGAGCCAACAGGGCCCCCGCTCTATCCCCCATCGCATAATATTTCGTTTTCAACTTCCGCAGAGACTTCTCATATTGTTGTAAGAGAAGGGCTCTTAATTTTGTGTGGAGTTCCAAGATCTGGGCTAACAGGGAAGAGGACAGGCTCGCTTTATGGATTGTTTCCAGGCGACCTATCTCCTCCATCCATTCCCGTCTCAGCCTCTCCCGGCGTCTCTTCATCTGAGTGGCTTTTTGGAGGAGAAGGCCCCGGATGACCACCTTGGGGACATACTACAGTGTATCATCCTTGACCTCCCCGTTGTCGTTTATGGAGAAGTAGTCTTGCAGACTGGTTTCAAGCTCCCCAACCACCTGGGGGTCCGCCAGGAGGCCTGCATTTAACCTCCAGCGACGAGAGGCACCAACTTCCGATCCTATTGCGATCTCCAGTGTTATTGGCGCATGATCCGACCAGGTGATGACCCCCACCTCTGAGGACGACAGGCTCCCAGGACGGCGTCGTTCACCAGGAAGAGATCAATCCTAGAATAAGACCCATGTACATGCGAGAAGAAGGAATAATCCCTGTCCTCAGCATGTTGGTATCTTCACACATCGTGGATATGGTGCTCCCGGCACAGGGGTCCCAGGGTCCTACCCCCCCCGAACAGCAGGGGAGGAGGAGTCCAGGCGGCTCTCCGTTATTGCATTAAAATCTCCACAGACGATTAGTTTACCTACTGTTGCCTCTCTAAGCCTACCCAGGAGGGATCTCACAAATTTTAGTTGTCCCGTGTTAGGGGCGTATACATTCGCCAGGGTGTAGGCCTCACCCGCTATTTCGCATTTCAAAATTAAGTACCTCCCAACCGGGTCCACAATACTATCTAGCAAATGAAATTGTACGGTTCCCTTCACAAGGATGCTCATCCCTGCCTTCTTCTCCTTGTGACAAGCATGGAAGACATGAGGGAAAGAGGCATGCTGGAGTCTGCGAGTGTCTCCCGCAAGCAGATGGGTCTCCTGCACGCACACAACCTCCGCAGCTGACAATTTAATTTCCCTCCATAGGAAGGAACACTTGGCTGGGGAGTTAAGGCCTTTAGCGTTGAGGGACAGCAGCTTGAGTTTCATGATGGCCACCCCCCTAGGGGAGGGGGCAGGCTCCTATTGAGCAGGCCGGGTCAAAATCTGGTGGCAGGCTCAGAGAAAAAAAGGAGCAGAAGAAGAGAAAGAAAAGACCAGGGGGCTAGCGGGTGGTTGAGTAGCAGAGAGGTGAGAGGAAGAAGGAGGTGGGGGAGAGAAAAAGAAAGGGGGGGAAAGGAGGAAGAGGGGGTGGGGCAGGAGAAGGGAGGGGAATGGGGGGGCTGGGAAGGGTAAGGCAGGAACCGGACAGGTACAGGGTCCCTGACACCCAGAAGACGAGAGGGGAGACATAGGTACAAATGAGCGTGTTATCAAGGAGGGAGGACACTGGGGAAAGACACAAAACAACGAACAATTATGTAAACTGCAACAGACTCCCAGAAACAACCGGGGTCAAAAAGAGGGGGGGGGGATTTCCTCAAAACTCCTAAACTCCTGGGGTGCACCCAAGAGCCTGACACAGGCACTCAACCTGAGCACTACAAAGTCCGGCTATGACAGGCGGGGGCCAGTCACAGTCCCATAGGGTCCAGGAGCAATCAAAAAAAAAAGAGATGAGAAAGAGCAGGTCATCCATAACCACTGGAAAGATAATCTTCAGGTCTGGACCCTCATGGAACCTCGACTGCGGCAGGGTCCTTGCCCCCACCCCTGTTAGGATCCCGACGAGGGGAGGGGCAGTTGCTGAATGGGATTAATCCCCACGATTTAAGAGTCTTCCTCAGGAAGGTGGGGGAAGAGAATGATTGTCTCTTTCCCTTTGTGTTTGAAGTTCACTGCTGCAGGGGAGCCCCAGCTGTAAAGAATGCTGTTTTCCCTTAAGATTCTGCAGCTGGAGGCAAAATCCCTCCTGCGGGCCAGCGTCCCCGGGAAGAGGTCGGGGAACACCTGAACCCCCGAGAAGGGCTCCACAGCAGGAGGGGCCACTCCTCATACACCTCAGAAGCCGATCCCTGATCTCGGATCTCAGCAGGGATACCAAGATATCCCTCAGCACCTCAGGGGGAAGCTTCGCCGGCTTAGGGATCCGGAAGGCTTTTACAATGTCTAGATGATCCTGGGGAGTCTCTGGGAGGACCGCGAGCAGGAAAGCCTTAGCCACCTCTGTCTCATCTCCCGCCTCTGCTATGCCCCGCAGCTTCAGATTATTCTTCCTCAGCTGGTCTTCAAGGTGGCACATAGTGGAGGAAACTGTCCCCACCTCTCTGTCCAGCTCAGCGTGGCTGTCAGCGAGGCTATTATGGGCCGAGGCGAAGTTTCCCATCTTAGACTCCAGGTGCTTCGTTCTCTCAGCTAATGCCCCCAGGTCCTCCCTCAGGGTGCTTATGAGCCCCTTCATATCTTCAATAATGGAGAACCTTTGTGCTGCCAGGAGGGCCTTGATAGCCCCCTGAGTTACCGGGGCTCTGTCATCATCCTCCCCTCCCGAGGTCTCCATGCTGCGAGGTGACCGCTGTGCTGCCGGGGAGGAAGGAGGCGGGCGCTCCGGCGCCGCCATGTTAAGTGGGGAAGCGCGCAGCCTGCCTGAATCGAAATAATCAGTCACCTTATTCTCTGTCTGCCGTCTTCGGGAGGCAGTCCGCGGCATAGTGGGGATGATCCGGTGTATGTCACCCGTCTGTGTGGAGCTGTAGGGGGTCTGATGGGGCCGGTGTAGTGCCGTTTCAGCAGGACTGGATGAGGAGCTCAGCTAGTGTGCGTCCGGCGCCATCAGCAGCTGGACACACCCCCCTATTTTTAATTTTAAGTATGGCCCAATGGATGGAGCTATAAGATCAGCCATTAGTTTAAATTGATATTTAATAGAAAATGACAGACATTTGAAGGAAATTGCAATCAGAAAACCATTAATAACACATAGAAGATGTAAAAATGTAGGTGACATTCTAGTGAACAGATGAATGGTATCAGAAAGAACCTGGCTTGAAAAGAATCGCCCAATAGGGAATCATAAATGCGGTAACTGTAAATATTGTCGAGAACATATCACTATGAACCCTGTAAAAGTTGGCCATATCACATATAAGGTTAAAGAGTTTATTTCTTGTAAGACGAGATCAGTAGTTTACGCAATTCTTTGTGAATGTGGTCGGTTTTATATAGGAAAGACCATTAGGTGTCTCTATGTGAGGTATAGAGAGCACGTAAAGTCGATTGAGACAGGAGTGGGATCACCGAGAATAATTGAGCATGTGAGGAAAGAACATAAGGGAGATCCGTCTGTTTTAAGCTTTCTAGTACTGGAAAAGGTAGAAATGCCCCCAGCAGGAGGAAATTTTCATAAGTTACTCCTTCAGAAAGAAGCAGCTTGGATTATAAAACTGAGAGCACAAGGACCGGCTGGTCTAAATGACAAAAATGATCTGTCTGTGTTTTTGTGATTTAATGTTACTAATGAGCGCCAGTAGAAGTAAGAGGGATGGAAGGTATGGTATTTGAGCTTTTCCTACTGCAGATTCAAATCATTACAAGAAATAAGTCCCCTTATAATTATATACTCCTCTCTCTCCCTGGTTTAATTATTAAACTTAGTATGCGATTGTTATGAATTTATGATTCAAAAAAGAGAATAAAGAAAGGCGGCACTCACCGTATTGGCTGGTGGAAGGGTGTTTTAATCCAGGAAAATCAATCCATTAAAACATTGTTAGTGCGGTGGGGAGAGGGAATGAGAGGCCGTCGGAACGACGGTACCGTTTCGTATCGTGTAGTGATACTTCTGCGGGTTCCAGTACTGATACTGGAACCCGCAGAAGTATCACTACACGATACGAAACGGTACCGTCGTTCCGACGGTCTCTCACTCCCTCTCCCCACCGCACTAACAATGTTTTAATGGATTGATTTTCCTGGATTAAAACACCCTTCCACCAGCCTATACGGTGAGTGCCACCTTTCTTTATTCTCTTTTTTGAATCTCTGATTATTCATTTAAGGCTGTGCAACACCAGGCACCGGGGATAGCTGACAGGCTTTTAGCAGAGCTCCACAGGTGTAGTGCCCGGTCATTGGACTCTTTTTCTGCATTTATGAATTTATGAATATATGAAACTAGATGGCAGCCCGATTCTAAAGAATCGGGTAGTCTAGAATGCATATATAGTTTATTTAGTAATAGTTAGGGGAGTGCGGTGAAATTAATTGTGTGTATAGAGGTGACTCAGTGGGTAGCACTGCGCGGTGGCTCAGTGGTTAGCAATGCGCGGTGGCTCAGTGGTTAGTACTGCGTGCGGTGGCTCAGTGGTTAGCAGTGAGTGCGCTGGCTCAGTGGTTAGCAGTGAGTGCGCTGGCTCAGTGGTTAGCAGTGAGTGCGGTGGCTCAGTGTTTAGCAGTGAGTGCGGTGGCGCAGTGATTAGCAGTGAGTGCGGTGGCTCAGTGGTTAGCAGTGAGTGCGGTGGCACAGTGGTTAGCAGTGAGTGCGGTGGCGCAGTGGTTAGCAGTGAGTGCGGTGGCACAGTGGTTAGCAGTGAGTGCGGTGGCTCAGTGGGTAGCAGTGAGTGCAGTGGCTCAGTGGTTAGCAGTGAGTGCAGTGGCTCAGTGGTTAGCAGTGAGTGCAGTGGCTCAGTGGTTAGCAGTGAGTGCAGTGGCTCAGTGGTTAGCAGTGAGTGGGGTGGCTCAGTGGTTAGCAGTGAGTGCGGTGAAATTGGTCAGCGCAGCGACGTGGGCAGAGTGGTCAGCTGCAGCAGCGTGGGCAGAGTGGTCAGCGCAGCGCCGTGGGCAGTGTGGTCAGCGCAGCGCCGTGGGCAGAGTGGTCAGTGCAGCGCCGTGGGCAGAGTGGTCAGCGCAGCGCCGTGGGCAGAGTGGTAAGCACACACATACACTCCGCTATACTTACCACCGACCCTGCATCTTCCCCGCCGCCTGGATCCTGAGTCGACATGTCGCCGCCCCGGACGACTGGATCCAATATGTTGTCCGGGTAGTTTTGCGAGACATCTTGGACGCTATATTGGATCCAGTAGTTTGGGGGCAGCGACATGTCGACTGAGGATCCAGGCAGCGGACGCAGGGCCGGTGGTAAGTATAGCGGAGTGTGTGTGTGTGTATGTGTGTGTGTGTACAAAGTTGAGGGAAGTGTGGACAAAGTGACGGAAGTGCGTACATACACACATATACACACATACTGTACATTGCACATGGAGGGGTGAGGAGAGCGGAGGCTGGAGGGCAGAGGACAGGGAGAGGAGAGCGGAGGCTGGAGGGCAGAGGAGGGCGGAGGCTGGAGGGCAGAGGACAGGGAGAGTAGAGTGGAGGCTGGAGGGCAGAGGACAGGGAGAAGCGAGTGGAGGCTGGAGGGCGGAGGAGAGGGAGAGGAGAGCGGAGGCTGGAGGGCAGAGAAAAGCGGAGGCTGGAGGGCAGAGAACAGGGAGAGGAGAGCGGAGGCTGGAGGGCAGAGGAGGGCGGAGGCTGGAGGGCAAAGGACAGGGAGAGGAGAGTGGAGGCTGGAGGGCAGAGGATAGGGAGAGGAGAGCGGAGGCTGGAGGGCAGAGGACAGGAAGAGGAGAGAGGAGGCTGGAGGGCAGAGGACAGGGAGAGGAGAGCAGAGGCTGGAGGGCAGAGGACAGGGAGAGGAGAGCAGAGGCTGGAGGGCAGAGGACAGGGAGAGGAGAGCGGAGGCTGGAGGGCAGAGGACAGGGAGAGGGGAGCAGAGGCTGGAGGGCAGAGGAGGGCGGAGGCTGGAGGGCGGAGGCTGGAGGGCAGAGGACAGGGAGAGGAGAGCGGAGGCTGGAGGGCAGAGGACAGGGAGAGGAGAGCGGAGGGTGGAGGGCAGAGGACAGGGAGAGGAGAGCGGAGGCTGGAGGACAGGGAGAGGAGAGCGGAGGCTGGAGGACAGAGGAGAGCGGAGGCTGGAGGGCAGAGGACAGGGAGAGGAGAGTGGAGGCTGGAGGGCAGAGGAGAGCAGAGGCTGGAGGCTGGAGAGCAGAGGACAGGGAGAGGAGAGCGGAGGCTGGAGAGCAGAGGACAGGAAGAGGAGAGAGGAGGCTGGAGGGCAGAGGACAGGGAGAGGAGAGCGGAGGCTGGAGGGCAGAGGACAGGGAGAGGAGAGTGGAGGCTGGAGGGCAGAGGAGAGCAGAGCCTGGAGGCTGGAGAGCAGAGGACAGGGAGAGGAGAGTGGAGGCTGGAGAGCAGAGGACAGGAAGAGGAGAGAGGAGGCTGGAGGGCAGAGGACAGGGAGAGGAGAGCGGAGGCTGGAGGGCAGAGGACAGGGAGAGGAGAGCGGAGGCTGGAGGGCAGAGGACAGGGAGAGGAGAGCGGAGGCTGGAGGGCAGAGGACAGGGAGAGGAGAGCGAAGGCTGGAAGGCAGAGGACAGGGAGAGGGGAGCGGAGGCTGGAGGGCAGAGGACAGGGAGAGCAGAGCGGAGGCTGGAGGGTGGAGGCTGGAGGGCAGAGGACAGGGAGAGGAGAGTGGAGGCTGGAGGGCAGAGGACAGGGAGAGGAGAGTGGAGGCTGGAGGGCAGAGGACAGGGAGAGGAGAGTGGAGGCTGGGGGGCAGAGGAGGGCGGAGGCTGGAGGGCAGAGGACAGGGAGAGTAGAGGGGAGGCTGGAGGGCAGAGGACAGGGAGAAGCGAGTGGAGGCTGGAGGGCAGAGGACAGGGAGAGGAGAGCGGAGGCAGGAGGGCAGAGGACTGGGAGAGGAGAGCGGAGGCAGGAGGGCAGAGGACTGGGAGAGGAGGCTGGAGGGCAGAGGCCAGGGCAGAGGAGGCTGGAGGGCAGGGCAGAGGAGGCTGGAGGGCAGAGGCCAGGGCAGAGGGGAGGGCAGAGGAGGCTGGAGGGCAGAGGCCAGGGCAGAGGAGGCTGGAGGGCAGAGGCCAGGGCAGAGGAGGCTGGAGGGCAGAGGCCTGGGCAGAGGAGGCTGGAGGGCAGAGGCCAGGGCAGAGGAGGCTGGAGGGCAGAGGCCAGGACAGAGGAGGCTGAAGGGCAGAGGCCAGGGCAGAGGGGAGGGCAGAGGAGGCTGGATGGCAGAGGCCAGGGCAGAGGCCAGGGCAGAGGAGGCTGGAGGGCAGAGGCCAGGGCAGAGGAGGCTGGAGGGCAGAGGCTAGGGCAGAGGAGGCTGGAGAGCAGAGGCCAGGGCAGAGGAGGCTGGAGGGCAGAGGCCAGGGCAGAGGAGGCTGGAGGGCAGAGGGCAGGGCAGAGGAGGCTGGAGGGCAGAGGGCAGGGCAGAGGAGGCTGGAGGGCAGAGGCCAGGGCAGAGGAGGCTGGAGGGCAGAGGCCAGGGCAGAGGAGGCTGGAGGGCAGAGGCTAGGGCAGAGGAGGTTGGAGAGCAGAGGCCAGGGCAGAGGAGGCTGGAGGGCAGAGGCCAGGGCAGAGGAGGCTGGAGGGCAGAGGGCAGGGCAGAGGAGGCTGGAGGGCAGAGGGCAGGGCAGAGGAGGCTGGAGGGCAGAGGCCAGGGCAGAGGAGGCTGGAGGGCAGAGGAGGCTGGAGGGCAGAGGCCAGGGCAGAGGAGGCTGGAGGGCAGAGGCCAGGGCAGAGGAGGCTGGAGGGCAGAGGCCAGGGCAGAGGAGGCTGGAGGGCAGAGGGCAGGGCAGAGGAGGCTGGAGGGCAGAGGGCAGGGCAGAGGAGGCTGGAGGGCAGAGGGCAGGGCAGAGGAGGCTGGAGGGCAGAGGCCAGGGCAGAGGAGGCTGGAGGGCAGAGGCCAGGGCAGAGGAGGCTGGAGGGCAGAGGCCAGGGCAGAGGAGGCTGGAGGGCAGAGGCCAGGGCAGAGGAGGCTGGAGGGCAGAGGCCAGGGCAGAGGAGGCTGGAGGGCAGAGGCCAGGGCAGAGGGGAGGGCAGAGGAGGCTGGAGGGCAGAGGCCAGGGCAGAGGAGGCTGGAGGGCAGAGGCCAGGGCAGAGGGGAGGGCAGAGGAGGCTGGAGGGCAGAGGCCAGGGCAGAGGGCAGGGCAGAGGAGGCTGGAGGGCAGAGGCCAGGGCAGAGGCCATGGCAGAGGGCAGGGCAGAGGAGGCTGGAGCCGGTAGGGCAGAGGCTGCTGGAGCCGGCAGGGCAGACTCACCACGGGCCGGGAATCAGCTGTACTGTAGCAGGAGAGGAGGGGCGGGCAGAGCTGCAGGAGAGGAAGTCCCGCCCTCCTTCCTCTCTAGGCAGGCGGCATGTCTGGAGGGCAGAGGGTGGAGGGCAGAGGGTGGAGGGGAGTGGCTGGAGGGCACACGGAACTTCCGAGGTCGGAACGTTCCTGTGCCGCTGCCTGTAGCAGGGGGGCCCTGCACTGGATGACGTCACCAGCCCCTGGGCGAAGGCCATCACGGAAGTGGCCTTCGCCTTTTCAGGAAGTGGCCTTGGGGTTTTATATATAAGATGAATATATAGGATTAGGCGTTATTGCTATACGAGTAGGACTTTTTGAGGTCTTTTTAAAGTATTTTAATGTTCATTTGCACTTTCTAACACTGTCACTTTAAAATCTTGAAGCTGATTTTGCACTATTTAATGTTGTTGCCTGGTTACCAGGCAACTGATTACCATGAGGTCACAAGAGGTGGGTTTATAATGAGTAATGTACCCACCCATCTTTGAGGATTGTACCCGCAGAAGTGCCAGCTGAGCGCGAAACGTTCGTTGTACCATCTGGGCTACCCGGTCCTCCTTCCTTTGCACCCCCACCTGTAACACCCCTGTGATGCAATAAATGGAATGAGCACATTTATCCTGTGTGCAGCCCTGCTCTTTTTCTAAACTGGAAGAGGAGAGAGTTTAGTTAAAGGGAGACCGATTAGTAGAGAATTGCAGTAATCCAGGCGAGAATGAATAAGGGCAACAGTTAGAGTTTTGCAGAGTCAACAGTAAGAAAAGGTCAAATTCTAGAGATATTTTTGAGGTGTAGGTGACATGAGCGAGCAAGAGACCGGATTTGGGGAGAGAAGGAGAGATCCGAGTCAAATATAGCAGGCGTGCTGTTGAGGAGTAACAATAGAACCACATACAGAAATGGCAATATTCAGTTTCGAAGATTAGGAGAGGGAGGAAACAGAAGAAGTTCAGTCTTTGACAGATTCAATTTAAGGTAGAGAGAAGACATGATGTTAGAGACAGCAGATAGACAATCACTGGTATTTTGTAGTAATGTGGAGATGATGTCAGGAGAAGAGGTGTATAATTGGGTGTCATCAGCATAGAGATGGTACTGAAAACCAAATCTACTGATGGTTTGTCCAATTCCGGCAGTGTATAGAGAGAAGAGAAGGGGACCTAGGACTGAACCCTGAGGTACCCCAACCGTGAGAGGAAGAGGAGAGGAAGAGGAGCCGGCGAAAGATACAGAGAAGGAGCCGTCAGAGAGGTAGGAGGGTGACCAGGAGAGAGCGGTGTCCTTAATCCCAATAGAGCAGAGCATAGAGAGAAGGAGCTGGTGATCCACAGTATCGAATGCAGCAGAGAGATCCAGGAGGATCGACAGGGAGTAGTGACCATTAGATTTAACTGTTAGTAGATCATTAGAGACTTTAGTGAGGGCAGTTTCAGTAGAATGTAAGGAGCGGAAGCTGGATTGTAGAGAGTCAAGAAGAGAATTGTCGGAGAGATAGCGGATTATACGGAAGTGGACCAAGTGTTCCAGGATTTTAGAGATGAAGGGGAGATTGGAGACAGGTCTGTAGTTAGCAGCAGAGTTCTGATCGAGGGATTTTTTTTTAATAATGGATGTATACTGGCATGTTTGAAGGAGAAGGGGAAAACACCAGATGAGAGGGAAAGATTAAATATTTTGGTTAGGTGAGATGTGACAGCTGGAGAAAGGGATGGAAGGAGATGTGAGGAAATAGGGTCACTGGTGTGGGCAGTAGAGCGTGAAGATTCAAGAAGCCGGGTGACTTCTTCCTCTGTGACTGGATCAAAGACCAAAAGTGTGTTAGATGAAGTGCAGGAGGGAGGAGAATGCATGATGTTCTGAGTCTGTAAGGAAATTTCCTGTTGTATGTTGTCAATTTTGTCCTTAAAATATTTGGCCAGATCGTCAGCTGTGAGGCTGGTGGTTGGGGCCTGTACTCTTGACTAAGGAGAGAATGGAAAGTGTCAAAGAGTCGTGTAGGATTGTTGGCTAGTGAAATGATAAGTGTGTTGTAGTAAGCTTGGTTGGACAGGTGAAGGGCGGTGTTGTATGTTTTTAGCATAAACTTATAATGGATGAACTCTTCAGCCAGGTTGGATTTTCTCCATAGGCGTTCTACACACCTGGAGCACTGCAGGAGAAACCGTGTTTGCAGTGTGTGCTAGGGTTGCCGCTGTTAGTGCCGAGTTGTTTTAAGTGTAGGAGGTGTAGCTTCATCCAGGGCACTTTGCAGTGTTTCTTTATAGAGCTTTATAGCAGAGTCGGGACAAGAGATGGAGGAGATTGGGGCGAGTGAAGATTGTAAATTCTTTATAAGTTTCTGAGTGTCAATGGCACGTATATTCCTTTAGGTGAACGAGTTGGGAGTGTCCTTGAAGGGTTGACAGTATTTGACTGAGAATGAAAGAAGGTTGTGGTTAGAGAGTAGAAGAGAGGAATTTGTAAAGTCATGCACTGAGCAGAGTCGGGAGAAGATCAGGTCCAATGTATTCCCATGTTCATGTGTAGCAGAGTTACAAAGTTGTGAAAGACCAAGAGAGGAGGTTAGGGTTAAAAGATGAGAGGTGGATGTGAAGATGGGGTTGTCGACAGGAATGTTAAAGTCCCCCATGATGAGAGTGGGAAGATCGTGTTGAGCCCAGGCTTTGGGGTACTCGGGTATCAGGCTCCACGGATAGCGTCTGCTGTGTCATGGGGAGCGGTGGCCGCGCCTGATCCCGTGTCCTGGGTTATATCTTCAATAAAAGGGGTTATTATTTACAGGGGATTATATCTACAAGTTGTCGTGACGCCACCTGTAGTTTCTGGTGAGGAGTCTCCAGCGCCGCCACAGTCTGCCGGAGGTAGATGGTAATGCGGCTAGTTGGCAAAGTCCTCTACAGATAGGGCAGGACCTCCGGGGCAGTGTTCCTGTATAGGGAACAAGTTCATGCAGAAGGAAACACAGACAGAGGCAAAGTCACTTTTCCTCTGGGCACTTTACTGGAAACTTGTAGCAGCATCAGTTGCAGTTCACAGTTCAGCACTTAGATGTTACAAGAACAGGTAGCTAACGGGTGGCTGTGTGGAGCCCACTGGGACGGGTACTCGGTACCGGACCGGGGTACTGCTGGGGATGTCACGGAGGTCCTGGTCCGGACCGTGTCCCAGGTTCCGCAAATAAATGGCGGGATATTTACAGGGGAGTTTGTCGTGACGCCACCCACGGGTTGTGGTCAGGGTGCTGCAGTACCTCTGGGGATGATGTTTGGGCAGCTGGAGATGGAACGGCTCTCCGCAGGTAGAGCCTGATTCCCCGGGGCAGTGATAGTTAAAGTCTATGGTGGATGCTATAGATGCTGGAGGGTAGGGATGATAGTGGAGACGGTGGCTGCTTGTGAGAGAAAGTATGACTCGAGTATAAGGATCACACACACTCACAGTTTTGAAGTTTTCCGAGGCTTTACTGCAGATGTTAGTAGCAGAGTATTGTCCACGGAGTCTGTATTGGGGCCGGGTTGCTCCAACCCTGTCCGGGTCCTCGGCTTCCCACTGCTGCGCTGTGTGTGTGGCCCTGTGGCTGCTTTAACTGAGCTGCTGGCACTGTCTGGCACTGTCTCTCCTCACAGGTACCCCCTCTGCTAGGCAACTTGAGTCTTCCGTGTGCTTCTGACCCCGCCGTGTTGCTTTGCTGAGGTACAGTGTAGATCTACAACCTCCCCTATCCCGGTGTTTATTGTGCTGTGTGTATCAGTCACAGTTTCAGATCCGGTATCCGGTATGTGCGCTCCTCCGGGGCGAGTTATGAAGTCACTTGGTCTCCCAGATGTGCTCCTCTGTTTCCTTTACTCCTTCCCTCAGACCCTGGCTAGGCCTGGAATCGAGGAACAGACTGTAGAGAAGCCTGAGGCAGCCTCTTTACACTACAATCTCTCTCTCAGTTCTCCCAGGAACTGAACTCTTCACAGTACTGCTACGTACTGAACTAACTACTTCCTCTTGACCCAGAGTATATAAGGGAGCTGCTTTAGCTCCCCCTTCTGGCCCTGAGGTGCTAGTGTAGTGTCCAGTGTTGTGTGGGGAGTGAACTCGTGTGATGTTCCTGTGGCACTTAGCCCCTGGGGTGCCACAGCTGCAAGTGGATCCCAGGTGGTATGGTGGAACCCTTGGTGTGCCTTCATTAACTAACCCATGTCTGTTCTTCCCTGCTTTCCAGTTTGGTGTGAAGGCTGGTTGATTTAGAATCCATCCTCGCCTCCTGTCCTCTCTCACCTTCGCTGTCGTCAGGTAACCCTCTACTGGCTGGCCGCTCGTACGCTTGGCGGTGCCTGGCACCCTTCTTGTAGACTGCTCTGGTGCCCGGGAGACTTGAAGACTCCACGGGAATCCGGATTCTCTGCTGCGCATATAGCTCCAGCAGTCTGCGGGCTCCGGTGCCCGGTAAGCTGTCTGGGAGAACCTATCTTGCTGGCTCCTCTTTCCCAAACCGGCTGCTCTCCTGGAAAGCTCCTTTCAAATTCTCCTTAAACCCTCTCTTCTTCTTCCATTCTCGGTCAAAGAACAAAAGGCAAAAGACCTCCTTTTTCCCCTTCGAGGTGAATTTATTCCCTCCCTGGTAACCTCCCACCCTACACTAATGTGGGAGTGCTGCTAATGGGTGCCACCCACCATCCTAGGGTGTCACGGGTGGCACGGATGACAGGGTGGAGGCCACGCGCAGACGATCCCAGCGGGTGGCCCACCAGCCATAATGGGGGAGGATGGTCCGTCTCTTTCAGGGGCATTTACCTTCTGTGTAGATGGAGAGAGGGTGTGATGGGATCTCGCTGTTATGGGGGGACGGCTGTGGAGGTCTTGTGCTCGGTCTGGTTTTATCCACCAATATGGTGGGTCACTAGGACCCAGCAGATTCCTTCCACCTTTATAAGGAGGTTCATTACCCTTCCTCGGTGCAGGTGATAGTTCCTTGTGCACTCATTATCCTTGCTCCAGCAGACGCTGAGGTTGTGGAGGTTGCTGAGTTCTGCTGTCAGATAAGTGTTTCCTTTTCCCTAATGTTTGTCTTCCCTGGTGTTTGTCTTTAGTTGATAGTGGAGGGGTCTAGTGAACCTCTCCATCTGATCCTTAGATAAGATAGTGCTAGGATCAGAGAGGGACGAGGTTCGTGGTCGGCGACAGTTGAGGAGACTGTATAGGGACGTTAGGGCAGACAGGGTCAGCTCTAGGAAGTCTAGGGGTTACCGTCTCCTTCTTGTGCCCTTAGCGTTAGGGACTCCTTATTCCCCCCCCCCCCCGTCGTTATCCTACGCTGGGTGTCTTCCCTACTCCCAGCGTGACATAGGGTCAACCTGTAGCTGGAGCATCTGCACCTCTTTGATGAGTGCAGTACCCCTCTGTGACGCCTGCTTGGCGGGGCACCACAATCGCAGGCTAAAAAGTGGGCAAGCCAGGTAGAAAAGTATTCAAGAAATTGACGTTGGGGGCCTGGAGTTCGATAAACCACTGCCACTCACAGGGAGAAGGGCCTGTAGAGCCTTACAGTGTGTACCTCAAAAAAAGGGAAAATAAGTGAGGGGACAGGTGGGATAAACCTGAATAGCACAATTTGTTGACAGCAGAAGACCAACGCCTCCATCTGATCTGTTCTCAGTTCTAGGGGTATGATAAAATTGGAGGCCACCATATGAGAGAGTAGCAGCAGCGGTAGGTCAATGTTATGTGAAAGGAAAAAGTCATGGATGTAGGAGAGTTTGTTGCATGCTGAGCAAAGTCTCCAAAATAAATAGATTCTAACACCAGCAGAACTGGAAGTTGCAGACAACAGTGAATAGCAGTTTATACTTAGGAAGAAAACTTCCTAACTGAGAGCAGGTAAACAAATATGCAGACTAAATATCAACCCACAACTCAGTGCAATGCAAGCAATAAGCAGATCCTCAAGCACACAACATGTGTGCCACAAAATAGCAAAACACCATTCTCTTAGCTTGCACGGATTCATCAGAGCAGAAAGGAACCAGGGAGAGATGTGAAAACCTCCAGGAATAATTACAACTGGCAGAGATTGATCAGCTCCAACCACCTATATGCTCCAATCTGAAGCAGACTGCCAATCATCAGGATCAGCTAAGGAACTCTCCAAAACACAGCCAGCTGCATCACCAACAACAACCAGAGGACGGAGCTCACAACCAGAATTTTTCATCAAAGAATTCACAACACACATCCTCCAGACAGGAAAGTTTCCTTAGGGTTTAGTTCCAGTGGTTTTGCAAAATCCTCTTTGGTACAGTGGTGCTTGTGAAATCGGTTCCATAATCCTTTTAGTGGTACATACAGACATCAACCACATTTTTAGCCTAGTACCATTTCTTTGCCAATTGGGTCAGCTGCATTCACATCCCCAGATTTTGTAGGTTTATACCTACTGAATTGCAAATCTGTTACTATCAAATATGAATGGTAAAAGCCGTGGTCATAGGGTAAGAGGAATAGGCGTGGTGATAAGGGGAAAAGGTCTGGTGTCCATGAGGTAGGTGGTAAAGAAACTGAAAGCTCTGCTCAGCAAACACTGACTTCTAGACAAAAGAAAAATGTAAACTTCTTTTACTGGATAGTCTGGCATGATCTCTTTGGCAGCAGCACATCGGTTCGATTTGTAGATGGGGCCCAGAAAGAGCAGGTGCTACAATGGATGTCAATAGCTCCATCAAGTGGCCTCTCCTGCACCTCAACTTCTACAGCACAAACAGTGCAGTCCTCACAGGTGTCACAAGTCTCCAGCCACCCTACTGACTGTGGGTCGACACAGATGGCCAAGTCTGCAGAGCTGTTCACGCAAACCATAGCCTGGAAATCAGAGGTCAGCTCTGAAGCTTCACTGACTCACTGTATCGATGCGCAAAATCTTTGTGAGTCGGATCCAGGGTCACACAAAAGACGGGTCCGGCCATAATGTAGGGCAGGAGCGGGGAACCATTTTTCTGTCGAGGGCCATTTGGAAAGTTCTACCAACCTTCGGGGGCTGCACAAAATTATCAACTTGAAAATTACCTTGCTATATTTAGTTAAACAATCAACTCACCCCTGTTGTGGAGGCTGTGGCTGCTTCTCTTTGGGGTAGAGGATTTTTGTCATGTTGCTTCTCAACTGCTTTTCCAGGTTTGCTAGAGCCCTAGACATCATGGGAGAGGCTTGGGAGCATAAACGTCACTGGGGAGGCCAAGGCTGTGGCATAGAGATCACTGGAGAGCTGGATTTAAAGGTCAGACATTCCACAAAATGCGTCTGCCAACTTGAGCACTGAGGGCCTCAAAAAAGTAATCGAGGTTCGCATTCGGTCCTGGGGCCTGAGGTTCCCCACCCCTGATGTAGAGCCTCATTATCCAGCTTTAACCCTTTTTTGGAGGCAAAAAGGCTGGTAATGATGATGAGACTCAAAAACCTGAAGCGGACGCCTACGTGACTTTGCTGTCAGGGCAAGAAGAGGGTGGCTCTGAGGGTGAGGAGTATGACAATACAGACAAAGATGATAAGATTCTAGATTCCACTTACTGTCAACCCACAGGCAGGCAGTTGATGAGCCCAGAACAGGAGGTAGAAGAGGATGATGAAGCTGACGAGGTTAGGTTGAGGACTGAGACAGAGTGCTGAAAGCACATCAAGCACTGCGTCCTCAGCCACAACTCTATCTCTCTGCAGATATTGTGACAACTCTGCAGTTCGCATGTTTTTCGCATTGGTGGTAAGCCTTGCCTAGCCTGGGCCTTTTTCATAATCGCAAAGGATGACCCAACTCATGTCATCTGCCAAATCTGTAAGCAAAATCTGAGTAGAAGCAAAAAAATAATTTGAGTACTTCATGTATAAACCATCACATGGAGATGTAGCATAAATTACAGTGGAAAGCTCACCTTACTGGGAGGGGCTGGTGAGAACCCAGCGGTCATGGTGCATTTTGGCACAAATGACAAAGTTAGAGGTAGGTGGAAGGTCCTTTAAGATTATTTCAGGGAATTAGGCTGCAAGCTTAAGGCAAGGACCTCCAAGGTAGTATTTTCTGAAATACCGCCTGTACCATGTGCCACACCAGAGAGGCAACGGGAGATTAGGGAGAAAATAAGTGGCTCAGGAATTGGTGTAGGAAGGAGGGGTTTGGGTTCCTGGAGAACTTGGCCGACTTCTCTGTTGGCTACAGGTTGTATGCTAGGGACGGGCTGCACCTCAATGGGGAGGGTGCAGCTGTGCTGGGGGAGAAAATGGCTAGAAGGTTGGAGGAGTGTTTAAACTAGGGATTGGGGGGGAGGGTATTCATTGTACAGGAGGGGAAGATAGTGTAAATAGTAACCTGGGCACAAGTAATAAAATTGGGGGTGGCATGGGGGGTGGGGTTAGAACAGTCAATATAGTAGGAAGGAATAGAGGTAATGAGAGATACATAAAGTGCATGTACACTAATGCCAGAAGCCTCACCAACAAAATGGAGGAATTAGAATTGATTTTGTTGGAAAATAATTATGACATGGTGGGGATATCGAAGACATGGCTGGACGAGAGACATGACTGGGCTGTTAATTTACAGGGCTATAGTCTGTTCAGAAATGACCGTACAAATAAGCGAGGGGGAGGTGTATGTTTATACGTAAAATCATCCTTAAAACCCATCCTGCGTGATAATATAGGTGAATCTAATGGAAATGTAGAGTCTCTGTGGGTTGAGATAAGGGCAGAGGGAAAAATAATAAATTACTGATAGGGGTTTGTTATAAGTCCCCAACAATAATGGAAGTGGAGGAGAAGCAAATAGATGAAGCAGCGACTCAGGGAGAAGTCATTATTATGGGGGACTTCAACTACCCTGAAATACATTGGAGAACAGAAACCTGCAGTTCTAGCAAAGGTAATAGGTTTTTGACAACTATGAGAGACAATTACCTTTCACAACTGGTTCAGGACCCAACAAGAAGAGGGGCACTGCTGGACCTATTATTAACCAACAGGCCAGACCGCATATCAAATATACAGGTTGGAGGTCACTTGGGTAATAGTGATCACAAAATAATAAGTTTTCAAATATCCTTTAATAAGATGTGTAGTAGAGGGGCTACATGGACACTAAACTTCAGGAAGGCAAATTTCCAACGGTTGAGAGATGATTTTATTGTAATAAACTGGGACGATGTCCTGAGACATAAAAGTACACAAAGCAAATGGGAGACGTTTATTAGCATCCTGAATAGGGCCTGTGCACAATATATACCCTATGGAAATAAGCATGCTAGAAATAGGAGGAAACCAATATGTCTAAATAAGGCTGTAAGGGCCACAATAAGTTACAAAAATAAAGCATTTAGGGAATTAAAGCAAGTAGGTAGTGATGAGGCATTAAATAAATACAGAACATTAAATAACATTTGTAAAAAGCAAATCAAGGCAGCAAAGATTGAGACAGAGAGACTCATTGCCAGAGAAAGTAAAAATAATCCCAAAATATTTTTTAGCTACATAAGTAGTAAGAAACTAAAAAATGATTGTGTTGGCCCCTTTAAAAATAGTCTTGGTGAAATGGTGGATGAGGATGAGGAAAAAGCCAATATGCTAAATGACTTTTATTCAACAGTATTTACACAAGAAAATCCCATGACAGACAATATGATCAGTGATAAAAAATTGACAAATCCCCGGGCCTGGATGGGATACACCCCACAGTTCTGCAGGAATTAAGTACTGTCATAGATAGACCATTATTTTTAATCTTTAAAGATTCCATAATAACAGGGTCTGTACCACAGGACTGGCGTATAGCAAATGTGGTGCCAATATTCAAAAAGGGGACAAAAACTGAACTTGGAAATTATAGGCCAGTAAGCTTAACCTCTACTGTGGGTAAAATCCTAGAGGGTTTTCTAAGAGATGCTGGAGTATCTGAAGAAAAATAACCTCATGACCCAATATCAACATGGTTTTACGAGGGACCGTTCCTGTCAAACTAATCTGATAAGCTTCTATGAAGAAGTAAGTTCTGGACTGGACCAAAGAAATGCAGTGGACCTGGTGTATATGGACTTTTCAAAAGCTTTTGATATGGTGCCACACAAAAGGTTGATACATAAAATGAGGGCAATGGGGATAGGGGAAAATATGTGTAAGTGGGTTAAGAACTGGCTTAATGATAGGAAACAAAGGGTGGTCATTAATGGAACACACTCAGAATGGGTCACAGTTAACAGTGGGGTACCACAGGGGTCAGTGTTGGGCCAGCTGCTTTTTAATATATTTATTAATGACCTTGTAGGGGGCATACAGAGTAGAATCTCAATATTTGCAGATAACACTAAACTCTGCAGGGTAATCAATACAGAGGAGGACAATTTTATATTACAGGAGGATTTATGTAAACTAGAAGCTTGGGCTGATAAATGGCAAATGAGCTTTAATGGGGATAAATGTAAGGTCATGCACTTGGGCAGAGGAAACAAAAGGTATAATTATGTGCTTAATTGTAAAACACTGGGCAAAACTATCACTGAAAAAGACCTGGGTGTACGGGTAGATGACAAACTCACATTTAGTGGCCAGTGTCAGGCAGCTGCTACAAAGGCAAATAAAATAATGGGATGCATTAAAAGAGTCATAGATGTTCATGAGGAGAACATATTTTTACCTGTATACAAGTCACTAGTGCGACCACATTTAGAATACTGTGTACAATTCTGGTCCCCGGTGTATAAGAAAGACATATCTGAACTAGAGCGGGTGCAGAGAAGAGCGACCAAGGTTATTAGAGGACTGAGGGGTCTGCAATACCAAGACAGGTTATTAAACTTGGGGTTATTTAGCTTGGAAAAACGAACGCTTAGGGGTGATCTTATAATAATGACCTTTCTAATGATCTCTACTCTTAGGCCTGAGACGGGGACAAGGGGGCATCCTTTACGTCTGGAGGAAAGAAGGTTTAATCATAATCACAGACGTGGATTCTTTACTGTAAGAGCAGTGAGACTATGGAACTCTCTGCCACATGATGTTGTAATGAGTGACTCACTACTAACATTTAAGAAGGGCCTGGATGCCTTTCTTGAAAACTATAATATTACCAGTTTCAGTGTTGGCCAAAAGTATTGACACCCCTGCAATTCTGTGAGATAATACTCAGTTTCTTCCTGAAAATGATTGCAATCACAAATTCTTTGGTATTATTATCTTCATTTAATTTGTCTTCAATGAAAAAACACAAAAGAGAATGAAGCAAAAAGCAAAACATTGATCATTTCACACACAACTCCAAAAATGGGGTGGACAAAAGTATTGGCACCTTCAGCCTAATTCTTGGTTGCACAACCTTTAGCCAAAATAATTGCGATCAACCGCTTCCGGTAACCACCAATAAGTTTCTTACAATGCTCTGCTGGAATTTTAGACCATTCTTCTTTGGCAAACTGCTCCAGGTCCCTGATATTTGAAGGGTGCCTTCTCCAAACTGCCATTTTTAGATCTCCCCACAGGTGTTCTATGGGATTCAGGTCTGGACTCATTGCTGGCCACCTTAGAAGTCTCCAGTGCTTTTTCTCAAACCATTTTCTAGTGCTTTTTGAAGTGTGTTTTGGGTCATTGTCCTGTTGGAAGACCCATGACCTCTGAGGGAGACCCAGCTTTCTCACACTGGGCCCTACATTATGCTCCAAAATTTGTTGGTAGTCTTCATACTTCATAATGCCATGCACACGGTCAAGCAGTCCAGTGCCAGAGGCAGCAAAGCAACCCCAAAACATCAGGGAACCTCCGCCATGTTTGACTGTAGGGACCGTGTTCTTTTTTATGAATGCCTCTTTTTTTCTCCTGTAAACTCTACGTTGATGCCTTTGCCCAAAAAGAGAGAACATTCTTCCAAAACGTTTTAGGCTTTCTCAGGTAAGTTTTGGCAAACTCCAGCCTGGCTTTTTTATGTCTCGGGATAAGAAGTGGGGTCTTCCTGGGTCTCCTACTATATAGTCCCTTTTCATTCAGACGCCGATGGATAGTACGGGTTGACACTGTTGTACCCTCGGACTGCAGGTCAGCATGAACTTGTTTGGATGTTAGTCAAGGTTCTTTATCCACCATCCGCACAATCTTGCGTTGAAATCTCTTGTCAATTTTTCTTTTCCGTCCACATCTAGGGAAGTTAGCCACAGTGCCATGGGCTTTAAACTTCTTGATGACACTGCGCACGGTAGACACAGGAACATTCAGGTCTTTGGAGATGGACTTGTAGCCTTGAGATTGCTCATGCTTCCTCACAATTTGGTTTCTCAAGTCCTCAGACAGTTCTTTGGTCTTCTTTCTTTTCTCCATGCTCAATGTGGTACACACAAGGGCACAGGACAGAGGTTGAGTCAACTTTAATCCATGTCAACTGGCTGCAAGTGTGATTTAGTTATTGCCAACACCTGTTAGGTGTCACAGGTAAGTTACATGTGCTGTTAATTGCACAAATTAGAGAAGCATGACATGATTTTTCTAAGGGTGCCAATACTTTTGTCCACCCCCTTTTTTTATGTTTGGTGTGGAATTATATCCAATTTGGCTTTAGGGCAATTCTTTTTGTGCTTTTTCATTGAAGACAAATTAAATGAAGATAATAATACCAAAGAATTTGTGATTGCAATCATTTTCAGGAAGAAACTGAGAATTATCTGACAGAATTGCAGGGGTGTCAATACTTTTGGCCATGACTGTATATATACTAGATTATTTGATAGGGTGTTGATCCAGGGAACTAGTCTAATTGCCATATCTGGAGTCAGGAAGGAATTTTTTCCCCCAATGTGGAGCTAGTGTTGCCACATGTTTTTTTTTTGCCTTCCTCTGGATCAACATGTTAGGCTATGGGTTGAACTAGATGGACTTAATGTCTTCCTTCACCCTTAAAAACTGTTACTATGTTACCTTGCTAACGGCCCTGTCCAACTACCGACCACCCCTCAATTGCATCTGTGGTTTCTTCATCCTTCTTGCCTGTAGAGTCTTTTTTCACACAGACCTTCGCCTGCACAACATCCACCTCTTTTCCCCCAACAGCCAGTTAAATTGACAGGCCGTCGCCTGTTTTTGAAGTGGATATTAGTGATGAGTGAGTGTATTCGTTACTATTCGCAAGGATAATACAGTATTCGCGTTACTTGTTATTCTACAAGTATTTGTGTACTCGCCTCGCTATATTCTGATGTCCCGCCCTGCAGTTTTGGTGCCTCCTTGGCTGTCACTAAATATGCTGGGCTTCTTAACCAAGCACAGTAATGCCGCATACATCTTGGTTGTGGCATTACTGTGATTGGCTGGCTGCCCAGCGTCATAGGGTCTATTTAAGACCTGCCGACGCCATTTTGCGGACATTGAATCTGGAGCCAGCATTGGCGAAGCATAGGAGAGATCGCTCAACTGCTAGGGAGAGTGTTTAGGCCTCTTCATAACACAAAAGCCCTTTTGAGGGCTACCTCTAGTGTATGCTACATCAGTGTACAGGAGGGAGGGAGAGATACTTGAGCAGGGACAGTTTAAAGGAGCTGCTCAGTAGCTCCATAATACCACCAAAACAATAGCGGTTTTGAGAGCTGAAGAACCAGAACAGAGTCAGAGTACAGAGAAGGAGAGATACTCGAGCAGGGACAGTTTAAAGGATCCGCTTACTAGTAGAGATGAGCCACCACCATAGTGTTCGAATTCGATTCGGTTCGTCGAATGTTACTGGAACACCCTCAAACACACTAAAACACTAGGGTGGTGGTCAATTTCAGTTCCGCAATGTATATACATACATTGCTGAACTGAAATGAAGTAAAATCAAGGGTTAAAAAAAAATTGCTACTTACCTCTCTAATCCATCTAACGACGCTTCCAGCACTGCGTACCTGTCGCAGCGTTTCCTGGTGAAATGACGAGTTCTCGCGATAACTCGTCATGTAAGCGGAAACCGCTGCGAGATTATGACGTTACTGCAGGTCCTACAGGCCCTCACTAGTAGTGAATAGTAGTGAGGATCTGTATGACCTGCGGTGACATCACAATCCCGTCAGCGGTTTCCGGTCACATGACGAGTTATCGCGAGAACTCGTCATGTGACCGGAAACGGCTGCCCGGAGTATGACGTCACCGCAGGTCCTACAGATCCTCACTACTATTCACTACTAGTGAGGGCCTGTAGGACCTGTGGTGACGTTATAATCTCGGCAGCGGTTTCCGGTCACATGACGAGTTATCGAGAGAACTTTTCATTTCATCGGGAAATGCTGCCGGGATCACATCTCCGAAAGGTAGATAGAGCTGGAAGCTTCACTAGATGGATTAGAGAGGTGGGGATCGATTATTTTTATTTTTAACCCTTGATTTTACTTAATTTCAGTTCTGCAATGTATGTATATACCTTGCAGAACTGAAATCGGACTGAAATCGAACATGACCTCGAACTGCCGAATTTAGAGGAAATTGTTCTAATTCGACGAACGACTTGAACATCGCCAAAAACAGCTCGAATTTGAGATTGGCGAACAATTCAAATCGAACACCGCTCATCTCTATTTACTAGCTTCATAATACCACTCAAAAATAGCTATTTTCAGAGCTGAAGACACACAATAAAGTCAGAGTTTTCCCCGCTGTTTTTGGGGTGGCAGTGACCCCCCAGGGTTCTTTGGGAACTTGGTGTCCGGGCATTTACTGTAAGGGGATGTCACTGGTGGCCTGCCAGGACCTGTAATCTGGGGTCACTTGGAAAAGGGGAAAAACAAAATCGGGAAATAATAAAGTCTCATGACGCCACCTGTCGATTCTGGTGAAGGCACCAGCGCTGCTGCAGACCTCTGGGGATTGTGGACAGGCAGCTTGGGTGGAACAGCTCCCCACAGGTGAAGCGGTGGTCCCTGGGGCAGCAATGAGGTGACAGGGATTGGCACAGGGAGGTGATTAGGCAGCCGGGCTGCGGCGACAGTCTCTAAGCCGGACGGGTTCAGGGATGGACAAACTGACACACACAGTGGATCGTTTCAGTACCATTACTGATGGTATTGCAGGCACTGTCCAGGATACACTCCAGGTGATTGGGATGGCACTTCTGGATTTCCACAGTGAGTGATAGATAATGCTTCCTTGTCTCTTTTCCCTCATTGAAGTCTCTGACCCGTGTAAAACTAAGCCTGACCTCTTCTGTGTCTTTCTTTCACCCATCTTGTAGTGTTGAGAACCTCTGTGTGGGCTACCGCTATGAGTTCTCCTGCAGTCCCCCTGGCTCCCCTATTGGTTGCGTGACAGGTGTCCGGGAGACTGGTGTCTCCTCAGTGAACCGTTGTTTCTGCTGGGCTTGACACTCTCTTGCAGACTCAGTCTCCAGTGTCCGGGTTGCTTGCTGGGGTGAACCGGTATAGCTCCTCTGCCCCAATCTGCTTCTTTACTTCTTAAGCCTTGTCTTAGACCTTACACTGGCTAGGCTGATCAACTGGCTCGGGCATAGCACGGCTCTGACACACCAGAACGTCTTCACAGTTCTCCTAGCAACTGCACACTCTAGCTAACTCCGCCCCCAGCACCAGTATTTATAGGGAGTTTTGCTTAAAGGCAGCAAGTGGATCTCCCCCTACTGTTCTGGGGTGGTAGGTGTTGGGTGTATGTAGGTTACCTGTTGTGGGAATCCATCCATGCTTTAGGTGGTCCTGTGGCTAACTGTAATGCCAGGGTGCCTCAGCAGCCTGCCTTCTGCTGTCCAGATTAGAAAAAAGCCGTTAGCGCCCTCCGCAAAGCAGTTGTCCAAACATTTCCTACTGCCTGCTACAAAGCACTTACCAGGCCATTTTCCCCGCTGTTTTTGTAGTCACAGCCTGCCTTCTGGTGTCCGCATTAATTCACTTAAAAAGGCGATTAGTGCCCAATGCAAAGCAGTAGTCCAAACATTTCCTACTACCTCATACCAAGCACGCAACAACCCATTTACCCAGTTATTTTTGTGGTAACAGCCTTGCTTCTGCTGTCTACATTGCTACACTTAAAAAGACAGTTAATGCCTAACGCATAGCAGTAGTCTAAACATTTCCTACTGTCTGCTACCAAGCACACACCAGCCTATTTTCTACGCTGTTTTAGTACTGACATTTAGGTAGGATTGTGCCACCAAAAGCTCATGAATTAATATGGTCCTATAGTGCTTGTAAAATCCTAAGCAGTACTACTACCATGTAATGGTGTTTGGCAGAAAGCACACACTATTCAGTGTTCCTCCTTTCAGTTTCAGGGTTCAAATTTTGCTGGACACCAGAAGTATATAGGATATACGTCCACTGTCCAATGCTAAATGTTTTTTATGTATGGGAAACTGCAGGGTGGGTGCAGGTGGCATCAGGAATTGCTTCCTGGACAACCTATAAGAAAGCAGGCGACACATGTGAAGTGCCAGTGGTTTTGCAGTCATAGGCTGTGGTCACAGTTTTTTTTGTGCCTTTTAAAAACGCATGCTTTTTTACATGCGTTTTTCATGTCAGCATGAGTTTTTTAAGGTCTCTGATGGCTCCCTGCGTTTTTGGCTGCGTTTTTGAATCTGCACATAAAAATAGTGCTTGTAGTATTTTTTTGCGCGTTTTGAAAAACGCATGCGTTTTTATAACATGCGTTCCTATGGGAAACGCATGCAAAAACGCATGTACAATTAGTACATTTTAGTGCCATTCAAAAACGCATGCGTTTCCCATAGGAGCCCATGTTAAAAAAACGCATGCGTTTCCGGAAACGCATGCGTTTTTTTAACATGGGCTCCTATGGGAAACGCATGCGTTTTTGAATGGCACTAATTGTACATGCGTTTTTGCATGCGTTTTCCATAAGGCCCCTTATTAAAAAACGCATGCGTTTTTGGATATGCTCCAAAAACGCATGGGACAGTCACACATGCTTTTTGGCTATTAGGGCATGCGTTTTTTAACATGGGGGCCTATGGGTGCGTTTTTTACATGCGTTTTTGAAAACGCAGGTCTCCAAAAATGCATGTGAAAAATGGTACTGTGACCTCAGCCTTACACAGCTTTATTTGCACGCGTTCCAGCAACTGAGTGTGGTGCAGCATATGTCAGCAGTATTTTCAGAATGCTAACAGAGGTATTTTGTTGAATTGCACTTTTTATTCTCGGTGAATTGATGCCACTTTTATGCAATCTGGGCATAGTTTTATCAAATAGGGAAACTTTTCTTGTGTATTTGTTGTGTGTTTTGTGAATTTACCTAGGCACTCTGAGCACCATGCCTACATCTGTTACCCATCTTTGTATTCCTGATCAACTTTGAAGCTCTGCTTTGGTGATACTACTATTGTGACAACATTGTTTTTTGAATGTGGTTCAGTATTTCAGTGACCTTTTGGCCGATATAGTGGGCGAACATATTCTCGGTCAGCAAACCAAACACACACTTTACAAGCTTGGGTCATCTGTACTTCACATCATTTTTAAAAGTTAACTTTTTTGTTGAATTTAAGATGTGTTGCTATCATTTGTAAGTCTGCCTGAATTTCTATATGGTCATGATGGCTAAGCCCGTCGCTACCCCTCTAGGCTGGAAAACCCGCAAGTATGTTTTAAACTTCCCGCCCCTCCTCTGGCTGGCGCTTGAGTGACAAGAGCACTCGTGCTGGCACATTGGAACAGGTATCCACACTCCATAGAACATAGTGTAGATAGCAATTACAAATATTATGGTACTCGCTCATCACTAGTGGATATGCCTGCTGGTGTTGAGCCCTGTGAGACATCGAGAAAATTATCTCTTCATGAAGGTAACATAACCTCTCCTACTCTACTCCACCCTGTCTCAGCACAGCAGCCAGCCATCGGTCCGGCAGATGTGGTCAAGTAAAAGACCATTTCTTCCTAGCCATGTCAAAGAGTCAAAGATAAGAGGTTAAATTTCACCATCTCCCATTTATTGGCCATGGAAATGCTGCCTTTCCGCCTGGTTGATACCGAGGGTTTTCGAAAGCTCATGGCCATCACAGTTCCCCTGTTCCAGATACCCAGTCGCCACTACTTCTTGAAATAAGCTGTGCCTGTGCTCCACCAGCATGTCGCAGACAACATGACTGCTTCTTTGAGAAACTCTGTGTTTGAGGTGCATTTCACCACAGACACCTGGCCAAGTAAGCATGGCCAGGATCGTTACATATAGCTGTCTGGGCACTGGGTGACTCTGGTGGCTGCAGGGGAAAGGGCTGCTGGACACGTTTTGCCATCTTCATGGTCTGGGAGTAAAACCTCTGTATGTAGCAGTTCCTCCACTGCTTCTGTGTCTTCTATGGCCTCCACCTGCCCCTAAACCTCTCTGGGAATGTGACACACATTCCAACTGTGCAGAAGGAATCAAGTAGACCTGACTATGCTGCCAGCAGGGCTGAATGGCACCAGGCTGTCTTTATGTTAAAATGCCTGTGAAATGTGAGTCACACAGCTGAGGAGTTTTGGTCAACTTTGGAGACCGCGTTTCATCAATGGCTGTCTTCACTGACCCTGCAGACAGGCAAGGCCGTGTGCGTCAATGTACAAACCTGAGTATGGCCCTATGTTGGGGCAAGATGACACACCTGCCTTTCATGGTTCATGTTCTGAACTTGATTGTCCAGCAATTTCTAGCCCGCTATCCCTGCCTAGATGCGCGGTTGCACAGGGCACGATCGCTGTGTGCTCATTTTCACTATTCGCACCCTGCAACTCAATGACTTGCATTGCTACAGAAGCCTTTCAGCCTGCAGGTTAACTGCTTGATTTGTGATGTGCCCAATGATGAAATTCTACTCTACACATGTTGCCGCAACTGTGGCAATAGCAACGTGCCCTGGTACAGTATGTCATGAAGTACAGCCTGGGCAACACAATCGTGAAGTGGGGCAAATCACGATACTGGAGTGGTCACAGATCAAGGACCTCTACATCCTTCTGCACAGTTTGGAAATAGCAACTAAGATGTTTAGCGCTGAAGATGACATTATCAGCATGACTATTCCGTCATCTACCTGCTGGAGCACACTTTGGTCAGTATGCGGAGTCAGCTGATGGTCCAAGAGGAAGAGGATGAAGTACAGGAGGAGGTGTATGCAGAACAGGTAACAAGATCTAAAAGGTCTGGACTGTCGTCAGAACAGAGGAAGGTAGAATTGAAGGGTGGAGGAGGAAGAGATGATATTGACAGAAGACTGAACAGATGAGGGAGTTTTTGGCCACATTCCTGTGTGTTGAGCGAGGTTGCGGGAGAGGACGGAGGAATCAAGCAGGAATATTACCCTGCCGCCACCAACACAACAAAGACTTGGACCTTCTGGATGCACAAGACACATTAATTCTTTCTTGCTGCACTACCTGCAAGATGATTAGTGGATTGTTAAGATTCAAAGTAATTCAGACTACTTGTTTGCCACACTGTTGGATTCCCGGTACAAAACTAAATTTAGTCAAATGCTTCCCGCCCTGGAAAGGGACGTACGCATGAAGGAATATCAAATGAAGTTTTTAGACAATCTTAAGACTGCTTTTCACCAAAACACCAGTGGCGGACATAGTGCACATCGCAGGTCTACACTTCCAACCCAGGAACCGTTCAGTCGTCGCCACCAGAGAAATGTTACCAGCAGCAGTGTAAATGTTATCAGCAATTTCTGGGAGTTGTTTGTCAATTTTTTGTGACCTTCCTTTGCAACACCAGAAGAAAGGGTAAACCTTACACATAGGGAACGCCTAGAAAGGATGGTGCAGGATTATTTACAGCTCAATAGCGATGCCATAACTAAGGAACTGGACCCTTGTGCATTTTGGGCTTCAAAACTAGAAAAGTGGCCTGAGTTTGTCACTCATGCCTTGGAGATTCTGTCCTGCCCGACAGCCAGCATTCTCTTCAAACGTGTCTTCAGTACTGCTGGTGGTGTCCTGACAAATAAACGCATCCAGCTGTCCACTGATAGTGTAGATTGTCTAGCATTTATTAAGATGAACAAGTCATGGATCTACAGGGAGTTTTGCACTCCAGTGTCAGAATGGAGAGACTAGGCGCTGGTGTACTTTCCAGTGTGCTGCATTAAAATCCACATTACGCTATTTTAGCTCTGGGACAATTGTTGTCACTTTAGCGGTGGCAGTCCAAACTTTTTTTTTTAAAAACTGGGAATCTTTTTAGGGTCTCTTTGCTGTGTGGTGCATTACAGGAGCACAGCTCTCTGAACATAATACCTGCTCCTAACAGTTGTGCACCACTTCCTAAATAACCAACCTTGAAATGCTGGGCCTATGCTTCCTGCCTTGATGCCATTGTGGCCCAATACAAAATAAACAAGATGTATACCACTTTGTTGTGGTGTGACACTAATTTTTTGATAAGTGGGAACTCTTGTTAGGGTCTCCTTGCAGTTTGATGCATGACTGGAGTAGGGCTGTCTGAGAGACATGCCTACACCTGTTACTCATCCTCTATTTACTCCTTTTCCTCTTTTTACTTAATGTAGAAAACTGCTGCCATTTTTCCCCTGTGAGTCATCCATCTGTCAATTCAAACGGAGTTTCACCCACCTTTGAAATTCAAGTGAATTTGAGCCACCTCCTGTTTTAAACTGATTTTGAATAGTGTGCAGGCTGGCACAGACCGTTTCTCATGCATGCCTGCTACGCCATGACAATATTTGTACTGTAGGTAGATTAATGTCCCTTTTCCAGGAGTCTGGCAGCAATATGAGCAGTATGGCAGCTTTTGGGCTTTTAAGGTGTTTTCTAGTCCCTTGATTTTGCTTCCCATTGGTTTCAATGGCATTTGGAAAATTTGGTGAATGTTTGTTGCACTATTCGACAAACACTCCACATTTGGTCAACAGATCAAAATTCAAACACTGTGGTGTTCACTCATCTTTAGTCTCTAACCAGTAACACTCTGAAAAAGGCGACAATATCAAATGGCAGCTTTTTATATCCCTAGGGACATGTGAATTTGGCAGTCAATGACACAAGCCTTTGTGTCTTCAACTTGTGGATATTTTATGCGCCGTGATTTGCTGCAGACCAGGAACATCCACACAGAAAATTCTGGGGAAAAAAGGAGTCTGATGCTACTCTAAGCCCTCCACACCCCCTCCTGTCTTCACAGACGTTGCCCCGCTATCCTACACTTTATGAGGGAAGGATACACACTTAAACACAGTAATGCTTTTTCTTAATGCACTCACTCCTGAAACAAATCCATGTTCGCCGACTTTTTAGGAAATTGCTTGGGTCTGCCAAACTCGAACTAAATCGGCCATGTTTATGCTGAATTTGAAATTCGAGCAAGGTTCGCTCATTACTACTTAAGAGGAAATCTAGAAACTTAATTTTGGTATCTCAATGAAAAATAGAATTCCTGATTTGAGTCATTGGTACTAAAATATTTGATACGTTTTGGCACACACCGAAGTAAAGCAACAACATAATGGCTGTACCAAACCACTGTATTCACAAATACTTTATTGTTTGAAAAAATGAAAGCTTCTGCTCACCATACAGCATATAAAATTGCAAGGATGATGATAAATGTGATCCACTGGGGCTCTTTCTATCAAGAAATACTCTTTGTTGTCCATGAAAAATTTATGACTGAGCAAGGACTCAGGTGCAATCAAAAGAAACTGTTTAGGTGCATATCAATATGTACTATGTTTATCCAAGTGATATTCTACAGCAATAAGTGCCCTTTAATGGAGAATACATGAATACAGGTTCGCCATACTGCATGGCGCAAAATTGTGGTCACGTGACCATGTAAATTCACCCGTAGCTTTAAGGACAGATGTGCTTTTTTATAATTCCTGATATTCTATATGCCAGATGCTGCAAATAATCATTAACCCAGACACTGAGTCTCTCATTGAGAAACCCAATGCTGTAGGTTATATGATGCAATGGAGAAGGAAACACGTCTTTATGGGTTTTGGGTAAACATTAGAAAATGGGAGGAATGTCTTTGTGTGTTCATAATAGGTTTAACAGAATTACTGACCAAATCATCCAATTTTGGCCCTTATCAAAAATGTTCTGGAGAGCAGACAAGAATTGAACTGTGGGTTAAGTCTGCAGCATTGTTATATCGAGGAACAATTGTTTTATAAAATGTTATCCATCAGTACAATAAATCCTGCCTTAATCGATTTCTAAATAGTAAAGTTGTGGTTGTTTTTCAGGTCTTTAATGGCTTTATTTGACCTCTTGTGAGGATGGTGCAGAAGTAAATTATAAGTGAAACATTCCATGTTTAAACCGTTTAACTCACATTCAGCTGCGTTTTGAAAAGCATCAAGTGCAGTAATTAGATACTTTCGTAGGTTTGGAATTCTGGGCTTTATGTCTCAATCCTACACTACATGTATAGATATATTTTCTGATTCATGCTCTTGAGAAGAAAATAGTGCTTTATGTGCTTTAAACGATAAACCTTCAAAATAATTGTCACACAGTACATCTAAAGAAAGACACATTTCAGTAGCATTGTTCTCATAAAAGAAATGCCTCTCGATGGTAAGAAGTCATGCACATTTATTGACATATAACATGTGCAATATCGTTACTGATTCTATTTGAAAACTCTGCTGTATCACAATAATAATAATATTTATTCACTTTTATAGCATTATTTATTTCACAGTGCTTTACATACTATTCTGCTGGTAAGTTCTGCATTAGACTAATGACAAACTCAGGTCTGCTACATCAGTGAATATTCTGCTATACCAATGTTATGTGTGACGTCTGTCCGAAGCTATAGGCACAAAATGGCTACCTCATACAGACTATGCACAAGTCACTCCATTTCTCAGAATCCTGAGAAACTTTGATACTTATTTAAACTCTATGTAGGGATCTGGATTTACAACAGGTACCAGGAGATTGCTGCCAATAGATGGGCTGCATTCCATGACTAGAATAGTCGTCAAGCAGAGACAAATCGGGTAGGTCATTAAAAAGACAAAATAAGGATCCGATAGAATAGTCGGGGAGCCAGGTCAAAACCAATATGGCAGCAAGGTACAAATCATTGGGCAAGAAGAGTGCCCAAAATATAGACCACAGTAAAACAGGTAAAAAGACAGAGCTAAAGTCTTTTCAGGGAAACAATAAGCTATATCTGGCAGCTTCCAGCATAAAGGTGTAGGTAATAGTATGGTGTGTGTTTTTTCTAATAGGTTGAAGCTAGAAGCTGATGACTTCAGATGGACAGCACACACACCCACTTTGTCAGACCAGAGAGTACTGAGCATCCCAGTTACTGTAATCTTAGTGGATGGATGGAGCCAGTGCTCTCCAGAGTTTCTAGCTCTGACTTCTCCTTCATCCCCAGCACCCCCTACAGAATGAGTATGGTAGTGCCTAGTGACAAAAGGAGATTTTGCAGGAGTATGCTCTGGTGGAGATGGTAGATTAAATCTGGCCTTGATTTTGTGACAAAATCATCTGTGCTATAATGCAGAGTAACCTCAGAAATCCTGCTTCCAGGTCTGCATAGGACTATGTGACAATCCCAGCTTTGCTCTATTGCTGGATCATATTTGCTTAATCAGATTCTATGATTCCCATTTGCTCCTTCTCTTGCTTTCCTGTCATCACAGCTTCCATTGTTCGTTAGACCCCCCTGGTGCACCAAATTCATCTGCCCGAGCTAGATGGCAATTTCTCAACTACACCAAGGACTTTGATTATCCACTTCACCAGATAGGACATAATGGACTGTAAAGATCTATATAGTGAAACTTTATACATTCCCTGACAGAAGTTATGTTGCTTATCCATGTTATGTAAATAAAAGCTTATAACCTTATGCTAAATTCATCCATTGGTTGTATAAATTACTCTATTGAAAGCTGAAACCCTCCGAAATTTGGTTTAGGTTAAGAAAATAAATTGGGATCAATGCTGAAATATTGATCATTTAATGAACACAGAATGGTCAGATTTTATAAAGACAAAAGTTTTGTCACCTGGTCATATAATGCACCCAATCCTAGTTTACATCCTCACCTGTGCTCAGTAAATAAGCGATTAATTAGTGGATGTGTATAAATAGAAACCCAGCACCTTAGACCTTCACTTGAACTGCAACTTGAGCTGTGACAACATGCCAAAAATCCACCCTGCGACCAAAGCCTTGATTATCAAGAGACTGAAGACCAGATCTACTGCAGAGGTGGCTTGCACCTTAAATGTGTCTCAGTGTCAAGTAAAAAGAATTAAAAGATTTGAATAGACTGGAGATGTGTTTGACAAGCCCAGGTCCAGCAGACCCCGGAAGACAACTGCTAGGAGGAACGTTTGTTGGTTAGAAAATCCAAAGCAAGCCCCTCTTCCACTGCAGCAGAACTCCAACAGACCTGGTCACCTCAAGTCCCTGTGTCAACTAGAACAGTTTGTAGGATTCTGTCTCGAAATGGCCTCCATGGTTGAATCAGTGCCTAGAAGCCACTAAACAAAAGGCAAATAAAAAACTATGTGACATTTGCAAAGTCCCACAGCCTGCTAAACAGATGGATGTTGGAAAAGTGGCAGAAGGTGGATTTCTCTGATGAATCTTCAGTAAAATTACACCACAGCTGCCGCAAATACTGCAGGAGACCTACTGGAGCCCGTATGAATCCAAAATACACCCAGAAAACAGTTACATTTGGTGGTGGAAAGATCATGGTCTGGGGTTACATTCAGTATGGGGGTGTGCAAAACATTTGCAAGGTGGAAGGCAATATCAATAGCCTAAAATATCAAGAAGAATTAGCTACCTCTTATATTCTAAATCATAAAAGGGGTCAAATTCTGCAGCAGGATGGTGCTCCATCTCATACATCCATCTCTACAATAAAGTTCCTCCAGGCAAAAAAGATCAAGGTGCTCAAGGACTGGCCAGCCCAGTTACCAGACATGAACATCATTTACCATGTTTGGGGTAGGATGAAAGAGGAAGCTTGGATGACAAAACCAAAAAATCTAGATGAACTCTGGGAGGCATGTAAGACTGCATTCTTTGCTATTCCTGATGACTTCATTAATAAATTGTATGAATCATTGTTGAACCGCATGGATGCAGTCCATCAAGCTCATGGAAGTCGCACAACATATAAAATATGACTCTAATAGCACCACAACTTCATTCACCAATGTTATGCAACATATATTTGTATTTTAAGATAATTTTTTGTTTGAAAATCATATTATTTTCTGTGGGCGACAAAACTTTTGTCTTGCCAAAATCTGACCGTTCTGTGTTCATTAAGTGATCAATATTTCATCATTGATGCCAATTTATTTTCTTCACCTAAACCACATTTCTGGGGGTTTCAGCTTTCAAAAGAGTAATTTATACAACCAATGGATGAATTTAACGTCAGGTTATACGCTTTTATTTACATAACATGGATAAGCAACATAACTTCTGTCAGGGAGTGTACTATATTAGGCAGATCAATCATCAAATTTAAAGTGACTTTAAAAAAAGAAATGCCTCTAAAACAAAAACAACATAGAAAATTGCAGGTTTAGTGAGCTAGATGTTTATCATAGGACTGTACAATTTTCCATGTTTGTCATGCTGTATGTAGCTCTCATTGTAGGGTCCCAATGCGTTTTCTGCCTTCCTAGAATAGATTTCAAGACACTTGTATCCTAAAGATATGACATTTATTCAAGAACTCCCAGTAGTGCAAACTCTTAGGGGTTTACTCTTTGTTTCAGTTCTACATAGACACAGACATAGACAGTTTGAGAAAACAACATAAAAAGTAACAGAATGTAAATCATTTTCAAAACAATATATTATTTAAATTATTTTAAAATATTACATGTCCCTTTAATTCCTTTGATTTTTAAATTGAAGGCTCCTAGTTAGCTTACTATTAAAATATTCACACAAATGTGGTTATGTTTCTACAAACATGATTCTAATACATATAAATTTCTTTCTCATATTCAGTAATGACTGTTTTACTTCCCGACATTGAGTCCACAAGAAAATATTTATTGAATTGTCTTGTTACAAATGAACTATGTTCCATTAATAATGACAGTGATTGCTGACTTCTTCATGAAACACATAATTCATAGTCATTAGTTTAAGTATAAGTTGTATGTTCAAATAATGTGTAAAACATTTACAAAATAAATAAAAATGGATGTGTTTTTTCAATACTTATTTATATTCAGGTTTTAATAATCATGTATATCCAAAAGGGATATTGTTCATTTTGGTCTTAAAGTGAACTTGTCACCTAGTTTATGCCCCCAAACCTATCACTATCTGTCCCTGCAGCATCCTATATATCCCTAATCATCCATGTCTGAGCAAAAAAGTGTCCTGTATTGCTGTGAAAAATCCTTTAATTACTTACATTCTACTATGGTAATAATCAGGGTGTCGTTTATACTGTAAACACTCTGGGCATACTGTAAAGCTCCACGTCCCCTGTCGCTCTGTTGTAATCACGCATCACTGGGCGTGATAATGAATGCAGAAGCGCGCTCCCAGCATTTTAAATCTGTGGGTCTTCTATGATGCCGCAGTCACATCTTTTCCAGTCCTACGCAGTGCGGGGGATTATTTTGTGTGCTCAGGGGTCCTGGAGCATGTGCAGTGCGCATTTGGAAGCCGGCCCGTACACCCAATAAACCCTCACAATGCACTGGGCCAGAAAAAACGCATGGCTTACGTGTCATACCCAGAAGAAGATCCAAAAGTTTCAAACTTGGGACCGCGCTTCTGCAATAATTATCACGCCAATTGGGATGTGATTACAAGGGAGTGACAGGGGACATAGAGCCTTACAGAATGCCTCATCCAGAGTGGCTGCTGTAATCTGCTGTATCTGGTTTGATTGTTGGGAGACTTATGCTGTGACACCTGGGTTGTGCGGGCTGGCACAACCCCATTAGGTGAGTGAAAACTCTACCAGGTCTAGTGCTGTTGATCGATTCCCACAGGAACACTTCTTGTTTCTTGATTTTATAGAGGTCATTCAGTCTGCGAAAACACCGACATGTGAGAAGCCCCATAAACTACAATGGGTGTGAGTTCTAGCCATGAGAAACATAGAATTCATAAGTCAAAAGCTGAAATCTGAATGAGTCCATAAAGAAGCTTTCAGTCTTTCAGCACAAAATGAGTGCCTTGGTGTGCACCTCATTCCTTTACAGATACAGGAGCCAGTACTGTCAATCAAAGCAGAAGGAGGTGGGACATACATTTAGAACAGGTAGGTGGGAATGAATTGTTGAGCCATGCCAAGGAGCACCAAGTCTCTCATTTGCATATTTAAATGAATAAATATTTCTGGCAAAAATAGCAACAGATTAAAATACTGGAAAAAAGCTTATTACAGCTTTTCCCAGTATAACATGCTGTACTTATTGTACACACTCATTTAGTGTTGACTTCCTTTAATGTCATACAGAAATGAAATTCATATGCACAACATTCCTGTTAAAAATAAAATTATTTTTTCTTGAAGAAAGGTTAGAGCGTATAATTATTCACATTTAATCACATTGAATCCCCAAGTATTTCGGTATTTTCGTGACTGACAAAAAAGAAAATCATAATATATTATATGAAATTATTATGAAATGTAATATTCTATCCAAAGACATCCTGTCCTGCAATTATTGGCTTTTTATTTTATTGTAAAATAAATGGAAGTCTAACTAGCCTACATGCTTTGCTGATCCATTAGTAAATTGATAGATCATACGCTTTCTTAGTATCATCTCTTGGCAACAAAATCACTCTTAGCTTTCTCTCATAAAAGCAATTCGATATACACAATCAAATCATTTGTTTTGTTTGAAATTCAGCAGTAACAGGGAACAAGATACAGGGGATGACGGTGAGAGTCTGTCTGATGTAAGAAGTTGAAAAAGCAAGTGACATTTCACAGAATAAGCTCAATTCCTATATGAGACCAAGAGAGAATGATAATGAGCACGGACAGCTTTGCAGCAAAAAGATACTGCAAGGTTTTTGCTGTGATTTTATAAAATTGTTGAAAAAAAATACAACATAACCCTAATTTGTGAACATTGCCTTGAAGTTTTTCCTTGTTCTTTAGCTGGGGAAATATAAAAGTACATTGTGTAGATTTTTTGCTGCAACATTAAAGAGTAGCTCAGTTAAACCAGTATCATATGCAATACTGCATCACATCAGAATTTCAATAAAGAGTAACCATTGTTTTCATAAACCAATAGTACACATGAAAATAACAAACTTTGTAATATATCCTAACAGAGATATGTGCTTCCTTTTCCTTTGATCATTCTTTCTCAACTAATTAAAGAGGTTATCTGGGATTTCTCGCAAAAAAATTGTGTCTAAGCAAACAACAGGAAGGTAGCTGGCACATACCTGCCTGTTGTGCCTGGCACCGTTCACCGCTGACATGGAGCAGTCTGAGACTGCTCCTGCTGTAATTTCCTGTCGGCTTCCTTTGACTTCACGTCAACAGAGGAACGACTTCTCTCCTCTGTCGATGGGCGCATAGCCAGCTCTCCCCAATTAGGTTACGAGGAGCCAGCTGTCAATTAGCGTGATGTCAGCTATGCACCCACGTCCACAGAGCAGACTGGACCCATTTACTCAGCCTACCTTTACTTGTGACATCAGATAGTGCATATAGAATCTGATGTATTTCTCAACACATGAGGGATATGATTAGAGATGAGCGAGTAGTCAAATACTCGGACTTGCTATACTCGTACCGAGTAGATCGTAATACTCGGGTATTCGGTGCAAGTAGAAAGTCCAATGTTAGTCAATGGGAAATGCGAGTAATTGTCTGCTGGACCCAAAAAAGCAGTCTAAGGGCTGATAAAAAGGCTGAAATGGGTGCATGATTGTCGTAAGAGCGAGTTATGATGAAGGAGATCTTCTGACAGCTCAGTGTGTAAGCGGTGTAAACAGAGCGATCTGCCCTAGGGGCTGTGTGATGATTATCACAGGATAAGCCACTCATCATCATCATCATCATAACGGCTTCACAATTATAAAGCTTGGACTACTGGCATTGTTGCTCCACTGCCACTGCACTATGTGCAGGCATAGTGTCTCTAAAAATTAGCCCAAAGGGCTGTATCATGGTTGATGAAGGAAGCAGGCCTCAAGGGCCAAACAATTATGATGCTAGACTACTAGGACAACTAGCATAGTTCTTGCAGTGCCCAATGTGCAGGCATAGCCATAGTGTCTCCAAAACTTAACCCAAGGGGCTGTATTATTGTTGATGAATGAAGCAGGCCTCAAGGGCCAAACAGTTGTGAAGGTAACCTAGGACTACTGGCACAGTAGTTGCAGTGTCCCATTCCCAGGCATAGCCATGGTGTCTCCTAAAAGTAGCTCAAGGGGCTGTATTATTGTTGATGAAGGAAGCAGGCCTCAAGGCCCAAACAATTATGAAACTAGGACTACTAGCATAGCTTTTTCAGTGTCCAATGTCCAGGCATAGTCATAGTGTCTCCAAAAGTAGCCCAATCGGCTGTATTATGGTTGATGAAGGAAGCAGGACTCATAGGCCATACAATTATGAAGCTAGCCTAGGACTACTAGCACAGTAGTTGCAGTGCCCATTGTCCAGGCATAGCCATAGTGTCTCCAAAAATTAGCCAAAGGGGCTGTATTATGGTTGATGAAGGAAGGAGGGTTGCATCACAAGTGCCTCCAATAGGAAATATTATTAACGGAACATTGTTTTTAGCTTATTGACCATGAGGTACATGTTGCAGAAGCAGGAATTTAAAACATGTGTAAGAAGAAGAAAAGGGGATTGTGTGGGAAGGGATGGACATTATCACCAGTTACCTAAAATAACATTTTGGGTGACTGTAGGTTGGCATGCTGTCATTAGGAGGGCTTAAATACTCTTGCAAAATCCAGTGCTTGTTAAATTTTATCAGAGTCAGCCTGTCTGCATTCTCTGTAGTCTGCTGTGTGCTTTTATCTGTGATGATTGCCCCAGCAGCACTGAAAACACGCTCTGACATCACACTAGCAGCAGGGCAGGCCAGCACCTCCAAGGCATATAAGGAGAGGTCCGGCCAACTATGCAGCTTGGATACCTATTGATTAAATGGAACAGAATCGTCAGGAAGGACACAGATATGGTCATTTAGATAGTCGTTGACCATCTTGCACAATTTCTGGGGGGGGAGAGCCACTGATTGGTCTGTTGTTTTATTCCTTGCCACAACTCTGCGGCAGTGTGTTGTGTTTCACCTAAGCAGATGAGATTCAGCAGAGCGTGTTGCCGCTTTGCCCATGCGCTGCTGCACAGCTCCCAACTTGGGAGTGATGTGGAGGATAATTCAGCATAGGATGACGAGGAGGTGGAGGAGGAGGAGGAAGACGGGAGACAGGAGGTATATGATGAGGTGGAAACCCTGATTGAGGTTGGGCCCCGCTTTTTGTGGGTGGATATGTGATGGTCCACTTTGAGACTTTGTCCCACTCTTCACCAGGTTAAGCCAGTGTGCCGTGACATAGATGTATCGTCCCTGTCCACAAGTACTTGTCTGTTGTAAGGTGGACCTTCCCGGTTATGGCGTTGGTGAAAGCACGTTTTAGATTGTTTAAGACAAGCTGGTGTAAAACGGGGCGGCACGCTGGGAAAAATAGTGCCGTCTGGGAACCGAGTATCGTGGGGCAGCCACAACCAACAGATCACGAAAAGACTGTGTCCCCACAAGCCTAAACGGCAACATCTCCACGGTTAGCAACTTGGTAATGTTTCAGTATTTGTGCTTGTGGGTGCACAGCTTGGTAGTAACGCAGTAACAACTGGATGCTTGGCTGGGACAAACAAGTGGATAAACTTGTTGTGTCCTGTGTCTGTGCAACCCCAGCTTGTGAGCAAGAGGTATGATCACATGCATCCTGCAGAGCAGATTGGGAAGGTGAGATCTCTATAGATCTATATACCAAACCTACTGATAAAAATAGTATTTTGCACTATACTAGTTGCCATCCTAAACATGTAAAACATTCACTTCCCCATTCCCAACATATGAGGCTCAAGAGAATAGTCTCTGATCCAAACAAAAGAGTAATTAGGCATGCTGAAATGACCAAAAATTTTTTAGACTGCGGTTATCCATTGCACTTGTCTGAACCACGACAAGTACAGTCAAGTAGACGTACCTCCCCATCACCCAGGGTTGCCTTTGTAACCAATTTTCATCCTTTTTCATATATGGTTAAAAAGATAATTAGAGAACATTGGCCAGTTCTCACTAAATCATATCCTCACATTGTCGAGTTTTCTAATCCACCTCTTATGTGTTATAAGAGACCAAAGAATCTACGTGACAATCTTGTCCGAGCTGATATTAGCTCTGACAAGCGTGTACCGAGTCAGAGATCCCTTAGCACTTCCCTGCCTGGCATGTACACAATGTTCCCATATTGTTAAAGGTTCTACTTTTACACATCCTAGATCAGGTCAGGTATTTTCCATCAAGGGTTATTTTACCTGTGACTCTACGTATGTTGTATACTTGCTTAAGTGTCCGTGCCGTCTCGGATATGTTGGGGAAACTACCCAGCATGTCCGGGACCGCATTAGTAAGCACAAATCGACAATTAGATGTTGCAATATGATGTTACCTGTACCTTTCCACTTTCTCACCCAAGGCCATAATATTTCACAATATTTTCAGGTTTTAGAACAGGTACCCCTGGCCAGACATGGGGGAGACCGCATTAGGAAACTCAAAGAAAGAGAATCCTATTGGATTCACCATCTCCAGACACTTGAACCTTTAGGCATGAATCGGAAGTACGAAGTATTTTTCTGATCACTTATAATGATAATGAGTACTTTTCTGACTGTTAACTCTTCATAATAAGGTGTTATAAGCTCTAACAATTCCTAACAGTATGGGGTTTCCATATAAGCACTGATAAACTAGTCTTTGTAACCAATGATGTGAATTTTTCTTTAAGAACATAATGCATATCAATGACTTGGGTATAGTCATTTCACTTTTTCATTAATAGAAATTCCTTTTGGTATATTGCCCATAGTGTTGTATATACTAATTTAACCCTTCTAACACAGTCTCATTATCATTTTTTCTCTTTTAGGCTGTGGTCACAGTTTTTTTAGTGCCTTTTAAAAACGCATGCTTTTTTACATGCATTTTTCATGTCAGCATGAGTTTTTTAAGGTCTCTGATGGCTCCCTGGGTTTTTGGCTGCGTTTTTGAATCTGCACATAAAAATAGTGCTTGTAGTATTTTTTTGAGCGTTTTGAAAAACGCATGCGTTTTTGTAGAAAACGCATGCGTTTTTATAACATGGGTTCCTATGGGAAACGCATGCAAAAACGCATGTACAATTAGTACCTTTTAGTGCCATTCAAAAACGCATGCGTTTCCCATAGGAGCCCATGTTAAAAAAAACGCATGCGTTCCCGGAAACGCATGCGTTTTTTTAACATGGGCTCCTATGGGAAACGCATGCGTTTTTGAATGGCACTAATTGTACATGCGTTTTTGCATGCGTTTTCCATAAGGCCTCTTATTAAAAAACGCATGCGTTTTTGGATATGCTCCAAAAACGCATGGGACAGTCACACATGCTTTTTGGCTATTAGGGCATGCGTTTTTTAACATGGGGGCCTATGGGTGCGTTTTTTACATGCGTTTTTGAAAACGCAGGTCTCCAAAAATGCATGTGAAAAATGGTACTGTGACCACAGCCTTACCTAGGTATAGGACTGCACACTACTATTAATGCAATGTAGACCACCATAGCCACTTCTTTTTTGAGCTCACAGCGTTAAGATGCCTATAATAACTTCTGCGCATGTGCGGGGCACATAACTAGTGACGTCATGTTCTGGGCGCTGCCAGCTTGTGTTCCGGCAGAGACACGCCTGCGTTACAACTGGAGGAAGCAGGAGGTGTCTCTCTCACGTCACTTCCATAAATAGTCCCACAAAACATGGCTGCGCACACCCAGCCAACGCTGCAATACCGCACAGACCAGTGAGTATAGGGATCCTCTGGCATTGACAGGATTGTGGACACATGGGTCCTCAGATGGCCTTGATTATCTTTAATGTGTAGTTTTTTCCGTTGTTTGCTATATCGTAGATTTCTGGCTTTCCTATTTCCAAAATTTACAGGTATGCGCACCTTGTTATAAGGCTTTGTTATCAGTTCTGATACCAGCATTGTATCTTATATAGCTTCTTTTTTTGTTTTATAACAGCAGTGGCCATAGATCTTACATTGCATTAGGGGTGCACGCTTAACCCCTTATATATCGCAGGTATTCATAATGTTCCTCATATACTATATCAAATGAGTCACATTTGTAGTATAACTAATAATGGGACATACTTTTTTATTTATTATAACAAACCTAACAGAATAAGCTTATACTAACCTTGTCTAGGTGGACAGGTAAATTTATGCTTTTGTTTAGTACTCTATACCATACAGATATCCTCATGAATGACTAGCAGAATCTGATTGGGCTCTTTATGTAGCTGTAAATATGACAATGATATCGCTTGTACACTATTGTAATTAAGTCCTTTGGTTATTTTTTATATGGGAGTAAATAATAGATCTTCCCGATATCCTAAAGGCCACGTTACACATACAGATATTGTGGCACCCCAAGGGTTAATGTGCCACAGAAATACCAACACAGGTTTACTCCCCACACAACACTACACTAGAAAGTGGGAGGAGTTTAGGTGGCACCTGCACTAGTGGGAGGAGCTAAGTTGTTTACCACAGAGCAGGAGTGACAGTTAGTTCAGTTTGAGTCTGGAGCAGGAGCAGAGTCAAGTAGAAGTGGAGGTCCTGAGAGGTCTGAGGAAAGGAGACAGAGGAACACAGGAACATACCCGGGATAAAGAGTTACCCCAAAACCTTGAACCCGGGGAGGCGCTTAAGACGGATACCGGATCCGAGGCTGTGCCTGAGACAGACAGGACAGTAAACACCGGCATAGTGAAGGTCCACCATCTTCACAGCACCATAGCAAAGCAACACGGAGGGGTCAGTGACACAGAGGACCCAAGTTGCCCAGCATATTGGTACCCGTGAGCAGAGACAGGGCCAGCAGTACAGCTACAAGCAGCAGGGCCACACACAGCGCTTAAGTAGGAAGCCAAGGACCCGGTCAGGGTGGGAGCAACCTGGTACAGACTCCGTGGATAATATTGCGATTTACCATCTGCAAGTAAAGACTTGGAAAACAACAGAAACCGTGAGTGTGTGTGATCCTTATACTGAAGCCCCACTTGCCCTCATATACTGCGATTGCCTCTACTCTCATCATCTCTACTGCTACCCCTACTCTCCTGCAGCATCAATAACTATCTTCACAGACTTTAACTACTACTACCACTGCCCCGGGGAACCCAGTTCTGCCCACAGGAACTATTCTATCCAAGCTGCTATCCCATCATCCCCGGAGGTTCTGCAGCAGCGACGGCCCCATTACTGGCCGCATATAGTGGGTGGCGTCACGAGTGACAAATCCCCTGTAAATAACCCCCATTTTATTGTGCGGGCCCGGGACACGGTCCGGACCAGGACCGCCGTGACATCCCCCAGCAGTACCCCGGTCCGGCACCGAGTACCCCGTCCTAGTGGGCTCCACAACCTGGCGTCACGAACAGGATCTACCGGTATCGGGCATTGTGTGCCGTGATTAGTGACTGTTTTAAATCTGCCGCCATTGCTGAGCGCGCGGCAAGCTGAATTGTAACTGCGCCACAGATACTGTAAATTTCAGAATCCGCCATTGCAGAGCGCGCGACGTGCGAGAAGAAAAACCGCTCACCGCTCTGACGTCATCCAGAAGGGAAGAGAATCCTGGTGCGCAGCGGAACCTTTGTTAGACATCCGGACGGAAGCGGAAGACGGAGGGTGGATATTAACTAAGGAGGCCCAAGATGTCGCAGCCCAATGCACAAGGCTGCGACGGAACAGCCGGTGGAGCTGCAGCGCCACACCCAGCGATAGTACCCGCAGTGCAGCGGCGCAAGGAACAGCACCAATAATGCCGTTCCTGATGCCGTATGCTCCAGGGGCAATGTGGCTGCCCCAGTACTCCGGTGAGCCTAATACACTAACTGACTTTATGCTAAAGATAAAGGAATATTATGTGATGTACCCCCTCACTGAAGCCCAGCGTGTAGGAATGATAATGGGAGAATTAACGGGCAATGCACGGTGTGAGGTTGCGTCCTGGCTGGACACAGATAAGGACACTGTAGAGCATCTAGCAGCTAGACTGAAAGCAACGTTTGAATCTGCTGCTGATACCCAGGCTAAGATGAGGTTCTTTGCATGCCACCAGAAACCTAAACAGAGTGCCAGAGACTTTGCCTTGAACCTGCAGGAAGCACTCAGAGCCCTTAAACTGGCAGAACCTGCTTTAGCCCCGGGAGCTGATAAAATGCTATTTGACCAATTTATAGAGGGCCTCCATTCCCCTTCCCACCGAGGACAGTTAAGCATGATACTGCTGCAGAACCCTGAAATGACATTTACTGGGCTGAAAGATAGAGCTATCCATCTGCAGCAGCTGGAAGAGCCACGGGAGCTACCAACTGTCCTGGACATTGCAGAAGCACCTCAGCAGCCGGCAGCGCCAGCGACATCTGCCATGTCAGCAACTGCTGCTGAAACTGGAGAACTGATTTCTAATGCAGCCCTCAATCAAAAGCTAGATGCCCTGACAGACACCGTGATCCCTATGGCCAAGGTCATCAAGGAATCCAATACCCATTGTAATACTTCCCAAAACTGAAATGTTGGTCTGGGGTAGAGCCGCAATAGGCATTAAAGGGCAAGACTATCAAGCCCTAGTAGAACCCATGTACTCAGACAGCAGACCCACCATACTCACAGCGAGAGGAGTAGTTGACGTACACAGGGGAAGAGTGCCATTACGCCTATTAAACTGCGGAGAAGATGAGGTCACATTACCTAAGTATGCTACCATGGCTAAAATGTACACGGTTGATAACAATAACATCACAGCCGCCGAGCCCATGAACCCGTCATGTCAGGCGGAGGACAATGGCTCAGAGGAGAAGCTGGAGGATTGGTGCCAAAAGTTGCTTGTAGGTACCAGTTCTACACCTCCCCGTCACAAGCATGGAGTATACCGGGTAGTGAAGGAATATGAACAAATATTCAGTAAACACCCGTTAGACTTTGGGCAGATTAAAAGGGTAGAGCACACTATACCCACAGGTAACCATCAGCCTATAAAAGAGAGGTATAGACCCTTACCACCAGCTCACTACCAAACCACCAAAGATATGCTCAGAGAGATGAAATCTGCAGGGATAATAAGAGACAGTTGTAGCCCCTGGGCAGCACCTCTAGTGTTAGTTAAAAAGAAGCACGGGACCATGAGAATGTGCGTAGATTACCGGCAGATTAATCGCATCACACATAAGGACGCATACCCATTACCTAAGATTGAGGAGTCATTAGCTGCACTAAAATCTGCTAACTACTTTTCCACCCTTGATCTGACTAGTGGGTACTGGCAGGTTCCTGTGGCCGAGGCCGACAAGGAGAAGACAGCGTTTACTACGCCGATGGGCCTCTGTGAGTTTAATTGTATGCCGTTCGGACTCTGCAATGCACCCGGGACCTTCCAACGTCTGATGGAGAGCTTCTTAGGACACAAGAACTTTGAAACTGTCCTCCTGTACTTAGATGACGTCATAGTCTATTCCAAGACGTATGAGCAACATCTACAAGATCTGGCAGAAGTGTTCGAAGCCCTATCGAAATACGGCATGAAGATCAAGCCATTAAAGTGTCACCTTCTCAAACCAAAGGTACAGTACCTGGGGCACGTCGTGAGCTCAGAGGGAGTAGCACCGGATCCTGATAAAGTCACAGTGATAAGGGATTGGCCAAGACCTACGAACGTGAAAGAATTGAGGCAATTCCTGGGCCTGGTAGGCTATTATAGAAGATTTATTAGAGGATACACGAAGCTAGCAGCTCCTCTGCAAGACATTCTAGTAGGACGATCAAAGAAGACTTCATCCTGTAATTTCCTGACACGGTGGGATGAGGAAAGAGAAGATTCCTTCAATAAGCTGAAAAGTGCACTGACGGGAGAAGAGATCCTGGCATACCCTGATTACCATCAACCCTTCATTCTATACACGGATGCCAGCAACGTTGGACTGGGAGCAGTATTATCACAGATGCAAGGAGGCAAAGAAAGAGTTATTGCCTTTGCAAGTAGGAAGCTCCGGCCTACAGAAAGAAATCCCGAGAACTACAGCTCCTTCAAGTTAGAGCTACTGGCAGTAGTTTGGGCTGTGACTGAACGTTTTAAACATTACTTGGCAGGTGCAGAATTCACCATCTACACGGATAACAACCCATTGACTCACCTGGATACAACGAAACTAGGAGCTCTGGAGCAGCGATGGATAGCCCGGCTATCTAATTACAACTTTGTCATCAAATACAGAGCAGGTCGCAAGAACGGGAATGTAGATGCCTTGTCACGGATGCCGCACCTGAAAGACGTGGAAGAGGAACCGGAAGGGTTGGAACAGATTGAACTACCGGCCTTTCATCGTTCAAAGGTACAAGATTATCAACCCGGCGTCTACCAAAGAAAACAGGAAGTAAATCTTAACCCGTTAAGACACTACGGATGGGCCGAAGCCCAAGATAATGATCCAGCCGTGAAGCTAGTGAAAGAACTGTTTACGCAACAACGCGCATAGCCTGATCAGAATGCCGCAGCTGAAGCTATACAGCTATGGAAAGATAGAGGCAAGTTGTTTCTACATCAAGGAAAGCTTTGCAGAACGTATACCAATCCTAAAACGCATGAACTAGTCTGGCAGATTATCGTGCCCAAGAGAGCCACTCAAATGGTCTTAGAAGCTTATCATGACAGTGCAGGTCATTTTGGATGGAAGAAGTTAGAAGCGATCCTGAGAGAAAGATTTTATTGGGTTGGCATGAGAAAATCCATTGAACTATGGTGCAGAAGATGTGCCGCATGCAACCTCAGAAGGAAAGATCCACAGAAAGCTCCGCTTCAACCAATAGTAACCAAGCAGCCACTCGAGCTAGTCGCATTAGACCACGTCAAGTTGTCACCAAGCTAGTCAGGCTATGTCTATGCCTTAACCATCGTGGACCATTACTCACGCTTCTTAGTGGTGGTACCTGTTAAAGATCTAACAGCAAAGACGGCAGCAAAAGCATTCCAGACGCAGTTCTGTAGACCACATTGTTACCCAGAACAAGTACTTGCAGACCAAGGTCCAGCTTTTGAATTAGAACTATTCAAGGAATTCTGCAATATGTACGGTTGTAAGAAGATTCACACAACAATGTATCATCCCCAAACAAATGGTGTATGCGAGAAAATGAATCATATTGTAGTTGAACTGTTAAAGACCATACCAGAATCAGAAAGAAACCAATGGCCAGATAAATTACCTGATTTGGTAGAATTATACAACCATGTACTCGTGAGTTCTACAAACTGCACTCCAGCATACCTTATGCGTGCAAGACCCGGTAAATTACCAATTGATCTAGAAATGGGAATCGTAAAACCAGATACAGAAGTAGAAGAAGAATCAGATTGGGATACCCAACGTCAGAAACAGTATCAACAAGTTCAAGAATGTGTAGAGAGAAATCTTCAGCAAGCAAGAGCAGGACAAGAGAAAACTTTTAACAAACATGCTCAAGCAATGCCATTACAAGAAGGTGATCAAGTGCTCAAGAGAAAGAGACGCACTGACAAACTGGATAATCAGTGGGAAACCGTTCCATACACAGTCTTACTATCTAACCTAGACAATGTTAAAACATGTTTGAAAAGCAAAGATGAAGGAAAAACGTCACAAGTCGTATCTCGAGATCAGCTAAAATTGTGTCCTGAAACACTGAAGACACCTGAAGTAACAGAACCCGTACAGGTCCAACCTATTAAAGAAAGAGAAGAAGTATTCCACACGGTACTAGGAGATTTCCCTAAAACATGGCCAAATTACCATGGAGCAGTTGTCGTACCAATGATTGCATTCCCTTCAATGGTGGAACCAACACCAGAACCTGTGTTACCTGAAGAAGTCCCAAGACCTGAAGAACTGGAAGTAGAACCCGTAGAGGAAGAACAAATTCCTGGTCCTAGTGAACTTGCCAGTCCTACAGTCAGATCTTCATCTAACATAGTACCAAACACTACAAATAGGTACATGCCTACCAGCACCAATAGGCTACATGCAAGTAGTATACCCGTTTTACGCAGATCCGAGCGTAGTACCAGAGGTCAGTTACCAGCTAGGTACAGGGATTAAAAGGTCAAGTTAACTGTAAAATATAAATATGTTTGTGTAAATATAAATTGAACCCGGTAAACAAATGTACATAGTTAATGCAACGTTAAAAAAGCCCAATACCTACAGAGACTATCCTGTATGAACTTCTTGCATATTCTTCAAGCTTTTTCCTTTTATTTTTATGGACCATACTACCACGGACTGGTTGTGGTATAAACTTTCTTGTATATATTCATCAGCTTGGAGGCAAAAGACTAAACCCCCCGGAAGGACTGCTTTTTGAATTTTTGGACTGTTTTTGAAGTTTAGTGATTTTTGTGATTTTTACGTTTAAGTCTTTGTAAATATTAATTGTATTAATTGTTTGTTCTTTATTGTTCCACAGTCCTGGAGTACTGTCTTTAACTAAGGGGGAATGTGGCACCCCAAGGGTTAATGTGCCACAGAAATACCAACACAGGTTTACTCCCCACACAACACTACACTAGAAAGTGGGAGGAGTTTAGGTGGCACCTGCACTAGTGGGAGGAGCTAAGTTGTTTACCACTGAGCAGGAGTGACAGTTAGTTCAGTTTGAGTCTGGAGCAGGAGCAGAGTCAAGTAAAAGTGGAGGTCCTGAGAGGTCTGAGGAAAGGAGACAGAGGAAAAGAGGAACATACCCGGGATAAAGAGTTACCTTAAAAACTTGACCCCGGGGAGGCGCTTAAGACGGATACCGGATCCGAGGCTGTGCCTGAGACAGACAGGACAGTAAACACCGGCATAGTGAAGGTCCACCATCTTCACAGCACCATAGCAAAGCAACACGGAGGGGTTAGTGACACAGAGGACCCAAGTTGCCCAGCATATTGGTACCCGTGAGCAGAGACAGGGCCAGCAGTACAGCTACAAGCAGCAGCAGGGCCACACACAGCGCTTAAGTAGGAAGCCAAGGACCCGGTCAGGGTGGGAGCAACCTGGTACAGACTCCGTGGACAATATTGTGATTTACCATCTGCAAGTAAAGACTTGGAAAACAACAGAAACCGTGAGTGTGTGTGATCCTTATACTGAAGCCCCACTTGCCCTCAAATACTGCGATTGCCTCTACTCTCATCATCTCTACTGCTATCCCTACTCTCCTGCAGCATCAATAACTATCTTCACAGACTTTAACTACTACTACCACTGCCCCGGGGAACCCAGTTCTGCCCACAGGAACTATTCTATCCAAGCTGCTATCCCATCATCCCCGGAGGTTCTGCAGCAGCGGCGGCCCCATTACTGGCCGCATATAGTGGGTGGCGTCACGAGTGACAAATCCCCTGTAAATAACCCCCATTTTATTGTGCGGGCCCGGGACACGGTCCGGACCAGGACCGCCGTGACATCCTCCAGCAGTACCCCGGTCCGGCACCGAGTACCCCGTCCTAGTGGGCTCCACAATATCTGTTCAGATATTGGTCACATATCTCTGGTTGCAGTGAAATCATGGACACATTGCTCCATTTTGTGGCTGTGTACAATGGAACAATGTGTCCATGTTTTCACTGCAACCAGAGATCTGTGACCAATATATCTGTGTGTGTAACGTGGCCTTAAGTTCTATCTGTGATCCATGTTCTGGAGTGCATAATTTATAATTAGTTATTGGTACTAATTCTGTGACTATTATTTCATTCTAGACAAACTGTAAACATTGCTTTATCACAGTAATACGTAATAGCACAAGACTACACTCAGGTAGTATATGTTCTTTTTTTCCCTTTCCACTAAGATGGATAGCGTCCATGAGTTCTTGAAACTCTGATTTATTATATTCAGTGTATCTGATTTTGTATGTATCGTTTTTGTACAATTTTTTGTAATCTTTGTGGTGATCAAACAAGGTTATGATAATTCTTTATGTAATATGGTGACTGTAACATGTAATCTGATTTATTGTATTTCTTATTTCTTTATGTTAATCAGTTGTGTCATAAGAAGAAGACTATGGGCCGCTTTATACACACCAACTTCTGTGACCAACTTCTGAACAGATCTCTGGTTGCAGTGAAATCATGGACACATTTGTACACAGCCACAAAATAGAACAATGTGTCCATGATTTCACTGCAACCAGAGATCTGTTCAGAAGTTGGTCACAGAAGTTGGTGTGTGTAAAACAGCCTTAAGGTCAAAACGTCTGACACTATCAATCTGTTGACAAAGCAAATATCATTTTTGTCTGAAAACCAAAATAAAGAATGCAATTTTTCTTCAAAAATCTTGGACTTTATTAACATTATTTGGTGTGCCAGATCACTTTATAGTATAGATTTTCAATTCTTAGCACCCTACAAAACATTGTAAGCCATCCCTGTGTTGTCTCCAGCAGATTGGGAAGGACTGATCACAGGCGACATGCCAGTGGTTTGACCCACAGACTAGGGTGCTTAGCTGCCATGTGTTTCCGCATTCTGGTGGTGTTTTGGTTGCCTTTGCCCTGGCCTCTTCTCAGCTTCATATGGCAGATACTACAGATGACAACATTTGGTTCAGAAGGACTATCTGAAAAAATTTCCTGACAGCGGCTGACCGCACCCTTGCCTTGACTTGGGGCACAGAGGGATTGCTGTTGGCAACAGTTGACACATTTTGCACTCCACTCAAACCAGTAGCCCCTGGTGCCTTTGTTGGTGCTACGTAACCACCTTCTTCCTCTGTGCTGCTGTGCTGGCTATGCGTGCCAGCAGTCCAGGCCGGATCGGTGGCCTCATTATTGACCACCTCGTCGTCCATGTCGTCCTCCTTCCGTGTTGATATTGTTGACTGGCGAGATGGCAACTGTGTGTCATCACCATCAGCCTTCACCTCTGCACCTGGTATATCACATGGATGAAAATGTTTTTTTTCTGGCTGCGGGTTTTCAAATATTTGGCTATGAACAGACGATACCTCCTGACATTTCTCTTCAATGTAACGCAGTGAGAGGCAAGAGACAATGAAAGGATTTGGACCATACAGATCCTCGTAGTGGCCAAGGTTGGGGTCACATGTTTTCTGTGACTCCTAACAGGGTGATGAACTAGGAACAGGTTGAGAATAGAATGACCCAGCGTTCTCTGTATAGACAGGAGACTGTGTGGTCGTGGACGATTGGGTGCTGCTAGAAAATTTCGTGGAGGCCTTATCAGCCATCCAAGACAGTATCTGCTCTTACTCTTCTGGCATCCAGACCTGTTTACGTTCCAGACTGGGAAATTTTGGCAGAAACAAAGATGCATCAACCTTCTTCTGTCTCCCAGACTCTGTGCCTTGTTGTACAAAAAGAGATAAGAAGCGCTCCCATGGGGAGACCCCAGTGGTGTAGTGGGATTTGGGAAGATGTGGGTAGGGGGACTCAACTCTAACCTGTTATGGTTGTGCTACCTCCACACAACCTCAGTGAGGGCCATCTCCGAGGCCACCTGGCACCAGCACCGCTGGACGCAGCTCCTGTCCAACTTCCGTGTTCACCCGGTCACGTGGGACGATGGTCATGTGATCTGCTCATCAATGGTCATGGGGCTCTGACGTTACCGCAGGTCCTGGGGCTCAATGCTCAATCTGGGCAAGGTTCTTTCTATCAGCACTCACAGCTCCAGTAACCACACACCCGGAGGGTGGGAGATTCGATTAGCAGAGGAAAGATTATGTTACTTGATAGGAACACTGAGGCACAAATTAGAAAGAGCAATTTAAGGGTTAAAACAAGTTTATTACCACAACGCGTTTCCACAACGGATTGTTGTCTTCCTCAGGTAAATTTATTTTTCCTCTGCTAATCTGTACCTTGTTGGGCACCATTGACAACCCAACGCCAACATCCACATCCGTGTTCCTGTCCCTTCACAACAGTCTTTTTAGGAATTTGGGGTTTATCTAACATAGCTGCAGATGTTCAGATGCAGATATTGGGGAACAAGGAGCAGTTAGTGCTTTGTGGAAGGTAGCACTACAGCCTTGTACTGCTTCGTTTTTTACACACAGCACCGTGACGGCATCAAATAAATTGCCCTGAGGTTTAAAGCTAAATATTACATGCGCCAGTCAGCATACAAGACAGCTGGCTACGTGTCACTTATGCAGTACCGTGCGTGCTATTTGGTGTGAACACAGCACTGCAACGGCACAAAAAATTGCCCTGAGGTTTAAGGCTAAATATTATGCACGCCAGTCACCACACAAGACAGCGGTGCTGGCTGCGTGTCACTTGTGCAGTACCATGCATGCTATTCTGTGTGCACACAGCAACGCAATGGCAGAAAAATTGGCCTGCAGGGGTAAATGTGACCTCAAAAATAGCTGAGAAAACTGTCACTACTCCCTGACCTTATACTTTCATCTCTGAGAAGAGCTGAAATATTGCTGACTGTACTATGTGATACTGTAATGCTCCTGCCTGTCTCCCTGCACTACAGTCACCTAGTACTACAATACTGCTAGCTCTCACAAGAGCTTTTGGGTTTACAGAGGATTTCTGTGCAAATTTCACAAGAAAAACTCTCCCTAGCAGCTGCTCACACTCTCCCTACACTACCGTGTTTCCCCAAAAGTAAGCCCCGCCCAACTGTAAGGCCGCCTAGGGTAAAGGGGGGGCCTGCTAATGTAAGGCCTCCCCCGAATATAAGGCCTTACAACCTGGGGGGGCTAATGTAAGGCCCCTAGAGGGGGGGGGGAGAGCGGGAACCGGTCGCACGTCACGTGCGCCCGCTCATTAGATATGCACTGCATCCCCCTGTCAATCAGCGGCAGGGGGAGCAGTGCATTATATATATGGGCCCCCTCCTGCTGGCACACTACCCCCCTAGCCTGTGTTCTGAGACCCCCCCTGCTGCTGCTGCTGCTACTCACATCTTACACTCCAGGGTCTTCTTGCAGCAGCCAGCGCGTCGGTCCTCTGTCCTCGGCTGTCTCCCGGATCATGTGACCGGCCGGTCGCAGTCGCGATGACGTCATGCGCTGCGACGGGTCACATGATCCGGGAGACAGCCGAGGACGGAGGACCGACGCGCTGGCTGCTGCAAGAAGACCCTGGAGGGTAAGATGTGAGCAGCAGCAGCAGCAGGGGGGGCCTCAGAACACAGGCGGGGGGGGGTAGTGTGCCAGCAGGAGGGGGCCCATATATATAATGCACTGCTCCCCCTGCCGCTGATTGACAGGGGGATGCAGTGCATATCTAATGAGCGGGCGCACGTGATGTGCGACCCGCTCCCGCAGTGTGCCAGCAGGAGGGGGCCTGTAGGCCACACTGCTGGGGCACCCAATATAAGACCCCCCCCGAAAGTAAGCCGGGGCCACTTTTGGCCCCCAAAAAAATGTAAGACAGGGTCTTACTTTCGGGGAAACACGGTACTTGTGTTCTGCATGCAATGTGAAGAAAATGGTGGCGGCAGAGCTTATATAGAGCCTATGAGTCATAAGCTATGACTATGTATTACGTTTGGTGTCCAGCCAATCATAGTAATGCTACAACCATGAGATCTGAATATTGCGAGGTGAGTAGTGAAATACTCGCTGTGTTTCGAGTACTGCCAGTACCGCATTACTCGCTGAGTACCCAATACTTGCGATTATACTCACTGATCCCTAGATATGATATCCCAAAAAGTCTTTCTCTTCGCTTTTATCATGCATTTTTTAAAAATCAAATACAAAATACAAAATTTAGTGCAACATATGGTACTTCATATTGTTTCTCCTAATTCATATATTGTAATTTGGAGATTGTGCAAATTCACCTTACGGGTGATTTATTCACCAGGGTGTACTTTATGGAATGCGTTACAAGGACTATATACTAATTGTCTGTTTCTCTGAGTTTTACACAGGTTTTCCTTGTGCAATGGATTTCAGGGCACTTGACAGCACCTGGTTGGATCTGGTCGATAACGTTTTTAAAAATGGTGAACCCAGACTAGGAGTGGATGATGACCAATCACCTACTGCCATAATTTCTGATTATAATATTTTGTCACACAAACGCGTACGTGTTTGATGGAATCGGGCCTTCCTTTCTAAGTACATTAGCCATGACCCCATTCCGAGGGGTTTACATGTGCAGGTGTTTCCCTCCTTTGAGATAGATGATGATGATTTCAAAAATAAATATGAAGCAGTTGCAGTCACGTGCTCCAACAACTTTTTGGAGCTTCTAGTTTAGGCTAATAGCACCACTCTTGAGGAAATAGAGTCGAAGCTGGAGGACATAGAGGGAACCATCCAAAAAAAAGCCTCTCCTGAGATTTTAATTACATTCAATGGGGATATAGCTAAAAATGTTGCCAAGTGGGAGGAGGTCAGAGAGTTTAAGGTTAAGAAATTTAAACGAGATACCCAGGATAAACAGAAGAACAAGGTTTATCGGTGAAAGGATTCTCAGGAGATGGGGCGTCGCCCCTCACGAAATCTACCAGGATCTCGATCTTCTTCTCGTCAATCATTCACGTCTCATACTATTGGGGCTGTTTGTGACAGTGGTACAAGTGGCAAGGCGGGACAGACACGCTAGCAACCACCGAGGGCCAGTAAAAATCCACTGAACTGCATGTAGGTAATCAATCTTTCTGCACACATTCACTTTCATGCGCAGACTGAGGTATTATCCCTGGGATTGACATGTTCACCAACTAATACATTTAATTTCTTTTCTGCAGTGAAAGACGTGCACCTCTTTGAGAGGAGAATGATTTTGAAAAAAACTCTGTTACAAAAATTCGAACTCTGACCCCGCTTAAAGAGGAGACTATAGCAACTCTGGAGGACCTCCAACAGGAGCAGCCCATTGTAACAGGTGTGTTTACTAACAGCCTCTTACCAAGGTGAAAGAAGTTCCCCTCTTTGTCTGTCTGCCTTGCAATTGATGTTTTTACCCATCTTGTAGTTAAGGATCTCAAACAGGTCTCCTCCGCCAGAGATAACAACATGAAAACAGAGACAGGCTATAGATTAACTATGAGGCCTCCAGGACGTGGTAATCAAGTCGGCAGACAAGGGGGGAAATATTGTTATTTAGCCAGCTGCTAATGATGAGAAGGAGGCCTTCAGACAGCTCCGGGATAGATCTATGTACTCCAGATTACACCATAATCCCCTAATTGAATTTTCAGCTCAGTTGAGGATGAAAGGAACAGGAGTTTGGCGTGCGCTGCCTCACAAGGAACGATTCGGTACAAGGAATCATCCAAGTATCCTTTATTAACTCGACGCATTTCGTGAGAAACCTCACTTCTTCAGGAGTTACAAGAATTACATACATGTGTAAAACATTGAATCGTGCATTTATATCCCCATATAACATGTATGATTCATTTGATCTTGCAATGTGAGAAATTGATAAAGTTGTGTGAGTTTTTTCACATTTTTTTCACATCTTTTGGACACTGATGACGTCACTATAGTGAGATTCTCAATGTTAGTATATATAGGAATGTTTTAGACATGTATGTAATTCTTGTAACTCCTGAAGAAGTGAGGGTTCTCATGAAACGTGTCAAGTTAATAAAGGATACTTGGATGGTTCCTTGTACTGAATCATTACTTGTGAGGCAGTGCACGCCAAATGCCTGTTCCTTGCGCTTTCTATATTATTCCACCAGGAGGTGCAGCAGCCGTATACACGCTACTAAGGTGTTGTGACTGGGCACAACCAACAAAGGTCAGCACAAAACACACCTATATATTTCCTTCACCACACAGATAAGACCCTATTTGCGCTATTTCTCCCCCTTTTTAGTGCACATTAGAGGACAGCTCAGTTGAGGGGCATTCTTGATGTGGGCATAGATAAGTGTCTTATTACTAAGAAAATGATGGATGGTCTGCTAGTGGCTTGTCCACGGTTGTCCATGTTTTATTTGCTCCCCAAAGTCCACAAAGATGTCCTCAACCCCATGGGACGTCCGATTGTGTCAGGGATTGGTGGTCTCTGCCAGCCTATATGTAAATTCATCAACTTTCATTTGAAAAAGCTCGTAGAGACCCTACCTTCCTGTGTTAAAAGCACCACAGACGTCCTGAAGCGCATTGATGGCATCTCTGTGAAACCAGACATGCTATTGGTCACAGTTGACGTTAAACCCCTCTATACATGTATTCCTCATGTCGATGGTTTGGAAGCGGACCGATTTTTTTCAGGGTTGGCGGCGTGGAGGGCGCATTGAGAACACTTATCCTTGAGCTGCTCCATTTCGCCCTGACCCATAACACCTTCGTTTTTAAAGATGTCATCTATTTACAAGAACGTGGCACTGCAATGGGTGCGGCCTATGCGCCTTCGTAGCCCAACCTCTTCCTGGGCTACTGGGAGAGGGAAATCTTTGGCGATGAGGGTGTGGCTGACTGCGCCCATGTGCAGTGCTGGATGTGTTACATTTATAACGTCCTATTCATCTGGCAGGGTTCAACAGGGCAGCTTGAGGCATTTATGAGGGATCTCAACCTAAATGGAGACAACATCAGGTTGACCTATAATTTCAGTTCAGGGAGGATCTACTTCCTGGGCATTATGACGGAGGTTGATGAATTTGGGCTGATCCAGACCGATGTCCATAGGAAAAAGACATCCGTGAACTCTTTACTTCATGCCTCATCTGTACACAATAGAGCTACAATATGCGCCATCCCTACGGGCTAATTCCTGAGGATGAAGAGGATCTGCTCCACACGAGAGGGTTTTGAACGTCAGTCTAGTGACCTCACTCAGAGAATCCTGGATAGGGATTATTCCAACTGGTGTATAAAGCGCGGGTGCTGCTGGGCTCGTCAGACACCTAGAGACCGCCTGCTTAATTATACGTCTAAAAAGACCACTACCAACACAATACTGCGCTTTGTGGGAACATATAATCATGAATGGCAGACTATGAGGTCTATTTTTCAGAGGCATTAGGGCATATTACTCACCGATTACAATTTGAAAAAGTGTATACCTGAATGACTACTAATGACACCACACAGGGCCAGGAGTCTGGGTGACATCTTGCTATGTGACATATATACCAAGCCCCTTTGGCAGTTGAGGGCCAACGCCAGGTTGCTTTCCATTTGGTCACTGTGTGGCTTGCGTCAATGTCGAGCGCGCTACTAACTTTCACCCATCGGATGGGTCCCGTAGGTATCAGATCAGGCATCGTATCCTGTATTCCTGTAGCACCACACATGTGGTATATTTTGCTACGTATGCCTGCTCTCTTATCTATGTAGGACTCACATCAAGAGAACTGAGGGTGAGAGTGAGAGAAAATGTACAAGACATTGCCGCAGCCAGTGGAGTTGTCAATGTTTCATTAAAAGCTTTACCAAGACACTCTTCTTAGAAGAAAATGCGGCACTCACCAAGTTGGAGCGGATGGTCCTTTTATTCCATGGTTACATAGACAAACAAGGTGCAGGGAGGTGGCCACGGGGGACCGCCGGACAACGACGCCGTTTCGCGACTTTCTATCTCTTCTACGAGTCCAGATATCTGGACCCGTAGAAGCGATAGAAAGTCGCGAAACGGCGTCGTTGTCCGGCGGTCCCCCGTGGCCACCTCCCTGCACCTTGTTTGTCTATGTAACCATGGAATAAAAGGACCATCCGCTCCAACTTGGTGAGTGCCGCCTTTTCTTCTAAGAAGTTTGTCGTTTAATCTGCTGCTTTGGCTGGGCACCACCAAAGGGGAACTTGCCTATGGAAATCTTCCCTGGATTTGACTACCAGTACTGCTAAGTGCCCTGGTTATCTTCTTTATCTATTTACCAAGACACTTCAAACAGTGCCACAGATACAGCCTGGCATCCCTCCGGGTGAGGGGTATTGATGTGGTACGTGGCGGTTATCAGGGGTGGTGACCTCAAAAGACTTCTGGCCCAAATGTAAAGTAAGTGAATCGTGATTCTTGACACACTAATCACCAAAGGACTTAATGAAAATATGACATTCTCTCCATTTTTATAAGTGTATTGGTCATCCCCACCCCGATCTCTTTTTCTATTTTTAAACTTTCCTTTTCTTCTTTCGGTTCTATATACATTCTAGGTACTAACTGACCATTTTGGAGTGATCCAGCCACACAGCCTTCCTTGATGCCCTGGAGCACTCCCTGCTTCCATTGCTGTAAGATCAATGCATATCATCAGCCTGGATACAGCAAATTGATCTCCATTTAACCACTGCAGTTACCCCTGCTCTTTGTAACAGAGATGCTTATTCAATATTTGGACCTTTTCAGTTGCTTTTTGGTTCAATTTGATGATTTTACATTGATTTGGTGCCCATCTAGATGCGTCTCCCTGCTCTTGACTCCACCTCAGCAGGCATACACTTCTGTCCCCGCTGTGCTGCCGGGTCGCTATGGTGTCGCATCCCAGATTCAGGCGCATGCGCAGTAGAGGCCAGAATGACGTTGCCGCGGTGAGGGATGATGGATGGGCATGGATGCATAATGATGTCAACGGAACCCGGAAGTGCTGAACATGGCACCCGGGATTAGGGCGCTTTATAAGGAGCGTTTTGGGTGGTAAGTGGCTGCGTCCATTACCTCACACCACTTTCCCCTGAGGAAGCCAGCACCTTTGGCATGCGAAACCTGTGTAGGGGCACTACATAGGATCGGTCCTTTACTGGAAATCTACCCTCACTGTGGTTGTTTGCAAGGTATGAAGCTGTGCCTCTGATGAAATAACTTCTATTTTTGCACTTGTACTTTAAGTCTTATGGTTATTTGACTGGGATTTATGACTGTTTCCATTGTACCTGCTCTATTTTTGTAAACAGTTTTATACTGTGTTATGTATAATACTGTTATATATGTGTGGTGCCCTGCTCGCACAGGTAACCACAGACTCACCTACAGCACGGATGGGTTTCCACAGTGGATACATGGACAAGAACAAGACCTTCCACCCTGGCACAGTAGGGGCGCTGAATTTGCTGCCCTTAGGCAAGATTCCCTATAAATACTGGTGCTGGGGGTGGAGTTAGTTAGAGTGTGCAGACGCTACAAGAGCTGTGAAGATGTACTGGTGGTCGGTGCTGCATTAGGCCCGAGCCTGTTACCCTGAACAGCCTTCGAGTAGTCCTGCAAGGCCCAAGAGTGGGGTCGGAAGGCGAGGAGAACAGAAAGAGCAAAGTGGGAACCGAGGAGCCAGTGTTAGGTTCACCCAAACAACACACCAGACACCGGAGTCCAAGTCTACTGGAGAGCACCCGGCCCAGTAGAGAACACAGGTATACCGTGGAGACTTCAGTCTCCCGGGCATCTGCGCAGTCACTCATCAGGGAGCCAGGCACCGCGGAGAGAGCAACAGTGGTGGTCCATCGAGAGTTTCCCATTGACAGCACAGGAGGAGAGAGAGCAGAGGAGGCCAGCCAAGTTTCACACGGGGCAGGGGCTTCACGCACATGGTGAAAGAGACAAAGAGGCCTTATACCCACTCGCTGTGGAGACCCAGAAGTGCATCCTGAACACCTGGCAGTCTTCTGGATGTTTACCTGCAATAACGCCAGTAAAAGGTAAAGAACAACCAGCGGTGTGTGTGTCAGTTCCTTACCCACGCCCCTGCCATCCACAGAGACTGTTCCATTATCCAGCAGTCCGACCAAATCCCTGCTCCATCACCTATCTTCATAAACAAGCACCCCAGGGATCCAGCTCCACTTGTAGGGAGCTTCAACACCTAGCTGCTCAACCATCGTCCCTGGAGGCCCTACGCAGTGCTGGTGCTGTCACCAGATACCACAGGTGGCATCATGATAAAGTTTTAAAAACTTTCACTCCTATTCCAATTACCCCTTTTTAGTTGACCAACAGGGCCACGGGTCTGGGCCGGCCACCAGTGACATCCTTAACAGCAACAGAGGGCCAAGATACCTGAGTCCCCATACCCTGGGCTAGTCACGATTAGGATCCCGTGCCCAGTGCTACTGGGTACTGTGTGCCGTGTTTAAGACTGTGACTTGTGACTGTTAAATTAAGCCGCCATTACTGGACCGCGGAGCAGGAAGAAAGGGGGCGTGATGGCTTGCAGAGCATGAAAATGAAACCCGCCCCTCGCTCTGCCGAACACTTCTGATGCACAGCGGCCTAATCCAGAAATTCCCGAACGCTTAACTCCCTGCCTACGGGGTTCAAAAACTGTTCACTAGGGGGGCCCCGAAATTGTCCGCCTCATCCAGCGACGATGAAACTACCTTCGCAGACCCCATGAATCACCCTCAAGCGGCCATGGCTGCAACCAGTAGAGCCACCGACCCACCGGGCGCAGTAGCCCCGATCATGCCGTTCTCACTACCGTATATCCCGGATGCTAAGTGGTTACCCCAGTATGATGGCTGCCCTGACACTTTTTACACCTTCAAAAGAAAAATTTGCAGTGTGTTGGACATGTATGCAATGACAGGCCAGCAGCACACAGCGGTTGTATTGGGACAGTTAACTGGTGTAGCGGAAAAAGAGGCTGAATCCTGGTCCACCGCTGAACGGGAATCAGTAGCTATAATTTTTGACAATTTAAAACTTGCTTTTGAGGACTGTAATGAGGCTGACATAAGAATGCGCTTCAATCATTGCTACCAAAAGCCAGAGGATGACATCCGGACCTATGCATGGCGCTTACAGGAGGCGCTGCAAGCCCTGAAGCAAATCAGCCCTACCAGTATCCATGAAGAGAATGAACTATTGATTAAGCAGTTTACCCGGGGGCTTCTATCACCAGAGGACAATAAAATCTTGCTCTGGTGCTACCTTAACCATCCGGACGCTCATTTCAACACTTCAAAGGACATGGCCATAAAGGGGTTACTGCCAGTGAAGACTCCTGAAGTTGCCATCCGGCGGTGGTGAAGTGGCAAAGCTCCTGCTACAACAACACCAGTACCCGTGCCTGCAGTCGAAAGCCGTGTTCAGTCTACTACCCCTAATGGGATTGACTCTTTGTATACTGAGGTGAGCCAGCTGAGTAAAAACCTCGCCACTGTTATGGAAGCCCTACAGCTGCAGCAGGGGCCAAAGCCACAGCCAAAACCTTAACCTCTAATCCAGCTTTCTGACAGCCCGTAGGACGTCCCGTGGATGAGGGAAGAATACCACGTCGCCCAGAGGGAGGACCACCGACAATTACAGCTCCACAGGGGAACCCATCTGCCGATGCTGCAGCAAGACCAGCCACATCGCACGATACTGTCCTTTAAACGAGCAAACCCTGGGGGCCAGGGCCAAACCTCAGGAGTAGCTCAACAGGGCCCAGCCAACTGGTATGATACCTACATCGGACAGCGACCATTCCTGTCTATCATACTAGATGACATCTCAACACCTGCTTTATTGGACACCGGGTCACAAGGGACTACGATCCCTGATATCCTTTACAAACAATTTTGGTCATGTAATGAACTTAAACCACTCGATATGAACCTTAACATTTATGCTTCTAATGATGAACCACTTACTATAGTGTGGATTAGAGAAGTACCCATAAAAGTGGTGAGGATGGAGTTACAAGACCAGGGATTATTGTGGTAGAGGAAAATCTCAATAATCGGGATCCATACATCATCCTGGGTACAAATGTTGTTAGCAGTTGCATGGATGAGGTGTTGTATTTGCTTCTGCAGTTTGCAGACACTGCCAAACCTGGGCAGAGCAAGGTTCTTCAGAGAGAGATAAGAGCCTTCCTGCACCAGCAACAGGTAAAACTTTGCAGGTGGTGAAATTGGTACCGCATGGGTAACAGACCCGCTTCCTGTTGTAATACCTCCAAAGAGTGAAATGATGATTTGGTGTCAAGCAGCCATAGGTCTAAGAGGGTAGGACTATCTGGCGGTAGTGGAGCCCATCAGCTCAGAGCACAGGCCTACACTCTTGACAGCCAGGGGGGTAGTCGATGTACACAAGGGAAGAGTACCAGTTTGCATCTTAAATTGTGGCAGTAATGAGGTTAAACTATCCCAGTATTCCACCATTGCTAAGCTGTACACTGTAAATAACAATGAGATACAAACAGTGGGCCCCTTACCTCTACCCAAAGAGGCGGAGGATAACAACGCTAAGGGGCAGCTAGAGGACTGGTGTCAACAACTCCATGTAGGAACTGATTCCATTCCCATGCATAACAAGCAAGGTGTCTACCGGGTAGTCCAAGAATTTGAACAAGTATTTAGTAAACATCCACTCGATTTTGGTAGGATCAAAGGAATACAACATCCCATTCCCACGGGTACACATCCACTAATCAAAGAGTGATACAGGCCTATTCCACCCACACACTATCAAAAAGCCAAAGAGATGTTACAGAACATAAAGGACGCAGGGGTGATAAGAGATAGTTGTAGTCCCTGGGCAGCTCCACTAGTCCTAGTCAGAAAGAAGGATGGAAGCATGAGAATGTGTGTAGATTACAGGCAAATAAATTGCATAACACACAAGGATGCTTACCCGTTACCTCGCACTGAGGAATCACTAGCTGCATTGAAGGCTGCTAATTACTTTTCAACCCTAGATCTCACTAGCGGGTATTTGCAGGTCTCCGTTGCAGAAGACGACTGTGAGAAGACAGCATTTACCACGCCTATGGGCCTATGTGAATTCAACAACATGCCTTTCAGACAATGTAATGCACCCGGAACGTTCCAGAGGCTGATGGAGTGTTGCCTGGGGCATAAGAACTATAAAACAGTACTGCTTTACCTGGATGATGTTATCGTGTATTCAAAATCCTATGAAGAACACCTAACCCATCTAGCAGAGGTATTTGAAGCCTTGTCCAAGTACGGGATGAGGCTGAAACCATCCAAATGCCACCTGTTAAAGCCAATAGTTCAGTTCCTGGGACACATAGTTCCGAAGGAGTGGCTCCAGATCCAGACAAGGTCACTGTCATCAAGGAATGGCCGAAACCAAAGACCCTCAAGGAAGTACGTCAGTTCCTGGGATTGATGGGATACTACAGTAGATTCCTTAAAGAGTACACAAAGAAGGTTGCTCCCCTACAAAACCTCCTGGTAGGCCAACCCCAGAAAAGCAAGTCGAGAGATCCTTTCTTGCAGTGGGGCAAGGAATAAGAAGAGTCGTTCCAACAGATGAAAGAGGCCCTAACAGGAGAATAGATCCTGGCTTACCCTGACTACAACTTACCATTCCTGTTATACACCAATGCCAGTAACGTGGGTTAGGAGCTGTACTCTCCCAGAAGCAAGAAGGCAAAGAAAGAGTGATTGCCTATGCTATCAGGAAGCTTCTCCCTACAGAGAGTAACCCTGACAACTTCAGTTCGTTCAAGTTGGAGTTCCTGGCCTTGGTCTGGGCCGTCACCAAAAGATTCAAACATTACCTGGCATCTAACAAATTTACTGCCTTCACGGATAATAATCCCTTGACCCATCTGGAAACTGCAAAATTGGGAGAAATGGAACAGAGATGGATGGCAAAATTATCCAATTACCAGTTCACCATCAAGTACCGGGCTGGGCATAACAACGGCAATGCAGATGCCTTGTCCAGGATGCCTCACTTAGCAGATATGGGAGCAGATGAGAATGAGCTGGAAAAGATAGAGCTACCCGCCTTCCATCAGTTGAGGACATCCCAATGTCAACAGATCCACACAGAACTTCCTGAGAAAGTAGTGAACCCGTTACCACACTTTGGTTGGAAGGAATCTCAAGATAGTGACCCGGCTATCAGTTTAGTAAAAGGACTGATAACTCAGGAGTCCGCAAAGCTACCTTCAAATCCTCCACCAGAAGCTAAACACCTGTGGAACGAAGGGAGTAAACTGCTCATTTACCAGGAGAAGTTCTGCAGAAGGTACATCAATCCCAGAACCCATGAAATGGTCTGGCAGATCATAGTACCCCGACCAGAAGTCCAAATGGTACTGAATGCCCACCACAACCAAACTGGACACTTTGGGTGGAAGAAGCTGGAAATGTTGCTGAAGGACAGATTCTACTGGGTTGGCATTCGAGGATCCATAGAAAGATGGTGTAAAGACTGTGGACCATGTAGCCTATGCAGAAAAGACCAACAGAGTCAATGAGCACCACTCCAATCCATCGTAACCACTCAACCACTCCAAATTGTAACTACACCTATGCTTTGACAATGGTGGACCACTACTTCAGATTCCTGATGGTCGCACCCGCAAAAGATCTAACAGCTGCAACAGCCGCAAATACCTTCCAGAATGTCTTCTGTAGACCACTAGGCTATCCAGAACAAGTCTTAACAGACAGAGGTTCAGCATTCGAGGCAGAGATCTTTCAAGAGTTTTGTCAACTTTATGGGTGTAAAAAGTTAAGAAATATGCCGTTTCATCCCCAATCTAATGGGTTATGTGAAAAGATGAACAACATCGTGATCGACATGCTCAAGATACTACCTCTTGAAGAAAGAAACCTATGGCTTGAAAAGCTGCCTGATCTGATAGATATGTACAACCACATTCCAGTGAACTCTACAAACTGTACACCCGCCTATCTCATGAGAGCCCGTACAGGAAGACTACCTGTAGATCTGGAACTCGGGATTGTCGAACCCAAAGCAGATACTTCCAACTCTGACTGGAATACCAACCGTCTAGACCAGTATAGACAAGTTCAAGCCTGTGTTGAAGAAAACTTGGAAAACTCTAGGAAAAGACAAGAAAGAAACTTCAACAAAAGTGCACCAGCAGAACCAATATTACCAGGAAGTACTGTCTTAAAAAGGAAAAGAAGAAGACACAAACTCGATGATCAGTGGGAAAGAGAACCTTACACCATTTTGAATTCCAACTTTGACAACACTAAAGTTTGCCTCATAAGAAAAAACAGAGGAAAAACAACCCAAACTGTATCCCGGGATCATTTAAAGAAATGTCCAGAAGAATGGAAAACTCAAAACCTTCTAGATTCTCCAGAAGAAAAAGAATCTATTGAAATCCCAATTCCATGTCTAAAACCAAAAATGAAGGTAATATCCACTATACTTGGAGACTTTCCAGAAGATTGGCCCCAACAAGAAGGAGCAATCATAGTCCCAATTATCAACTTTTATCAACCACAAGAAACCGAAGGAAGTCAGGAAGAAATACCCATTGTCAGAGAATCATAGGAACCTGCTAGTCCTGTAGTGAGACTAAGGCCACGTGGATGTTTACCTGTCCTACCTACATCACCTGAGATAACCACACCCATAGTGCGTAGATCAAGTCATAGCACACATGGGCAAGCCCCATCCAGATATGGAGATTGGGTACAATAAGTGTAAAAAAAACGCAAAAGAAAGTAACCTGTAAATAGTAACTCCTGTAAAAATGAAAATGTAAATAGTAGTGTACAAAAGGGTGAAGAGTAGGTCAAAACAGGTCATAAACTATAACAAATTGTGGGGTATTGGTTTGTCTTTTGGTCCAAAACACGTAAGCTTGTGAGACCCTACACGGCTCCCCACGGATCACAAGTCCTATCCACTAAATTCTTATCTCAAGTGAGCAAAGGACAAAATAGAATATAAATTCTCTTACCACAGCAGATTCTGGTCAGACGACCACTACACTCAGTGCTGTGTGCAGCTCTGCCCAGGTTATAACTGAAGGCATTATGAATGCAAGATACCAGCCCCAATCACTAGCAACCTCCTTTCACACAGAGGGAGTGACCACTGGTTGTCCTGCACACACAATGGGCTCCATATAGGGCGCAGTTCACACAGGCCTGCACAGTGTATGCCCAGCCTCTTACATTAGCCCCCATTTCAGTAGGCGGGCTGTTGTGGCATTCAACACCGCTACCTGCGCCGGAGCACTCTTTTGTTGCTGTGTGTAGCTGGGCCGTATGGGTGCGTTTGTTCCGGCGCAGGTAGCGGTGTTGAATGCCACAACAGCCCGCCTACTGAAATGGGGGCTAATGTAAGAGGCTGGGCATACACTGTGCAGGCCTGTGTGAACTGCGCCCTATATGGAGCCCATTGTGTGTGCAGGACAACCAGTGGTCACTCCCTCTGTGTGAAAGGAGATTGCTAGTGATTGGGGCTGGTGTCTTGCATTCATAATGCCTTCAGTTATAACCTGGGCAGAGCTGCACACAGCACTGAGTGTAATGGTCGTCTGACCAGAATCTGCTGTGGTAAGAAAACAGCTCACACCAGAGGGATGAGCGGAGTTGGCGTAAAGAGCTGTCTAGGGAGAGCAAAATCTTGGCCAATAGGTGACCCTAGGGCCAGGAGGCCTACAGCGCTTATGACTGGTAGAGGCACCTGTAGTACCTAGGACTCCTGCAGCGAAGCACCTGTAGTAAATGTTGTTGTGTATTCTGAATTCTGAGCCTACAGAGACTTTACCTGTAAGGACTTTGTTGAACTTTTGAAAACCTGTCCCTTTTTCCCTGGAGCTTACAGAGACTACTGTAAAGACTCTTTAAAACAACTTTTTTCACTTGTTTTTCAACTTAAAAAGGACCATAGTCACAGGACTGGTTGTGACAATGAACTTCTTTTTCCAGCCTGCGGTGGATGGACTAGCACCATATGATTTTGTACCTGTTTTGCCATTTTTCAGTGATTTTTACAAATTTTTAATTTTGAGACTCTGTAAATATGTTACCTGTTATAATATATATATGTGAATGTTAACCAAAAATTGTTCCTCAGTCCAGGAGTACTGACCTTACCTAGGGGGGAATGTGGCATGCTACTCGCCCAGGTAACCACAGACTCACCTACAGCATGGATGGGTTTCCACAGTGGGTACATAGACACGAACAACACTTTCCACCCCGGAACAGTAGAAGGAGCTGAATTTGCTGCCCTTACACAAGATTCCCTATAAATACTGGTGCTGGGGGCGGAGTTAGAGTGTGCAGACGCTACAAGAGCTGTGAAGACTAGTGATGAGCGAGCATGCTCGGCGCTACTCGTTACTCGCACGAGTATCCAGGTACTCGGGATGCTCGGCGAGCACCAAGTACCGCCGAGATGCTCGGGTTCGTCACTAATAAATATCGATCTAACACATATACACAGCTCCCTTCAGTGCACACAGGGAGCCTGCACCTCACAAAGAGCAGATTTACTATTAGGGTCCCTCTGGGGGCCACAGCAAGGTGTTATATGTGGAGACGATTTGAAAAAGCCCACCCTCCCGCCCTCCGACGGAAATACTCGTTTTATAGCCGGAAGTCTGTGGGCGGAGCCTATCACTCATTGACTTACATTGGGCTCGGTGCTCTGGCCGAGTACATAAGTATCTTGAGATGCTCGGCCAGAGCACTGTGCACCCGAGCATTTTAGTGCTCGCTCATCACTAGTGAAGACGTACTGGTGGCTGGTGCTGCGTTAGGCCCGAGCCTGTTACCCTGCACAGCCTTCGAGTACTCCTGCAAGTCCCAAGAGTGGGGTCGGAAGGCGAGGAGAACAGAAAGAGCAAAATGGGAACCGAGGAGCCAGTGTTAGGTTCGATCACACAACACACCAGACACCGGAGTCTGAGTCTACTGGAGAGCACCCGGCCCAGTAGAGAACATCGGTATACCTTGGAGACTTCAGTCTCCCGGGCATCTGTGCAGTCACTCACCAGGGAGCCAGGCATCACGGAGAAAGCAACAGCGGTGGTCCATCGAGCGTTTCCCGACAACAGCACAGGTGGAGAGAGAGCAGAGGAGGCCAGCCAAATTTCACACTGGGCAGGGGCTTCACACACACGGGGAAAGAGACAAGGAGGCCTTATACCCACTCGCTGTGGAGACCCAGAAGTGCATCCTGAACACCCGGAGGTGCTCTGGACGTTTACCTGCATCAACACCAGTAAAAGGTAAAGAACAACCAGCGGTGTATGTGTCAGTTCCTTACCCGCACCCCTGCCATCCACAGAGACTGTCCAGTTATCCAGCAGTCCGGCCAAATCCCTGCTCCATCCCCTATCTTCATAATCAAACACCCCAGGGATCCAGCTCTACGTGTGCGGAGCTCCAACACCTAGCTCCTCATCCATCGTCCCTGGAGGCCCTACGCAATGCTGGTGCAGTCACCAGATACCACAGGTAGCATCACGATAAAGTTTTAAAAACTTTCACTCCCATTCCAATTACCCCTTTTTAGTTGATCACCAGGGCCACAGGTCTGGGCCAGCCATCAGTGACATCCTTAACAGCAACAGAGGGCCCAGATACCCGAGTCCCCATACCCTGGGCTAGTCATATGTACATGAGAATCTATGTTTATACATTTACCCAGACTACCTTTAATTCTGACATTTGGTAGTGCATATAGAATTTGATGTATTTCTCATCACATGAGGGTTCATGCTGGCTGTCACACGGCTAATACAGAATATAGAGGGAGACATCAGGGCGGTGGTCACTACATTTCGTAATTCCAACTGGTACTGTATAGAAGATTTACAGGGGTCCGTCAAATTGAAACTTGATCCCTGATGTTATGAGACTTGGACGTATATTCCTATGTGTGGAGAGCTGAGTTTTAGTTTATCACGAAAGCATATTCATTAACAAGTTTATTGCATCACCATCAAATCATATTATAGTAATTTATACTCTGTTAGGGGAGACCTCATGAAACCTTAGGAGCTGTCAGGTAATAGCGCACGTGGGAGAGGGGGGTGGGGAGGAGGGAGGAAATTATTTAAGGGGAGTTCTATTAGACTTTCTCAATCTGTTGTCTACGGTAATAACACTTTGGATTTTCTAATGTACAGTTGAAAATATTCAATAAACATATTTTATAAAAAAAAGGCAGTCAAAGACATTTTACTGCAAGCTCTCCTCAAATAACAGATACTGTTCTTCATAAATCTTTATGAGCACCAATGGTCATCTTTATTTCAGTAATGTAAACATCAGTTTTCACTGAACACAAATTTTACCTGGGAATTGAGAATTTTCAATAGAAAGATCAGTCCAGAAGGATTGGATTTATCTGATAGTATACTGAAAATTAAAATTATCTTCATTTGTAATTTTGATTGATATTCTTTAAAAAAAAGAAAATTACTTTTAGTCTTTAAATTACCGTATATACTCGTGTATAAGCCGACCCGTGTATAAGCCGACCCCCCTACTTTTGCCCCCAAAACCTGGGAAAATCTATTGACTCGTGTATAAGCCGAGGGTGGACCCTAGCACAAGTATACAGCCCCCAGCAGTGTGGTATACAGCAGTCCCAGAGGTAGATACAGCAGCCCCAGTGGTAGTATACACGCAGCCCCAGTAGTATATACAGCCCCAGTGGTATATACAGCCCCAGTGGTAGTATACAGCAGCCCCAGTGGTAGTATACACGCAGCCCCAGTAGTATATACAGCCCCAGTGGTATATACAGCCCCAGTGGTAGTATACAGCAGCCCCAGTGGTAGTATATATAGCCCCAATGGTAGTATACAGGGCCCCAGCAATTATATACAGCCCCAGTGGTATATACAGCCCCAGTGGTATATACAGCCCCAGTGGTAGTATATACAGCCCCAGTGGTAGTAGATTGCAGCCCCAGCGGTAGTATACAGGGCCCCAGCAGTATATACAGCCCCAGTGGTATATACAGCCCCAGTGGTAGTATATACAGCCCCAGTGGTAGTAGATTGCAGCCCCAGCAGTAGTATACAGGGCCCCAGCAGTATATACAGCCCCAGTGGTATATACAGCCCCAGTGGTAGTATATACAGCCCCAGTGGTAGTAGATTGCAGCCCCAGCGGTAGTATACAGGGCCCCAGCAGTATATACAGCCCCAGTGGTATATACAGCCCCAATGGTAGTATATACAGCCCCAGTGGCAATAGATTGCAGCCCCAGCGGTTGTATACAGGGCCCCAGCAGTATATAGCAGCCCCAGCGGTAGTATACAGGGCCCCAGTAATCCAGGGCCCCCCCAGCGTCTCTCCGGTCACCTGAAAAGCAAACTATACTTATCAGTGTCCGCTGTCCGCGCCCGCTCGCCTCTGCCGTCTGCGATCCTCCATCTTCATGCGGCGTCTTCCGGGTTCCTGTGCTCGTCGCAGGGAATGACGTCATTCCCTGCGACGAGCACAGGAAACCGGAAGATGCCGCATGAAGATGGAGGATCGCAGACGGCAGAGGCGAGCGGGCGCGGACAGCGGACACTGATAAGTATAGTTTGCTTTTCAGGTGACCGGAGAGACGCTGGGGGGGCCCTGGATTACTGGGGATGCGGGGGCTGCTGTATACCGATGTATACATCGGTATGTACCGATGTATACATCGGTATACAGCACTGACTCGCGTATAAGCCGAGGGGGGTACTTTTCAGCCCAATTTTTGGGCTGAAAAACTCGGCTTATACGCGAGTATATACGGTACATAAATTAATTATCTTGTTGCTGTCATTTAGATAGGCATTTGGATTGTTAGGGGCTCAATTCTTAAAATATTTTATGGGACGCGGACTTGATTATGCTTCCGCTCTGCCAGGCCATGGCAACGTGGGGCATGTGTCCTCAGTGGTAATAGTATGTGAATCCACTGGACCACAGAAGGAACCTGCCCAGACTAGGAAAAGGCAGTGACCAGGGTCTGTGGCAGCTGAGCATGTGAGCAAGATGGTAAGAGTCAGGACTTGAAGACACTGCACAACTTCAGGTATTAAGGAACATAAAGTTTACTGACACAAAGTACACAGTACAAATTACAAGACTTTTGCCATGTTCCCGATTCCATACAACAGGCATAGGGGACATTTCAGGTAGGCAGACGTCAGGCGATGGCATGGTAGGAGGGCAACACGGGTTGATGCAGTCCAGGGTCATCTGGCATGGGTATATCAGGAGGACTTCTGACTCAGGCCTCAGGGATAGCTTTGGCAAAGTAAAAGAACATTAGATACTGACCTTGGGCAAACGTCATCACAGAATGGACCCCAGGGAACAGGTCGGACATGGGGACACAAGCGGAACACTAAGAGCACAGGTCAAGGAACACCGACAGGGTAGTTTAGAACATCAGCTGGTCAGATCCAGGAAACTCAAGCAGAGCCATCATCAGAATACAAGGCTTGAGACATCCCAGGAACACTGAGGATTAGCTCATCTAGTAACACAAGCAGGGCCAGCTCAAACTCAGGCTGGACAACCAGGCCTCAGACTGGACATTTGGACAGAGGCTGGACGTTTAGGACAAAGGTAGCACATCTCGACTCCAGACACGGTGTGACGAAATGGACCCCTTTAATATATAATGTTGGAGGATTTCTTATTCATCCAGCCCATCAGGGCTGTGGAGTCGGTAAATCAAACCACCGACTCCAACTCTGACTCCGACTCCAGAATTTCCCTGGCTCCGACTCCGACTCCAACTCCGACTCCTTTGACTCCGACTCCGACTCCTTCATTCAGGGCTCGTTTTTAAAGGGATCCTGTCACCCCCAAATCACCTCTAAACCTATTAAAACCTGTCCCTAGAGCATATTAACACTGTCCCTACACTCCTTTTAGCTCCTAAATGGCATTAGTCAAAGTGAATATAAACGTTTTATAAGTACCTGATTAGTCATGATAATGAGTGACTATGCTATTCATAGTCACTCATCAAGGCAGCCCCTCTTCTTCATATCACGCCTATTCAGGCGTGCTCGTCAGTCTATGTTCAAAATCGCGCCTCCCTGCGCGCCTCCCCTCTCTCTCATAGCGTCCGGGCTTCACTGTAAGCTGTATGACGCGATTCGCGTCATTCCCGGCGCCGGATGACGTATTTGCAGCCGCGCCGCGCTGTCAGCTTCAAAATACGCACTGCGCATGCCCATGCGCATGCGCAGTGCGGGACTTGAAGCTGACAGCGTGGCGCGGCTGCAAATACGTCATCCGGCGCCGGGAATGACGCGAATCGCGTCATACAGCTTACAGTGAAGCCCGGACGCTATGAGAGAGAGGGGAGGCGCGCAGGGAGGCGCTATTTTGAACATAGACTGACGAGCACGCCTGAATAGGCGTGATATGAAGAAGAGGGGCTGCCTTGATGAGTGACTATGAATAGCATAGTCACTCATTATCATGACTAATCAGGTACTTATAAAACGTTTATATTCACTTTGACTAATGCCATTTAGGAGCTAAAAGGAGTGTAGGGACAGTGTTAATATGCTCTAGGGACAGGTTTTAATAGGTTTAGAGGTGATTTGGGGGTGACAGGATCCCTTTAAGTGATAAAATTATTGTAGGTCAATGGTAACATTAGGCTTTAATTATTATAATGACATAATAATAAAGATATTTAGATAGAACATAATAATAATTCATAATAATTCATAATAATTCAGCACATTCTGCATTGAACTACTAGACCCAATTCATTATATATTTTAGGAGTCGGAGTCGGAACATTTTCTACTGACTCCAACTCCGACTCCGACTCCACCAAAATGGGCAGCGACTCCGACTCCGACTCCACGACTCCGACTCCACAGCCCTGCAGGCCATATTGTATTTTGGTTTGCAAACTTGTAATGGCCAAGGAGAATTTCCTACAGTATTTCGTAGATGACTGGTGTTTAGTTTAGCATAGTAATGTAATTATCTAACTTGTTTGTCATAGAAGGCCAGAGAACTTAATTATGCTAATCGTCCATTGTATATTACCCTGTGGTTGTTGACTTTATGTAAATTGTCCCAGCCTCCATTGTTTTAATGTCATGGTTTGCAGACTGAATGTCTCCTGCTAACATTCCATTGTATGGCCTATATCAATCAGTATGTCGCTCTACCCTGCCAGGATTGCAATACTACTAAAAATATGTTAAATGAGGCTTGAGGTCCAGCCAATGAAAAGACAGTGTTATTGCACCAATCGTGACGTCCCCAATATCCTGCAATGAGGGCTGAGGGTATATAAGGAGGACTGTTCACTTTGACCAGCAGACTGAAGATTGGATACGGCGGCTACTCTTGGTTCTTCGGATCCGATTGTCCAGCCATAACCCCAGGCCTAGGCATTCCGGTGCCAACCAAGGGGATCAGAACCTGGATTTTATCACCACAAGGACTTCAGCATTGAATTATCAGATTCGTCTGTGATGACAAACACTGCATAAGGAAGCAACCAAAGTTGGGACGATACAGTCACCTGGCTACAGACTTTGCTGTGCTATATTCTAATCCCTGGTGAGCCAGCGGAAGGGTGAGACTCTGTTGCCTGTTACATTGTTGTGTTTTTCTGGTTATATGTTATATGCTGTTAACTGTTGGGGATCCAATAAAGTCTTACGATTAAGGTTCCATCACCCTGTGTTGTCTGAGTAGTGTTCCGCCCATGGTTAAGGAGCTCAGGCGTTCAGTTTGGGGATGAGCCCATGTCCATGTTGCCTTGCTAAAGGCGGCTGGGCCAGCGGACGAGAGCACCCACTGACCCCTGGGTCTCCACACACGGCTCCAGACAGGGAACATTAGGGCAGAGGCAAGATGTCTGGGACACTTTTGCAGGACATCTGGGACACCGGACATTAGTCATTGGGCTCCAGGCATCGGAAACAGGCTCAAGGCACCAGGCAGCAGTCATCTGGCTCCAGAGATTGCCCACTGGCTCCAGGCACCAGGCAGCGGGTCATCAGTCTTGAACATGGGCTCCGGGCACTAGGTAGCAGTCATCAGCCTCTGGACATTGGGCACGGGCTCAAGGCACCATTCATCCGACTCCAGACTGATTGGTCATTGGATGCTGGCTGGAAAGGAACTAAACAAGATGGTGCAAGCACCACAGGAGCAGACCTGAGCTGCATGACATGGGTACTACAGGAGCAGACCGGATATAAGTAGTGCAAGCACAGTAGAATAGTGCAAGTACAACCAGCATGGACCTGCGCTGAAAGACAGATGCACTGCAGGAGAGGACTGGATCTGGACGATGTGTGCAAAGCACAGTAGCATGCAAAAAATAGTAATGGCGGTCTGATTAGGAGCGCTCTAAGGATCAAGCAGACATGTAAGATGTTTTCATAAATGGCAAACCTTTTATTAATTTGTAAGCTCCCCTCACAGCTCCACTACGCGTTTCTACTGTATAAAACAGTCTTCATCAGGTGGTGTTTGCCTGTGCATTTCAACAAACACATACTTACAAACGCATGCCTATATTGGCATGCGTTAGTATGCATTTGTTGAATGCAAGTTTATGGATGTGTTAACGCATTCATTACATTGCATTTGTGCTGCTGGCAAATGAATCCGTTAAATGGACAGCACAAATGTAATGTGACCCTTGCCTCTGGTTGACAATGTGAGAGGCTCAGCTTTTTCACTTGCACCATGATCCCCTCAACCAGGTCATTGCCGATATATTGAGAGTCCCTCACCAATCTAATACTGATGTCTTAGGAAAAGGTAAGTCATCAATTATACAGCAATAGAAAACAAAGCAGTGTTTAATCTATTGTTTTATCAATAAACATGTGAGCATAACCAGACATTGAACTTACTACCACTTGTATTCTGAATTATGGCAGACCGCTTATTATGCAATACCCCTATTTAAAGGGATCCTGTCACCTCCAGAACGCCTCCTAAGCTAGCAAAACATGTCCCTGCAGTATCCCATCACTAATCTCACACTCCTTTTGTATCCTAAAAGCATCCCGTGAAAGTGCATAAAAACGTTTTAATACTCACTCATTAGTGATTATAATTAGCAGTGACTATATTCTTTAGTCACCAAGGCGGGCTGATTTGCAGTTCCAGGATCCTCCCTCTCTCTGTTTGCTCTGCTTGTGCTTTGCTTGTGCAGACTTTACCCTCCCCCCTCTCTATCACTCACAGAATGTAAATCATTAGTCCTGCCTTCAGTTTCACAGCAGCACAGCCAGAGAGAGGGTGGATCATACAGGCTGCAAAACAACACCCCCTGGTGACTAAAGAATATAGCCCCTGCTAATTATAATCACTAAGGAGTAACTATTAAAATGTTTTTCTCCACTTTCACAGGATGCTTTTAGGAGACAAAAGAAGTGTGAGATTAGTGATAGGAAGCTGCAGGGACATGTTTTGCTAGTTTAGGAGGTGTTCTGGAGGTGACAGGATCCCTTTAAGGAGGCATTTTGTATTACAGTACCTGCTCAATCAGTGTGGTAGCAGATCTAATTTCTTAAAGGAAATAGAGTTGGGGATGCATTAAAATATAATCGACCCTAGACTTTAGATCTGCTTCCAGGTCTTAGGAGGTCACAGAGCTTTCCTCTACTGCAAAACATAATATTCCCATGATTATCCCACAAACCAAGGTAATACTATGCTAAAAATGCTATAAACCAAAATTTTGAACTACTTTTTACTGTTTTCTCAAAAATTATCTTTTTTTCTCTCTTTATGAGACTTTCAGCACCACTGTGTTATTAAAGTAGTTGTCCACACATTTATTTTATAAGTAAGCCTTGTGTATACTAGAGAAAAATGACACCCAATCACTGAACCGCTGCAAGGTCCTCATTTGTCTCCTATCTTTTTTTTCCTATGGAGATTGTGCATGATAGCTGCAGGAAATCAGGCTGTCTTTCTTTCACCTTGGCAGCTGGGCGGTGAAATCGGAGACAAGAATTTACAACAGAGAATCTATAAGTATACAGGCTTGTCCAACGTGCTGATAGAAACAGAGGCTTTTATTGCATAACTAGAACAGGAAATATGACATAATAACCAATTATAATGTGAGTAAATGAGAGGATATGATAGTGTGGAACCCCACTGGTCTGGACGCCACGTAGGGGTACTGCACCCAAATAAGAATGTGTAGTATTCCTGTAACTAGGGAATTGGGATGTCACATAAGGGACCCTCACAACACTCATTCACACACACCCTAGAGCAGGGGACCGTGGGTGGACCCACAGCAGGGAAGACCCAGTTCCATGAGAGGAGCTCAGAAGGGTAGAAAAGTGTGTGGGTACAGGGAGTTAGTCAGAAGAGTCTGGTGGAGAGCTCCGTTTGGAAGTGAGAAGTGCAGGACGGCAGAGAAGCCGTCGGGACAGAGGGAGATCCTAGGAGCACCAGGTAGTGTGGTGCGCCTGAATCCGGATCCGGTGCGACTACCGACTGGAGGGACTGGTCCTGAAACACAGGACCGCCTCAGAACGCAGTGCAGGTTTTTATCCCCGAGCTGCTAAACCGGAGGCCTGAGCTTCTAGAGGAACACCTGGCGCATCCTTACAAAGGCACCAAATAGAATCAGGGGGACCCAGAGAAGAGTCCTTCCCAGTGGGCCCATGGCAGCCGGCTCGAGGCTCTGCGTGCGGGAGCACTTCAAGGGAGACTGGAGAGGGCGCAGTGAGGGACCAGCAAGGAATGGCAAGCACACCACCGAGGGTCCTAAGTGAGTCATACTGGTTCCCTGGTGAGCCGATGAGTAAGGACCTTGTGTGGAGCCCCACTGGGACGGGGTACTCGGTGCCGGACAGGGTTACTGCTAAGGGATGTCACGGCGGTCCTGGTCCGGACCGTGTCCCGGGCCCGCACAATAAAATGGGGGGTTATTTACATGGAATTTGTCACTCGTGACGCCACCCACTATATGCGGCCAGTAATGGGGCCGCCGCTGCTGCAGAACCTCCGGGGATGATGGGATAGCAGCTTGGATAGAATAGTTCCTGTGGGCAGAACTGGGTTCCCCGGGGCAGTGGTAGTAGTAATTAAAGTCTGTGAGGATAGTTATTGATGCTGCAGGAGAGTAGGGGTAGCAGTAGAGATGATGAGAGTAGAGGTAATCGCAGTATATGAGGGCAAGTGGGGTTTCAGCATAAGGATCACACACACTCACGGTTTCTGTTGTTTTCCAAGTCTTTACTTGCAGATGGTATCACACAATATTGTCCACGGAGTCTGTACCAGGTTGCTCCCACCCTGACCGGGTCCTTGGCTTCCTACTTAAGCGCTGTGTGTGGCCCTGCTGCTGCTTGTAGCTGTACTGCTGGCCCTGTCTCTGCTCACGGGTACCAATATGCTGGGCAACTTGAGTCCTCTGTGTCACTGACCCCTCCGTGTTGCTTTGCTATGGTGCTGTGAAGATGGTGGACCTTCACTATGCCGCTGTTTACTGTCCTGTCTGTCTCAAGCACAGACTCGGATCCGGTATCCATCTTAAGCGCCTCCCCGGGGTCAAGTTTTTAAGGTAACTCTTTATCCCGGGTATGTTCCTCTATTCCTCTGTCTCCTCTCCTCAGACCTCTCAGGACCTCCACTTCTACTTGGCTCTGCTCCTGCTCCAGACTAGACTAAACTCTGACTAAAACTGAACTAACTGTCACTCCTGCTCTGTGGTAAACAACTTAGCTCCTCCCACTAGTGCAGGTGCCACCTAAACTCCTCCCACTTTCTAGTGTAATGTTGTGTGTGGAGTAAACCTGTGTTGGTATTTCCGTGGCACATTAACCCTTGGGGTGCCACATTCCCCCTTAGTTAAAGACAGTACTCTGGGACTGTGGAACAATAAAGAACAAACAATTAATACAATTTATATTTACAAAGACTTAAAAGTAAAAATCACAAAAATCACTAAACTTCAAAAACAGTCCAAAAATTAAAAAAACAGTCCTTCCGGGGGTTTAGTCTTTTGCCTCCGGGCTGATGAATGTATACTAGAAAGTTTATACCACAACCAGTCAGTGGTAGTATGGTCCATAAAAATAAAATAAAAGGAAAAAGTTTGAAGAATATGCAAGAAGTTCATACAGGATAGTTTCTGTAGGTACTGGGCTTTTTTAACGTTGCATTAACTATGTACATTTGTTTACCGGGTTCAATCTATATTTACACAAACATATTTATATTTTACAGTTAACTTGACCTTTTAATCCCTGTACTTAGCTGGTAACTGACCTCTGGTACTACGCTCGGATCTGCGTAAAACGGGTATACTACTTGCATGTAGCCTATTGGTGCTGATAGGCATATACCTATTTGTAGTGTTTGGTACTATGTTAGCTGAAGATCTGACTGTAGGAATGGCAAGTTCACTAGGACCAGGATTTTGTTCTTCCTCTAAGGGTTCTACTTCCAGTTCTTCAGGTCTTGGGACTTCTTCAGGTAACACAGGTTCTGGTGTTGGTTCCACCATTGAAGGGAATGCAATCATTGGTACGACAACTGCTCCATGGTAATTTGGCCATGTTTTAGGGAAATCTCCTAGTACCGTGTGGAATACTTCTTCTTTTTCTTTAATAGGTTGGACCTGTACGGGTTCTGTTACTTCAAGTGTCTTCAGTGTTTCAGGACACAATTTTAGCTGATCACGAGATACAACTTGTGACGTTTTTCCTTCATCTTTGCTTATCAAACAGGTTTTAACATTGTCTAGGTTAGATGGTAAGACTGTGTATGGGACGGTTTCCCACTGATTATCCAGTTTGTCAGTGCGTCTCTTTCTCTTGAGAACTTGATCACCTTCTTGTAACGGCATTGCTTGAGCATGTTTGTTAAAAGTTTTCTCTTGTCTTGCTCTAGCTTGCTGAAGATTTCTCTCTACACATTCTTGAACTTGTTGATACTGTTTCTGACGTTGGGTATCCCAATCTGATTCTTCTTCTATTTCTGTATCTGGTTTTACGATTCCCATTTCTAGATCAATTGGTAATTTACCGGGTCTTGCACGCATAAGGTATGCTGGAGTGCAGTTTGTAGAACTCATGGGGACATGGTTGTATAAGTCTACCAAATCAGGTAATTTATCTGGCCATTGGTTTCTTTCTGATTCTGTTATGGTCTTTAACAGTTCAATTACAATATGATTCATTTTCTCGCATAAACCATTTGTTTGAGGATGATACGTTGTTGTGTGAATCTTCTTACAACCGTACATATTGCAGAATTCCTTGAATAGTTCTGATTCAAAAGCTGGACCTTGGTCTGCAAGGACTTGTTCTGGGTAACCATGTGGTCTACAGAAATGCGTCTGGAATGCTTTTGCTGTCGTCTTCGGTGTCAGATCTTTAACTGGCACCACCACTAAGAAGCGTGAGTAATGGTCCACGATGATTAAGGCATAGACATAGCCTGACCGGCTTGGTGACAACTTGACGTGGTCTAATGCGACTAGCTCGAGTGGCTGCTTGGTTACTATTGGTTGAAGCGGAGCTTTCTGTGGATCCTTCCTTCTGAGGTTGCATGCGGCACATCTTCTGCACCATAGTTCAATGGATTTTCTCATGCCAACCCAATAAAATCTTTCTCTCAGGATCGCTTCTAACTTCTTCCATCCAAAATGACCTGCACCGTCATGATAAGCTTCTAAGACCATTTGAGTGGCTCTCTTGGGCACGATTATCTGCCAGACTAGTTCATGCGTTTTAGGATTGGTATACGTTCTGCAGAGCTTCCCTTGATGTAGAAACAACTTGCCTCTATCTTTCCATAGCTGTATAGCTTCAGCTGGGGCGTTCTGATCAGGGTATGCGCGTTGTTGCTTAAGCAGTTCTTTCACTAGCTTCACGGCTGGATCATTATCTTGGGCTTCGGCCCATCCGTAGTGTCTTAACGGGTTAAGATTTACTTCCTGCTTTCTTTGGTAGGCGCCGGGTTGATAATCTTGTACCTTTGAACGATGAAAGGCCGTTAGTTCAATATCTTCCAACTCTTCCGGTTCCTCTTCCACGTCTTTCAGGTGCGACATCCGTGACAAGGCATCTGCGTTCCCGTTCTTGCGACCTGCTCTGTATTTGATGACAAAGTTGTAATTAGATAGCCGGGCTATCCATCGCTGCTCCAGAGCTCCTAGTTTCGCTGTATCCAGGTGAGTCAACAGGTTGTTATCCGTGTAGATGGTGAATTCTGCACCTGCCAAGTAATGTTTAAAACGTTCAGTCACAGCCCAAACTACTGCCAGTAGCTCTAACTTCAAGGAGCTGTAGTTCTCGGGATTTCTTTCTGTAGGCCGGAGCTTCCTACTTGCAAAGGCAATAACTCTTTCTTTGCCTCCTTGCATCTGTGATAATACTGCTACCAGTCCAACGTTGCTGGCATCCGTGTATAGAATGAAGGGTTGATGGTAATCAGGGTATGCCAGGATCTCTTCTCCCGTCAGTGCACTTTTCAGCTTATTGAAGAAATCTTCTCTTTCCTCATCCCACCGTGTCAGGAAATTACAGGATGAAGTCTTCTTTGATCGTCCTACTAGAATGTCTTGCAGAGGAGCTGCTAGCTTCGTGAATCCTCTGATAAATCTTCTATAATAGCCTACCAGGCCCAGGAATTGCCTCACTTCTTTCATGTTTGTAGGTCTTGGCCAATCCCTTATCACTGTGACTTTATCAGGATCCGGTGCTACTCCCTCTGAACTCACGACGTGCCCAGGTACTGTACCTTTGGTTTGAGAAGGTGACACTTGGATGGCTTGATCTTCATGCCATATTTGGACAAGCTTCGAACACTTCTGCCAGGTCTTGTAGATGTTGCTCATACGTCTTGGAATAGACTATGACGTCATCTAAGTACAGGAGGACAGTTTCGAAGTTCTTGTGTCCTAAGCAACTCTCCATCAGACGTTGGAAGGTCCCGGGTGCGTTGCAGAGTCCGAACGGCATACAATTGAACTCACAGAGGCCCATCGGCGTAGTAAACGCTGTCTTCTCCTTGTCGGCCTCGGCCACAGGAACCTGCCAGTACCCACTAGTCAGATCAAGGGTGGAAAAGTAGTTAGCAGATTTTAGTGCAGCTAATGATTCCTCAATCCTAGGTAATGGGTATGCGTCCTTATGTGTGATGCGATTAATCTGCCGATAATCTACGCACATTCTCATGGTCCCATCCTTCTTTTTAACTAACACTAGAGGTGCTGCCCAGGGGCTACAACTGTCTCTTATTACCCCTGCAGATTTCATCTCTCTGAGCATGTCTTTGGTGGTTTGGTAGTGAGCTGGTGGTAAAGGTCTATACCTCTCTTTTATAGGCTGATGGTTACCTGTGGGTATAGTGTGCTCTACCCCTTTAATCTGCCCAAAGTCTAACGGGTGTTTACTGAATATTTGTTCATATTCCTTCACTACCGGTATACTCCATGCTTGTGACGGGGAGGTGTAGAACTGGTACCTACATGCAACTTTTGGCACCAATCCTCCAGCTTCTCCTCTGAGCCATTGTCATCCGCCTGACATGATGGGTTCAAGGGCTCGGCGGCTGTGATGTTATTGTTATCAACCGTGTACAACTTAGCCATGGTAGCATACTTAGGTAATGTGACCTCATCTTCTCTGCAGTTTAATAGGCGTAATGGCACTCTTCCCCTGTGTACGTCAACTACTCCTCTCGCTGTGAGTATGGTGGGTCTGCTATCTGAGTACACGGGTTCTATCAGGGCTTGATAGTCTTGCCCCTTAATGCCTATTGCGGCTCTACCCAGACCAACATTTCAGTTTTGGGAGGAATTACAATGGGTATTGGATCGCTTACTCGTACACTGCCGATATCACCTCCGGAGATTTCTACCTTTGCTTCAACATCAAGGCTTTGATCTCTTTGTGCAGAAGCCTCTGTTGTCCAGTTCCGGCAGTCTCGGCAATTTGCTGCAAAACACTTAACACTTCGGAAAAACATTTCTCAATTACATTCATTCCTATCAGCATCACGGGTTCACATTCTCGCCAGTTAACATCGATGATTATAACACCCTGGTTCTGCAATTCTACCTTCCCAACCTGAATATTCATCTCTCTAAATCCAATCTTTGGTATTACCTGTCCATTACTAGCCCATACCTCAAAGTTAAAGTCATCTGGCGCATTAGTAATGTCTGAATCAGCCCAGTACCTTTTATAAAGAACATGTGGGATGGATATTATTTGGGACCCGGTATCCAGCAAGGCACTAAAGGGAATGCCATCCAACACAATAGAGATCACCGGTTTTCCTCCCACGAATCTGTCATACCAGGCTGAGGGGCCTTGAGTATTCATTCCTGGGGAGCGGTCCGCCTGCCCAGGGAATCGTCGTTTAAAGGACACTCACGAGCAAGATGGCCTGGTTTCTGGCAACGACGGCAAATGGGCTGTCCATCTGGTTGGTAGCGATCGCTGGGTCGTCCTCTTGCTGCTGGGTATCTTCTGGACCTCGTCCACTGGACATCCTCTCTGATGGTCGCCGATTTGGTCTTGGGTGCAGGCTTTGACTCTTGCAGTTCCTTGATGATCTTTGCCATAGAGATCACGGTGTCTGTCAGGGCATCTAGCTTTTGGTTGAGGGCTGAATTAGAAATTAGTTTTCCAGTCTCAGCAGCAGTTGCTGACATGGCAGATGTCGCTGGCGCTGCCGGCTGCTGACGTGCTGCTGCAATGTCCAGGACAGTGGTAGCTCCTGTGGCTCTTCCAGCTGCTGCAAACGGATAGCTCTATCTTTCAGCTCAGTAAGTGTCATGTCAGGGTTCTGCAGCAGTATCATGCTTAACTGTCCTCGGTGGGAAGGGGAATGGAGGCCCTCTATAAATTGGTCAAATAGCATTTTATCAGCTCCCGGGGCTAAAGCAGGTTCTGCCAGCTTAAGGGCTCTGAGTGCTTCCTTCAGGTTCAAGGCAAAGTCTCTGGCACTCTGTTTAGGTTTCTGGTGGCATGCAAAGAACCTCATCTTAGCCCGGGTATCAGCAGCAGATTCAAACATTGCTTTCAGTCTGGCTGCTAGATGCTCTACAGTGTCCTTATCTGTGTCCAGCCAGGACGCAACCTCACGCCGTGCATTGCCCGTTAACAGTCCCATTATCATTCCTACACGCTGGGCTTCAGTGAGGAGGTAAATCACATAATATTCCTTTATCTTTAGCATAAAGTCAGTTAGTGTATTAGGCTCACCGGAGTATTGGGGCAGCCACATTGCCCCTGGAGTATACGGCATCAGGAACGGCATTATGGATGCTGTTCCTTGCGCCACTGCACCGCCGCGTACTATCGCTGGGTCCGGCACTGGAGCTCCACCGGCTGCTCCGTCGCCGCCTTGTGCATTGGGCTGCGACATCTTGGGCCCCCTTAGTTAATATCCGCCCTCCGTCTTCCGCTTCCGTCCGGATGTCTAACAAAGGTTCCGCTGCGCACCAGGGATTCTCTTCCCTTCCGGATGACGTCAGAGCGGTGAGCGTTTTTCTTCCCGCGCGTCGCGCGCTCTGCAATGGCGGATTCTGAAATTTACAGTATTTGTGGCGCAGTTACAATTCAGCTTGCCGCGCGCCCAGCAATGACGGCAGATTTAAAACAGTCACTAATCACGGCACACAATGCCCGGTACCGGGCACGGTAGATCCTGTTCGTGACGCCAGGTTGTGGAGCCCCACTGGGACGGGGTACTCGGTGCCGGACAGGGTTACTGCTGGGGGATGTCACGGCGGTCCTGGTCCGGACCGTGTCCCGGGCCGCACAATGAATTGGGGGGTTATTTACAGGGATTTGTCACTCGTGACGCCACCCACTATATGCGGCCAGTAATGGGGCCGCCGCTGCTGCAGAACCTCCGGGGATGATGGGATAGCAGCTTGGATAGAATAGTTCCTGTGGGCAGAACTGGGTTCCCCGGGGCAGTGGTAGTAATAGTTAAAGTCTGTGAGGATAGTTTTTCATGCTGCAGGAGAGTAGGGTAGCAGTAGAGATGATGAGAGTAGAGGTAATCGCAGTATATGAGGGCAAGTGGGGCTTCAGCATAAGGATCACACACACTCACGGTTTCTGTTGTTTTCCAAGTCTTTACTTGCAGATGGTATCACACAATATTGTCACGGAGTCTGTACCAGGTTGCTCCACCCTGACCGGGTCCTTAGCTTCCTACTTAAGCGCTGTGTGTGGCCCTGCTGCTGCTTGTAGCTGTACTGCTGGCCCTGTCTCTGCTCACGGGTACCAATATGCTGGGCAACTTGAGTCCTCTGTGTCACTGACCCCTCCGTGTTGCTTTGCTATGGTGCTGTGAAGATGGTGGACCTTCACTATGCCGGTGTTTACTGTCCTGTCTGTCTCAGGCACAGACTCGGATCCGGTATCCGTCTTAAGCGCCTCCCCGGGGTCAAGTTTTTAAGGTAACTCTTTATCCCGGGTATGTTCCTCTATTCCTCTGTCTCCTCTCTTCAGACCTCTCAGGACCTCCACTTCTACTTGGCTCTGCTCCTGCTCCAGACTAGACTAAACTCTGACTAAAACTGAACTAACTGTCACTCCTGCTCTGTGGTAAACTTAGCTCCTCCCACTAGTGCAGGTTCCACCTAAACTCCTCCCACTTTCTAGTGTAGTGTTGTGTGGGGAGTAAGCCTGTGTTGGTATTTCTGTGGCACATTAACCCTTGGGGTGCTACACTTGTCCGAAACGCGTCCGGCGGGATGTAAGTGTTTTTAAATATGTTCTAATAAAGTTGCTGTCAGTATGGTCCAGTGGCCCTGGAAAATACCTTTTTTCTTCCCTGGTGACTACCCAGGCCAGAAAGACCTGAAAGACTGTACCATTTGTAACCTGTCTGAAGTACTGCCAGTAAACCCTTGCAGAGTTAAAGACTGTGTGACATACTTTATTTGCCTGCACCTGGAGAACCGCACACTTGCTGCACTGAAAAGGACAAGAGATTGTGTAGTAAGCTGCCTCCCTGTGTAAAAACAATAATAACATTCACAACTGCCCCGGGGATTCCACTCCACCTACAGGGAGCATAACCATCTTGCTGCTCCACCATCACCCCAGAGGACTGTCCCGCAGTAACATTACTGAAACCGTAGGTGGTGTCACAAAACACTTTTATTTTATTTTTATTGACTGTTTTTCCCCTTTTTAGGTGACCACCAGGGCCACGGGAACGGGCAACAGGCCCCAGTGACATCCCTCATGAAATCAATGTCCGGGAACGGGTACCCCATGGCCCTTGGGCGGGTCAATAGTCTTGTCATATTACATGGCTTAAGCAGTTTCTCAGAATCAGCAATACCTGTCACCGGGTTTCTTCTACCTCATTTTTTTTGTGCAGCAGGTAGCAAAGCTAAGAAAGTTAAACCTACCCCAAATCACAGCTTTCTGTGTTCATTGTATTTTGGCAGAGAGCTGCTTTATCACAGGAGGGGACATGTCTGACCAGGTCTCACTTAAGTACCTAGTCTGGGCAATGATAACCTCCTGTTGATAAAACACCGCAAATAGCCTAAAAAGTGACACATCACTGAAACTGTCTTGGGCCCTACCTCAGATTACATAGCAAAAACTGCTGACAGATTTCAATTAAGGTTTGTAGAAGTGTGATAGACCCATTTCAATCCTGGAAGTTCCCCTAATTTAACCTTGAGGCAGAAGCAGGAGTTATATTGGTTTTTACACACCCTGATTCTGAGCTTCTTCTAGAGAAAGCCTACTCTTAAGGTACCATCACAAGCAGCAATATGGCTTCCGTAAATTTGTGTATTTTGGTGATATGGAAACCACATCTCCTGTGCGTAATGGCGTGAGACAGGGAGATTTTACGGCGTCAAATCGCAGGTGGAGAGCCCCTGATCTCCCTGCTCTGCTGAGAAATCAGCCGATTTCCACCAGGCAATTTCAGCGCATGGTGGCGTATGGCAGGGCGAGGGCGACGTACACAGTGATCATGAAAGAAATCAAGTAGGCGTGCTAGGATGTAGTGGTGTTGTCGTCGCATCTGCGGCGAGTGGTGGGTGATACTGCATTCCGATTGGCTGCCCGTGTCAGAGGCGCCTTATTTGATGAGTCGTGCGTTCATGCAAGGCTCACCAATGAGAACGCAGTTACGTCCACCAATCGCAGTGATAGGGGCGCGGTGAGACACACTGTAGCACGCCCCTATCATAACAATATGAAGACATCACCGCTACGATGGTGGCATGTGATGTGGCGATGTGGAAAAGGGAAATTGTACTCCGGTCTGCAGCAGGGGATTACCGGAACGCAGGATCGCCACTGAACGCAGACGAGATCTCTATGTGTGACAGGGCAACTGCGATGGGTAAAAAAGTGCCCAGGACGTGCGCACACATGTCAAATTGCCAGCCATATGGCGACGATATTGCTACGTGTGACGGTACCTTTAGTTGTCTGCTAGCTATTTAATTACTCCCTGTCCAGAAATGACACTGAGCTCTATAGTACATTATGTGATTACCATGTGGATGCACAAATGTGCATATAAATATATGATTGATTGCTCTCAGTGGGAGAAACAAAATAATAAAGATGTGCAATATATTCTACCATTTGATTAGAAGAAAAAAAAAGTTTGGTACCGTTTTAGCTAGTTGATATATGGTTTCATTGTCCAGTAATTTATGGAAATACATTTTTTTCTGATGGAATGGATTTAGTTACTTTTATATTAAACAGATGTCCTCAGATATTGCTTGGCACACTGTAGTACAGCAAATCTGGCATTCAAGTATAATAAGTTCAATGTGAAATTAGCAAAAAATGTTTCAATATTGACAGCCTTCATCCAGGTACAAAGCAGTCATTAAAGTCTACAATGTCTTTTGATAGAGGATGATTACAATCGATGACACTAAAACCAAATAAATAGCTTAGTTAGGTCAATGGCACCTTTCAATATTTGCGCATTAACTGTTTATCAGATCTGAAATGCAAACAATGCCAGAAAATGATATGAAGGGTATTTACTAATCTTCGATCAGATAGTGTTTCTGATGGTTACTTAGGAAATGGGATTTCATTATAGTAGCCTCATGATAACCTGTGCTCGAAGAGATAACATTTTACAGTGAGAAACTGAATTAATCAGATTATGCGCAAGTTAGACATTAATCATTTTCCTTACTAAATTTGATGTTACAGGATATTTATAGTGGTTATGTAAAGTTAAAATACACTATTGAACTAGGCAATAATTTCAAATAATATTTATTGGTGAAAGGCTAAGTTCACATATCGAGTAGACATCCATAAGGGTGCCATAACACCAGGTGACGTTGCCGGATATGTCGGCGGCGACGGGCGGGCGCACGTTTTTGGCACCCCACCAGCGTTGCTGTCGCATGTTTACATGCGGCGATACCTCCGACGATGCACCGCCGATCTTACAGGCGTCGTCGCCACTGGGGTGTCTAAAAACTGCCTGTGAGATCGCCGTCCCCCGTTTACATGTGTACACATCGCCCCAGAGTGCTTGCCTGGTTTCAGGGCGCTGCTGTGAAACCAGGCGACCACTCAAATGCGTCGCCCTCGCCTATTCACATTAGGCGACGCATTGGCAGAAAAAGGCGGCGATAGGCCACGCCCCAGCGTCGCCTATAAAATCGCCGCCGAAATCGCCAGGTGTGACGGTACCCTAAGGGCCCCTTTACACGCGGCTACATTTCTTGGGTGGCTACAGGTAACTTACTGGTTGCAGTGAAATCATGGAGAGATTATTCCATTTGTACACAGAAACAAGATAGAACCTTGTCTCCATGATTTCACTGCAGGTAACTTACTGGTTGCAGTGAAATCATGGAGACAAGGTTCTATCTTGTTGCTGTGTACAAATGGAATAATCTCTCCATGATTTCACTGCAACCAGTAAGTTACCTGTAGCCACCCAAGAAATGTAGCCGCGTGTAAAGGTACCCTTAGAGTGGATTCTGCAGCAATCCGCTGGCAAAAAAAGAGGTGCAAACACAACTTTTATGTCTATTTTGAAAAAAAAACTGATTTTTGCAGGATTTGTTTTTTAACATTGGAGTCTATGAAAAACCAAAATTGGTTGAAAAAACGTATTGCTAAATATCATTGATAAATTATCTATATTTGTTTCTTGGATCAGTTTCACATGAAAGATAAATTGTAATCCATTCTCCATAGGCTCCAATGTAAAAAAAATGGATCCTACAATAATCAATTTTTTGGAAATGGACAAAAAAGTTGTGTTTGCTTAACGGCAGCGACACACTGTCCGGCAGACATGCGAATCTGTCGGAGGAGACTCGCAAAGGGCTGGAGCATTGACCCGGAACGGTCTCTTTCTGTCAGGACGGGGAGTGTAGAGCTGCACAAACACACAATCAGCTGACAGCCCCGTCCTGACAGAAAGAGGCCTTTCAGGGTCACTGCTCCAGCCCTTTGCGAGTCTCCTCCGACAGACTCGCATGTCTGTCGGACAGTGTGTCCCTGCCGTAAGGGTACCATTACACGTCGCAAACATTGCATGCAATCTCACTTGCAATTTGATGGTTGCAGTCAGCGGTGCACCAAGCCTCACTGCCGCCTGAGCCGCGGCACTGATTACGGGGGGGGGGGTGCTGGTGGAGCCCAGCGCTGCCGCTCCTCCTGCATTCACTGGTCCCCCGGCGGGTCGCCACTGCCGCTTGAGCCGCGGCAGTGATTGCCGGCCGCGGCCGTGAGTACCGGGGGGGGGGGGTGGTGGGCTGGTGAAGCCCAGCGCAGCGCTGCCGCCCCTTCTATGCTTGTCCCCCGGCGGGTCGCCGCTTACCTGCGGTGCGCGGGGTGAGCGGCCGGCGCCATGACAGCGGGAGGCTGTTTGCATGAGGCGCCGCCCCCTTCTGCACTGCCGCTCCCCCTGCCTCTTGCCGCCTGAATGACAGGGCTCACACTGTTCAATGGACAGTGCGGCCCTGGTTGCAGTGAAACATGGACACACTGTTTTATTTTGATGCCGTGTATAAATGGAACAATGTGTCCATGATTTCACTGCAAACAGCAAATTGCAAATGCAATGTTGAGCTATGTACCCTAACATTTTTTTTGCCTTTGGACTGCTACTGGATCTGATCTAACAGATGATTACTGGACATGTGAACTTAACCTAAGAAATTTTATGACAGAACATGTATAAATGTGTTACTAAAACTGCAAAATTTTTAGAAATGGCAAATATATATTGAAAAGTCTAAAATCAGGCATGCTCAGCTGCTCTAAACTTCATGAATCCAATGTCGATCGTTCCAGTGGTCTGTGCTGAGACCAGAAGTGATGATTTACTGTACAATCTTCACTTACCTTATTATCATCTGAGACTGGTTTGATTTTGCTTCATTCTACTCACCTGGCCTCTGCAGTCAGTCACAGCCCTCAGTGATAAAGTGACAGAAGAATAGAACATGATCACTTCCAGTTATCATAGAAGCAGCATTTTAAAAAAAAAACATCAGTGCACCAATGTAAATGCAAAGGAATATACTGCTATGGCCGCTTGCTGCTTGCATTGTAAAGCACAAAGTTTCCCGCAGCTCTACTGACCCAAGCATGACATTTTAATGAATTAGGCTAGGGTCACACTTAAGGCTGACGCAAGCACTAAAAACTTTGAAAATCAGCTGCAGCACACAACGCGTTAACGCTATGCGCTGCCAGTGAAATGCTGCCCCATAGAAACCCGCTATTTACCTTAGCAGAGCCAACACACAAATCTGCAGGACAATCACTTTATCACAGCACACAGGAAACGCGGTCTGCAGCGTTTTCCTGTGCGCCCAGCTAATGCGCACGTCCTGCAGTTTTGTGTGTTGGCTCTGCTAAGGTAAAAAGTGGGTTTCTATGGGGCAGTGTTGCACTGGCAGCACATAGCATTAACGCTATGCGCTGTGGCTGATTTTCAAAACTTTTAGTACTTGCATCAGCCTTAAGTGTGACCCTAGCCTAACTGTGCATCTGCCATGGCTGGGTGAGGGGAAACGCCGGCCACTATTTGCATTACAATACAAGCGTCATCCGTGTTATACGGCCATCTGACTCTGGCCTTTATCTGGTTGGCCTCAGGCCACATTCACGACATCTAGATTTATTTTCACGTATGAGTGTTATACATGAATTACACAGATAGAACTCATATATGTGTTTGTCTATAAAGCCTTTGACAACTCTATGATTTGTCACAGACCAAAGGTTCTATGGAAAATTGTGGATACAGGTCCAATTTTATTTTGTGGGTTGAATCAAAATTGAAATGTAAATCTATGGGTCCCTGATAATATCGGACTGCACTCAGGTGACATGCAAGGGCCGCCTGATTTTCACAGAGTGTCAGAATGAGAAAGTGGACAATTTTTTTTATTTATTTCTATATGTATGTGAAAATTGAATAACAATCATACCACACTCTGGTGAAACTCTAATCAGAGTCTGATCAGAATAATGGATCCATTTTTTTTTTGCATGGAAACATTGCATGTGTCAATGAGGCCTGAAACTGTTTTTCAGTCTAATACAACTCTATAATGATTAGGCCACATGGCATACCTGAACAATAATTATAAAGAAGTAATTTAAACACATTCACTTAGGCATATTGTGATAACATTTTAATCTGTAGTCTGAGAAATATTTGGAGATAAAATGGAAAATGTCAAAAATGTTAAACAATTTACTGTTCTCATTATCATACCGAAAGAAAGAATAATTTATTATGTTTTGAAAGTATCAATGATATATTAACTGTTTACAGCTTAAGGAAATACTGCTTGATACAGTGAAATTTACCAGTGTTGATGTATAGAAAACAAACACAATACAAAAACTGGCAAAACTCTTAGATAATGGTTAAAGTTTTAACGTGGAATGTTAAAAGGCTGAGATCCCCCAGCAAAATGGTCCCAAGACACATTAAAAAACTGAACGGTGACATAGTCCTGCTACATGAAACCCACCTCCATCAGGATGAGCTATTCCGCATGCACAGAATGTGGGTGTGGGCAGTATATGGCTCGGGCACTCAGGGAGAAAAGCGGGAGTGCTCATTTGGATACATAAGTCTCTACCTTTTAAGCTACTATCCAGTCAGCACAATGACGAGGGTAAACATGTTAATGTGATGCTGAAACACATTGGCAGTATCCTACATATCCATAACATGTATGCTCCCAACGTCAATCAGAGGTCATTCTTTTCCAGGTTGCACGACAAACTGATTTTAACAGACAAACAACACCTCAACATAGGAGGAGACTTCAACTCGACTATGTCCAGGGAGGAGGATAGGAGGGATGAGAGAGCAACAGAGAGATGGGACTCCCAGGAGGGTCGGGGGGTACTCTGACTACGATCTACACTCTTTTGCCAAGAACATGGGGATCCATGACATCTGGAGGCTCCGTAATCCCATGGATAGGGAATTCACAAATTACTCCCATCCCAAAACAACATGGTCAAGGATAGATATGTTTTTAATTGGTGATAAGGTTATACACAAAGCCAAAGCTATGGAAATCCTCAATTTGGTTTTATCGAACCATAGTCCTGTCGGATCGGACCTAATGGAAACATGCCCCAGGGGAACTGATTGTTTGTGGCGAATCCCTTCCTTTTTACAAAAAGACACTGAATTTACCAAGTTATAGAGAGAGTGGTGGTGGTCGGTCTATGCATTAGACAACGAGCCACATCAAAATAACCCAAAATTGTTCTGGGAGACTGCTAAGGCGGTTTTCAGGGGCAGTATTTTAGCCTATACAGCCACACAAAAGAAAAAAACAGCATCCCTCTTCCTTCAATATAGTGAGACATTAGGATGGCATATGCAGAGTTCAAAACACATCCCACCCAGCGGAGACTATTGGCTAGCCAAAAAGAAAAACTTTGATGACTGGGCAAAATTGAGAGAGTAGATGTCCTGGTCTGCGTGGGAGGTGAGACTGTATAGATATTGAAACAAAGCGGGAAAAATACTTGCTAATTTAGCAAGAGGTAAAAACCAGACTACATCAATTACTACTACAATGGATACTAATGGCTCTTTGACGTCTGATCCAAAAAAAATGACAGACATATTGAGACGGTACTACGCCGGTCTTTATAAGACTCTGGAAATGGAGGGATGAGATGGCAGAGAATGGTTGGGAAGGCTGGGTGTCACCCCCATAGCAGAAGATTTTCTGGCAGCTCTGAATGCAAAGATAGTGGAAGGAGAGGTGATGGAAGTTATCAAACACATGAATCCCAATAAGGCTCCGGGTCCTGATGGATTCAGTGGGGGTTTTTATAAAGCCCTAAGAGACCAGGTGGCACCGTGCTTGACCAGAGTTTTTAACAGGGTTATGCAGGGCGAGCCGCTATCAGATCAGATGAACCTAGCATACATAAAGTTGATACCGAAAGGGGATAGGCATCTCGAGAACCCAACGAACTATCGTCCCATATCTTTAACAGATGTAGACCTGAAAACTGTCTAAAAGTTATATCTAACCGCTTGGCATTGATATTACCAAAATGAATTGAAGGACAACAGGCGGGATTCGTCAAGAGTCGGTCAGCGGTGAGTAACATCAGGAGAGCCCTTTTGGCACTTGATGTGGTTGAAATGAACAAGGGTGGGGACTTGTCTGGTCTGGCCATGGTCACGCTAGATGCGGAGAAGGCATTTGATAATGTCTGGTGGCCAAGGCTGGACATGTGTTCGATGGGGTGGGGTTTGAGGAGCCTGTGAGAACATTTCTGAGACAGTTATACTCTAACCCTAGGGCGAGACTCAGTATGCCGGGATTCTTGTCAGATGTATTTCCCCTAGGAAGAGGTACCCGACATGGTTGTCCTCTATCACCCCTCCTTTTTAACTTAGCGATGCAACTGTTGTCCAGACTACTTGGAGGAGGGAGAGTGTTTGAGGGGATACTGAAGGGGGGCAGAGAATTGCGAGCTAATTTATTCGCAGATGACAAAGTCCTGTGTTGAGACTCCTAAACGAGGTTCCACAGACTCTATTTGCCAGGAGTCTTGGAACAGTTGGAGGAATTTGGGAAATTCTCAGGATTTAAACTCTACAAGTCGAAATGTGAAATATTGCTCTAAAACAAGGGGCATCATCCCATAATGTTGCCGATGCTTCATGGGATTTCCATAGCAAGGGACCACTTGAAATATCTGGGGATTTTTATTGCTAAATCAGTGGGCTGATTACATCAGCTCAACTATGATCCCTTGATAGCTAAAATTGAGAGTTAATTAAAGAGATGGAAAGCTCTCCCTCTGGCCCTGCTGGGAAGGTGTCACCTGGTCAAGATGATTTGCTTTTCGAGACCTCTATACCCACTCCAGACCCTTCCTCTGTTATTAAAACATGTAGATGTCACTATATTAAACAAACTATTTACCAAATTCGTATGGAGAGGAAGAAAACCCAGAATTATGCTAGGCTGTTTAATGTTCCCAAGAGTGGGAGGAGGTTTGAATTTTCCAAATATACGTGGCTATAATCCAGCATGCCTCACAAGACATGTTTTGGATTGGATTAGAGGGTGAAGTAAGTTTTCAGATTTCTCCCTGGAGTCTGAACTATGCTCCCCATGGAGTTTGACATTTGTGATACACGCACCCAGGTTGAAAATAGCTCCCCCTTTAAAGACAGTGTTTAAAGATACAATAGCATCTTGGAAGGCAGTACTTAAAACACTGTGCCTGGCTTGGAGGGTTTCGAAATGCTTCGATCCATGGACACACCCGGCTTTCCATTGGGAAGGGAAAACAAACTTTTTTCAACCTGGCGAGAGAAGGATTAAACTGTTCCATAACCTTTTTCACAAATCAGAGGCAAGATGGTCTATGTGGAGAGAACTGATAGTGAGATATGGGCTCCCAGAATCTCAGGCACTCCAATACGACCAATTGCCAGACCACATTATGAATGCCCTGGTGAGTGTAGAGGCGGAATATATCACAAACGAATGGGACTCCTTAATGACCACAGACGTATTGGCAGTTAATATTTCCTCAGTCTATAATGCTTTGAGAGAACATCTGCTCCCGGGAGGAAGGCCCAAATTGTTTGGAGGGTGGGAAAGGCAGTTCCAAGACCCGGAGATAGGAGATAAAATTAGATCATGGTGGAAACAGTTACAGGACAACATAGTCAATGAGAGATGGAGAGACACGTATTTTAGACTCATACACAGAGCCATCTTAGGATTCAATCTATCAACAAGAGACGACAAACCTGACAGACTTAATCATTGTCCGAAATGCAAGACTACCAAAACTGATTTACTGCACGGACTGTGGGAATGCATGACTATTAGACATCTTTGGATGGATATTAAACAGATAGCAATAGAAATGTTAGAGGTGGCCATCCCAATGGATTCAGTCATATGGATATTTCATGATGCAAGAGTGTTCAACTGGGGAAGTGAGACTCACACCTATTTCATCTACTGGCAATGGCCAACAAAAAAACAGGTTCTGAGACACTGGTTATTGGCCTTTCCCCTCAAAAACACCAGAAATAATTTCAGAAGTGAAGAAGGTAATGATATTTGTCTGCTCACAAGTTTCAGACGAGGACATTAAAAAAGTCGTCCACCCGCTTAGAGATTCTGACTGGTACAACCTAGAAAGCTTAAAGGGGTCTCTGGGTAAATTACGATTGTAAATACTTTCTGTGGGTTATGCGCCAGCACTCAATAGAACAGTACAAAGAAGAAATAAATGGGACGGCGTTTGAACAAACACATTGTCGAGATATAAAAATGGATATGGACTCCTGCATCAGGATCAATGCATCTGATATGTTTTAAGAGAAGAGCACAGGGAGAGAGAGGGAGGGAGGTTAGTGGATGGAGTTCATATTTACCTGGTTACATGACTGCTCACATCCGCATATTGTGGAAAAATCTGTTTTGTTATATTATATTATAGATGAAAACTTTAAGGCTACCTTCACATTTGCGTTCCCCTCCGCAGCGTTCTGTGGAGGGGATCGCAATGTGACCGCAGCATCACAAGCCCCTATCTTTATAATGGGAGCGCACGGTGCTGCGGATGACCATGCGCACCCATTCACTGCCATATGTGATCTGTCCGCACCACGAACGCGACATGTTGCATTTCTGGTGCGGACGAGACTGGGTGATTTGTGCGCAGGCATCCGCCTGATGCACAGATCATATATGGCAGTGAATGGGTTTTACTATGTCTACATTATACTAGTATCGGAAAGGCTACTACAATCTCTCTTGCGAAGACCCTCTCTCTCTTGCTAATTGTAATGTATCATATAAGCACCCTATTTTTTTAAATGTAAACATCTAAAACACAGGTGCACCTGTTATGGGATTGTCATTGTGAATTGTATAAACCAGGGGTCTCAAACATGCGGCCCGAGGGCCGCATGCGGCCCGTGGGGCTTCACTATGCGGCCCGCGGCACCTTGGACAACTTAATGATGCATCAACCCAGTGCAGGGGGTCGCTGCAGTCCCTGCTGTGTGATGACTTCCGTCCGCGACACTAACAAGCTCTGCCACTCAGCAAGATCAATGCAAGCTGCCAGCCAATGAGAGGCCCGCAGCTGATGGCGGAATGGGATGTCACATGCTGGCCTCTGGCTGGCAGATTGCATTGATCTTGCTGAGCAAAAGAGCTTGTCTGAGCGGCGGCTGGAGGAAGTCATAGCACAGCAGGGACCGCGGCGGCCCCCTGCACTGGAGCGATGCATCATTAAAGTGAGAAAAGTGTGAGTGGGTGTGTGTTTGAGGGTGAGTGTGTGAGGGTGTAAGTATGTGAGTGAGGATGTGTGTATAAGAAAGTGTGTATGAGGTGTGTGTGAGTTTCAGTGTGTGTATGAGCATGTGTGAGAGTGTGTGTGTGTGTGTGTGTGTGTGTGTGTGTGTGTGAGAGGGTTTTTGTGTGAGGGTGTGTATGTGAGTGTGAATGAGTGTGTATGTGAGTGTGTAAAAAGAAGGTAAAACTGGATGGGGCATCACTATAAAAGTAAATCAGGATAGGGGACATACCTAGAAAAGGGGATCAGGATGGGGGACAATCAGTCCAAAAGGGGACCAGGATGTGGGACCTCACTACAAAAGGAATCAGGATGGGGAACATGACTAGAAAAAAGGGATCCGGATGGGGGACATTAGTAGAAAAAGGACATTACTACAAGATGGGGACATTACTACATGAAGGGGATCAGGATTTGTACTTTACTACATTGAGCAAAAAATTTTGGTATTACTAAAAATATCACTTAGTCCTACAAGGAATGCGGCCCCCCGCTATAAATGTTTTTTCTATGTGCGGCCCACCAACCCAGCTGAGTTTGAGACCCCTGGTATAAACTGTAAATATTGCTCGTATGTACTGATCATGTCCTGTATATTTTATCACTTGCAGCAACTACCGTGATCAAGGTCCGGGAAGGACCGAAACGTTGGTTTCTCACTGCTCCTCAATAAAAAAGACCTTAATTTTTTTGCAAACTTACATATGAGTGTGCAATTGTCTCTTTTCCTCACCTAGATAAAATAGCAGAATCTGAAATATAGAGAGCAGGGGCAGATTAAGAGTAGCCAAGGCCCCATGTTGTTTAGAAGGCAAGGGCCCCCCAACCCTAAGTATTATGTGACATGTCACCTGATCAACTTGAAAGATCATGTGATAGGTCACAGGTTTAGCACACAGGGACAGATCCATAGTGACAAAAGAAGAACATAAGTGTGGTGCATAACTACCTAGCCCCCAGTATACAGCAGGAGCCAACACACAACCCCCAGTAAACAGCAGGAGCCTGCACCGATCCCCCAGGATAAAGCCGAGCCCGCACACCACTTTCAGTATTCAGCAAGAGCCTTCCCAGCCCCCAGTGTATGCAGGAGGAGCCACACACAGCCCCCCACTGTACAATAGGAAGCCACACACAACCCACAGTATACAGCGAGATTCTGCACACAGAACTCCACTGTACAGCAAGAGGCCACACACAACCCCCAGCATACAGAAAGAGGTCACACACAGTCCCAAGTATACCATAGGAGGCTGCACACAGCCCCTGGTATACAGCAAGAGGCCACACACTGCCCCAGTATATGACGGGATTCCGCACACAGCACCTTACTGTACAGCAGGAGGCTGGGCACAACTCCCAGTATACAGCAAAAAGCCATACACAGCCCACAGTATACAGCAATAGGCCGCACAAAGCCCCCAGTATACAGCAGGAGTCCACACACATCCCCCAGTATACAACAGGAAGCCGCACAAAGCCCCCTGTATACAGCAAGAGGCCACACACAGCACCCAATATATGGCAGGAGGTAGCACTCAGCACCTAGTATACAGCAGGCGGCCACACAAAGCCCCCAGTATACATCAGGAGGCCGCATTCAGCCCACAGTATATAGCAGGAGGCCACACAAAGCCCCAAGTATACTGTAGGAGGTCACACTTAGCCCCAGTATACATAAGAAGGATGCACGCAACCCCCATTCAGTGACTAGTATACAGCAGAAGGCCACAGTCAGCGCCCTCAGTATTACAGCAGGACGCTGCACACAGTCCTCAGTATACAGCAGGAGGCCGCACACAGTCCTCAGCATTACAGCATGAACCCGCATATAGTCCTCAGCATACTGGCATATAGCCCTGGTGTAATACATAGCCTCTGTATTACACCAGGAGCTCCCACATACACCATTTTAGAGCAGGAGCTCACACATAGTCCCCTGTAAGGTATTGTAAGGACTTACTCAGGAATCTAATAGCAATGGGAGCACAGACACACTGAGATACAGGGCTTATGTATCACAGGCAGAGAACCTTGAATCAAAATCAGAGTCAACAACGCTAGGAGCGAGTTTTCAGGAGCAGCACTGAGGCAGGTATGGTAGCAGGGGGTGTTACGGGGTGTGCGACAGAGAAGGAAGGGACACCAGACCGATGATCAATCCAACAGAACTTTATTGTTACCGGGAAACTGGAACAACACACATGAAGAGAATTCTGGAGAATCTGTAAGAAGTCCCCAACCAAGGAGCAGTTTTGGGGTATCACCCGGCAATCTTGATGCCAGATAAATGGACGAAATAGTCCAGAAAGAAAGTTCACCGAATCCAGACGATGAGGGGCACAACGTAATCCTCCGTGGCAGCATCCATCAGTCCATACCGGCAACAGGACCTGGCTGCAGCCCCTCGATTCTGTCCCTTCAGGCACCATGGTCTTGCCTCAGCCAAGACCCCAGCTTCTTCGACCTCAGCACACACTGAACTGGCTGATCCCAAAACATGAATGTATTGTCCGGGCTCCTGGGATCAGCCCATGAATAGGGGGTTCACACCTACTATTAAATGGGTTGCTCCAGTCAGAACATTATAGACTCTCAGGGCTTTATTTTGCCTTCCAGGTTATGTATTGGAGTAAGCTCCTCCTGAGAGGAACAATGACACAATCCCCCACTGTTGACCTAGGCTTGATTACATTATAGTTCAGGACACAGGCCAGGCCTATTGTTGCAGTACATTAAATTGCATACTATGCATAAATACAGGACAGGAAAAGGTATACACCATTACAACCCCTTCCCCCCTCAATTTGTGTACGGACTAGAGACCTCTACAGGTCATTTGTCAAGTACACAGTCATAGTGAGAATTACACTCGGCTTCATGCAGCCACAAATTGGCATTGTAGCTCTCCCACATCATTGCCCAGGAGAACATTTGCAGGAAGGACGCTCATTACCCCAACACACATTGTCTAACTCCAAAGCCAAAATTCAGATCCACAGTGGCTTTGGGAATAGTCCTGCATTTACCACCAGCCAGTTAAATTACAATCCCAGATCCTTTGTGGATTGTTTCAGGCCGAACCACTCAGAGATCAGCCAGTGTGAGGAAAGCCCCCGAGTCACAAAATCCAACAAGTCTCTGTCCATCCAGCACAACCTCCTGCAAGTGCTTACCTCAATGAACAGAAGTCGTCGTAGCTGCAGGCCGCACCCCATATACTCCTAGTGGTGCAACATGGGTGGCCGAGTCATTAGGCCAGTCCTCACGTAGTGGGGACACATCTTCCTACATGGCACTTGGCTGTATATAATTAATAATCCGCTTTGGTGCAAGATAATTCCTCCTGTGACCAGCTGGGCAGGAGTCTTGCAGATGCCCAAGCTGCCCACATCTATAACATCTGCGATGTGTATCAACACTTCCAAGGCGCCCTCTTGGGCATAGGGTAAGGGAACCTGGAGGCCGGCTCCCACCTGAAGGTGCTGTAGGGATTTGAGGACGACTCCTCTATTGGATGGCTGGACATGTGGCCTGCAGATGCCCGGGATGCCCACAACCTTAACACCTGCTAGTTTCTCTCCCCGTTGTATTCCAGAAGACGCAGTAGGAACAATTGGAGGCACATTAACATGGGTATCAGCACGAGGTGGTGGCTTAGGGTAACGATGAACAATGGACATAGCAGGGCAAGTGGCCACCGGTGTTGGGGAGCTGGTAGGCCTCTCTCCATACTCCATGCAAAAAATAGTAATGGCGGTCTGATTAGGAGCGCTCTAAGGAACAAGCAGACATGTAAGATATTTTCATAATTGGCAAACCTTTTATTAACTTCTTAGCTCCCCTCACAGCTCCACTACGCGTTTCAACTGCATACAAACAGTGTTCATCAGGTGGCGGAGGCTCATAAACCGGGTTGTGCAGGACTTGCACAACCCGATAAGGTGAGCAGCCACCTATCCACGTCACTTAGACGTTTTTAATAAGGGGATCCTACACATTTGCGCCCCTTTTCCTTTTTGTTTTACATCTCTCCATACTCCAGCAGATACCTCCACTGAGGCTTGATGGTGAGAACCTCATCAGCTAAAGCAGCAGCTTGTTCCACCGTCACTGGTCTCCTCTCATGCACCCATTCCCTGATCTCAGCGGGGCACTTGGCAAAGAACTGCTCTTTTAGGATGACCAGGAGGAAGGTCTCCCAAGTTAAGGTTCCCTCTCCCTCCAGTCAGCGATGACATACTTGTTTGAGCCTGTGGGCTTACATCTTGAAAGACACTTCCCCATCACATGCTAGAGTACGGAACTGAGTCCTGTAAGTATCTGGGGTCACGACATAATGTTCCAGAATAGTCTCTTTAATGTCTGGATACTCACAATTCCACTGAGGGTCCATAGCTCTATAGGCGTCGGCAGATCCACCCTCTAAGAGCCCCACCAGATGTCGGACTCGCTTTCTTTCTGGGACTTCCATTAATCAGCATTGATACTCAAAGTCCTGGAAGAAGCCCTCAATGTCGCCTGAAGCCTCATTAAATGGCTTAAAGTCCTTGCGGAACACTTTTGGGACTTCCCTCATGGTGGATGCTGGGATAATAGTCTGTCTGGAGCTTCTAGCTGATTCTGCCAAGAGCTGCCTCGCCTTAGCTCCGCGAATGGTCTCCCGCTTGTCTTCTATGGTGGCTTCATCTCCAATCAGTGCCATCTCCTCCTCATACCACACAACCCACTAACTTTTTTGGGCATTTACCTCCATCTCCCTTTGCTGTGGGAATCCTTCCTCGGCGCCATCTTGCAGAAAAGCTCCTTCTAAAGCCTCAATTAGTTGCTCCTTGGAGAGTCCTTTGAAGCGGATTCCTAATTCTCGGGCCTTTGTTTGTAGGCTCACCACAGTACAATTTTTGTACTCTGAGGTTCTGGTTCTAGATGTTGATGGGCCGTTGTCCTCCATTCCTTCTGCTCTGATCCCTCCCCTGCCAACCAGTTTGTGACAGCGTGTGCGACAGAGCAGGAAGGGACACCAGGCCGATGATCAATCCAACAGAACATTATTGGGGCTTGGAAACTGGAGCAACACACATGAAGAGAGTCTGTAAGAAGTCCACAACCAAGGAGCAGTTCCAGGCGTCACCCGGCAATCTTGACGCCAGATAAATGGAAGAAATAGTCCAGAAAGAAAGTACACTGAATCCAGATGATGAGGGGCACAGCATAATCCTCCGTGGCAGTGTCTACTGTGTTTCCCCGAAAATAGGGCGCCCCCGAAAGTAAGGCATGCTTGGGGGGCACCCTACCTCCTAATATAGGGCACCCCCTGATTCTAAGGTGTACCTCCTCAACATGCCACCGATCACAAGACCGGGGCATGCATCTATGTCTCGCTCCCCGCTGTCTCCGCTGTCCGGTGCCCGCCACTCTGTACCACTCTTCTGCCGCGCTGCAGTGCTCACAGCCCAGGAGCGCAGCCGTGAATCAGAGCTCCGGAGCTCAGTGCCGGTCTCCACCCATGAGTCCTGCACCAATCACAGCGCTGGAATCATGGGCCAGCTGACGTCAGTAGCCCCTGATTGTTCCTGGGCTGTGATTGGCCCAGGGCTCCTGCGCTGTGATTGGCCCAGGGTTCCTGCACTGTGCACCACCAAAGCAGCACCGCAGAGGAAAGAAAGTGAAAAGAAAGATGTACGGTAAGAAAGTGTGTGTGTGTGTGGTGTGTATACACATGGGAGGCTGCAGTGGGATACGGTACTGGGATGGGAAGCTGCTGCAGTGGGATACAGTACGGTACTGGGATAATGGGAGGCTGCTGCAGTGGGATATGGTACTGGGATGGGAGACGGCTGCAGTGGGATACAGTACTGGGATAATGAGAGGCTACTGCAGTGGGATACGGTACTGGGATGGGAGGTTGCTGTAGTGGTATACAGTACTGGGATAATGGGAGGCTGCTGCAGTGGGATACAGTACTGGGATGGGAGGCTGCTGCAGTGGGATACGGTACTTGGATGGGAGGCTGCTTTTCTGTCAATTTTTTTTGGCTAATATGAGACATCCCCGAAAATAAGACATGGTGCACCTTTCAGAGCAAAAACTAATATAAGACAGTGTCTTATTTTTGGGGAAACACAGTATCAGTCCATACCGGCAACAGCACCTGGCCGCAGCCGCTCAATCCTGTCCCTTCAGGCACCAGCGTCTTACCTCAGCCAAGACCCCAGCTACTTCAACCTCAGCACACACTGAACTGACTGATTCCAAAACATGAATGTATTGTCCGGGCTCCTGGGATCTGCCCATATATATAGGAGGGTTCACACCGACAATTGAATGGTTTGCTCCAGTCAGAACATTCTAGACTCTTAGGGCTTCATTCTGCCTTCCAAGTTATCTATTGGAGTAAGCTCCTGTGAGAGGAACAATGACACAATCCCCCACTAGGTGTTGACCTACGCTTGATTACATTATAGTCCAGGACACTGGCCAGGCTTATTGTTACAGTACATTATGTGGTGCCCCTATGGCAAGGTGCCACAGGGAGGTATTACATCCTAATTAGAGATGTGATGCCTTTGTAACCGTGGAAGTGAAGAATCTTCAGAGTCTGCACCCCAACACCCAACACAGGCCACTTTAATACAGGGGACTGGTATTCAGTAGGTACCAGGGTTTAGAACCTAAAGAGCGGGAGACCGGGAGTGACAGCACAGTCAGACAGTTGGTGTGAGGAGAGCAAGGAAGTAAGATGCAGGGGACTCTGCGGCTGCATCAGGAGGGAGCCTCTTTGTAGAGCGGCAACCCAGACTTGGAAGGGGGTGTACCCAGGACTGGTTGGAGCCAGCTGGGGACCCAGGTCAACACCAGCATACCGGAGCCGGGGTAGCTAGATGCAAGGTTCATCCCTAACTACAGACTGGCAAGCTGAGGGTCCGACACACACAGGGAGCCGAAGCACCCCTAAAGTAGCCCAACATCAGTCCCGCAGCTGGGTTCACGATGCCGACGATTGAAAGACTTTTAGGTAACAGACACCATTGTCTAGAGACTTGGCTCAAGAGGGGTAAGAGAGAGAGAGAGAGTAGCAAGACCATGAGCGCCATATTGAGGGCATCACTGTCAGACTCTGAGGAAACTTTCACGACCCACAGTTACAATACCCGTTAACCCAGAATGTACTGTGTACCTGTTTCCATCTGGTGCAAGTAAAGACCCGTTTGAGCTGAATTGGTGTCTGTTCTCCTTTCATTTGGCACCTGGAGGGCCACAGCATCGTCACCGGAGGTGAGGACTACTACCCCCATCCTAAACTCCCGCTGCCCTGAGGTAAAGCTCCACCCGTGGAGAGCTGTACTACCAAAGCTGCCTTTCATCACCTCAGCGGCTGGCCGCAGCACTGTAACCATTACCAGGTACTACAGGTGGCGTCACATTATCATCCCCCATCATCATCACCCGCCCATCCCTGCCACTGAGGGTCCAGGGCACGGAACTGGGAACCAACCAGCTGTGATCCCCCACTGAAGCAACCCCCTGTCCCGGTATCCGAGTATCCCCTACCCCGTTGACGACTCAATTAAATTGCATAGTATACATAAATACAGGACTGGAAAAGGTATACACCATTACAGGGGGTGAAACTGCAGATTCTGGAAAAGCCAAAGCAGATTTGCAGGAGGAGGAACACATGAGAAACACAGGGATCCGGAAGCCAGGAATTCAAACTGAACACTCAAGTATGGCTAGAAGGTAGACTAAGGTTTATAAAGGCAGGGAAGGAGGATCACATGAACAGGAGCAAAGCAGAGGAAGCCAACTTGGAAAAGGGCAAAGATGCATAAATGGTCAATAGAAGATCCAGAGTCCTGACACTCCCTGTATTGCAGCCTGTGATCAAACATAGCCCCACTATTACACTTGAAGCCTCACATAGCCTCTATATTACAGCCTGTTCCCCACGTAGGCCCTCTACTAGACCAGGAACTCACACATAGCCGCTGTATTACTTTTACAGCCTGTGTCTCGCATAGCTCCTGTATTAGAGCCTGTGTCCCACATATATCCTGTATTACAGCTTGTGCCCACACATAGCCCCTGCACTACAAGCAAAGCATTAAAGGTGCGATGATTTGCTGCATTTCAAGAAAGGAAGGGAACCCAGTTATGCGGTATGCATGTTCCCTGCAAAAACATAACTAGTGGGTGTGACCTTGCTCAATACAAATATATGGAGTGGGTGTGCCTGAATAGTGGGAGTGGCCATCTAATGGGTGTGGCCTTGCTCCAAATACTTGTATAGAGCAAAGTCATGCCCACTAATTGGGGATTCTGGCTGGGAGCTTGTATACTGCAAAATGCAGTCCATTAGCTTAGCAACAGGTGAATCCTGGCAGCACATAGTGCAGGTGCTAGGAGGATTAATAAGTCTGCAGTCACATCGAGTGACAGCAGAATTATCAGTTTAGACCAGAAAACCCCTTTAAATGAAGAACATCAGGTTAGGCAGTGTTAATAAAGTGAAATCTGTAAAATCTGAAAAAATGTGTAATAAATAGAGTCTGAGAATACTCAGTGCTTGATACCTTTTAATGGCTAACTGAGAAGATGGTAACAAATAGCTTCAGTTAGCCATTAAAAGGTATCAACCACTGAGGACTTTCATCTATTATATAATCGCGAATCGGAAAAGCGCCCCTCCGCGCGCACTTTCCGATGTCGTCATGTGGATACGAATTTAACATTGGGCGTGAAGCGCCCAATTGCCGCGCGAGCAATGGCCGTGAGGCCATTGCGAGTCGCTGGCCCAGGGCGAGCAATGGCCGCGAAGCGGCCATTGCGAGCCGCTGGCCCAAAATCCATCCACATCCTCGGCTACAACCTTAGCGATTTACCGCTCAGGTACCGCGAGCAATGGCCGCGAGGCCATTGCGAGTCGCTGCCTGAGCCGCAAATCGCTACCCGCCTCCGCACAGCCCGGCCCCCTATGTCCGCACAGCCCGGCCCCCTATGTCCGCACAGCCCGGCCCCCTATGTCCGCACAGCCCAGCCCCCTATGTCCGCACAGCCCGGCCCCCTATGTCCGCACAGCCCGGCCCCCTATGTCCGCACAGCCCGGCCCCCTATGTCCGCACAGCCCGGCCCCCTATGTCCGCACAGCCCGGCCCCCTATGTCCGCACAGCCCGGCCCCCTATGTCCGCACAGCCCGGCCTCCTATGTCCGCACAGCCCGGCCCCCTATGTCCGCACAGCCCGGCCCCCTATGTCCGCACAGCCCGGCCCCCTATGTCCGCACAGCCCGCCCCCTATGTCCGCACAGCCCGACCCCTATGTCCGCACAGCCCGACCCCTATGTCCGCACAGCCCGACCCCTATGTCCGCACAGCCCGACCCCTATGTCCGCACAGCCCGACCCCTATGTCCGCACAGCCCGACCCCTATGTCCGCACAGCCCGACCCCATGTCCGCACAGCCCGACCCCATGTCCGCACAGCCCGACCCCATGTCCGCACAGCCCGACCCCATGTCCGCACAGCCCGACCCCATGTCCGCACAGCCCCCCCATGTCCGCACATACTTACATGTCTTCTTTGTCATCTGATCCTCCGTCCGGCCAGGCGTCCTCTTCCTCCGGCCCCGGGGGTCTTCTCTCTTCTTTTCGCTAGCTTCCATCTTCGACGTCCTCTTCCTTCTCATTAAGATACAATGGACGAAAAATCCGCCATTGTACCTTAATGAGATCTGAGGCCCTCTTCTGATTGGTCGCTGTATACTGCCCTCAGCCAATCAGAAGAGCCCCTCAAAACTAAGACGCAGTTCTCATTCAGGTCCGCCTTTTTTTCCCCATTGACATACATTACCGGTGTGTCGGCGATTTTATGGCCGCCCACCTGGTTCTATTTGTCGGCCCTAAAATCGCGGACACACCGCTAATGCATCTCTATGGGCAGTCAGCCCGATTTCGGATTGAACGCCGACCAATCAGAATTCGAGCTGACTGCCCATAGACATGCATTAGCGGTGTGTCCGCGATTTTAAGGCCGACAAATAGAACCAGGTGGCCGGCCATAAAATCGCCGACACACCGGTAATGTATGTCAATGGGAAAAAAAAAGGCGGACCGCAATGAGAACTGTGTCTCACTCTCGCAAGTAAAAAAATAAATAAATTTAATAATAAAAAAAATAATTTTAAAATAATTTAAAAATAATAAAAAAATAATTAAAAAATAATAAATAATTAAATAAAAATAATTTTTTTATAAAAAAAAAAAGGCGGACCTGAATGAGAACTGTGTCTCAGTCTGACTTAAAAAAAAAAAAAAAATTAAATAATAAAAAAAATAATTTTAAAATAATTAAAAATAATAAAAAAATAATTAAAAAATAATAAATAATTAAATAAAAATAATAATTTAAAAAAAAAAAAAAAGGTGGACCTGAATGAAACTGTGTCTCACTCTCACTTAAAAAAATAAATAAATTAAATAATAAAAAAAATAATTTAAAAATAATTACAAAATAATAAAAAAATAAATAAAAAATATTAAATAATTTAATAAAAATAATAATAAAAAAAAAAAAAAAAATGCGGACCTGAATGAGAACTGTGTCTCACTCTCACTTAAAAAAATAAATAAATTAAATAATAAAAAAATAATTAAAAAATATTACAAATAATAAAAAAATAAATTAAAAATAATAAATAATTCAATAAAAATAATAATAAAAAAATTAAATATATGCTAATTATATCAGCCCTTTAGCGGACCTGAAAGAGAACTGGTCTCAGCCTAAATAATAAATTTAATAATAATAAAAATAATTAAAATATAATAAAAAAAATTAATAAAAAAATAAAAATTAAATACAAAATAATAATTAAAAAAAAAAATGCTCATAATAATGATATTACTGCTAATAATAATGCTATTAATGCTAATAATTATGCTATTAATGCTAATAATAATGTTATTAATGCTATTATTAATGCTATTAATGCTAATAATAATGCTATTAATGCTATTAATAATGTTATTAATGCTATTATTAATGCTAATAATGCTATTATTAATGCTATTAATGCTAATAATAATGCTATTAATGCTATTAATAATGCTATTAATGCTATTAATTATGCTATTAATGCTATTAATGCTAATGTTTATCTATTCATGGTATTATTAATGCTATTAATGCTAATAATAATGCTATTAATGCTATTAATGCTAATAATAATGCTATTAATGCTAATAATAATGTTATTAATGCTATTAATAATGCTAATAATGCTATTATTAATGCTATTAATGCTAATAATAATGCGATTAATGCTATTAATAATGCTATTAATTATGCTATTAATGCTATTAATGGTAATATTTATCCTATTAATGATATTAATGCTAATAATAATGCTATTAATAATGCTATTAATGCTATTAATTATGCTATTAATGCTATATTTATCCTATTAATGGCATTATTAATGCTATTAATGCTAATAATAATGCTATTAATGCTATTAATAATGTTATTAATGCTATTATTAATGCTAATAATGCTAATATTATGCTATTAATGCTAATAATAATGTTATTAATGCTATTAAAAATGCTATTAATGCTATTAATTATGCTATTAATGCTAATATTTCTCCTATTAATGCTATTAATGCTAATAATAATGCTATTAATGCTATTAATAATGTTATTAATGCTATTATTAATGCTAATAATGCTAATATTAATGCTATTAATGCTATAATATAATGTTATTAATGCTATTAATAATGCTATTAATGCTATTAATTATGCTATTAATGCTAATATTTCTCCTATTAATGCTATTAATGCTAATAATAATGCTATTAATGCTATTAATTATGCTATTAATGCTATTATTGCTAATATTTATCCTATTCATGGTATTATTAATGCTATTAATGCTAATAATAATGTTATTAATGCTATTAATGCTAATAATAATGCTATTAATGCTATTAATAATGTTAGTAATGCTATTATTAATGCTAATAATGCTATTATTAATGCTATTAATGCTAATAATAATGCGATTAATGCTATTAATAATGCTATTAATGCTATTAATTATGCTATTAATGCTATTAATGCTAATATTTATCCTATTAATGCTATTAATGCTAATAATAATGCTATTAATAATGCTATTAATGATATTAATTATGCTATTAATGCTATTAATGCTAAATATTTATCCTATTAATGGCATTATTAATGCTATTAATGCTAATAAGAATGCTATTAATGCTATTATAATGTTATTAATGCTATTATTAATGCTAATAATGCTATTATTAATGCTATTAATGCTATTAATAATGCTATTAATGCTATTAATATGCTATTAATGCTAATATTTATCCTATTAATGCTATTAATACTATTAATAATGCTATTAATGCTAATATTTATCCTATTAATGCTATTAATGCTATTAATAATGCTATTAATGCTATTAATTATGCTATTATTGCTATTAATGCTAATATTTATCCTATTCATGGTATTAGTAATGCTATTAATGCTAATAATAATGCTATTAATGCTATTAATGCTAATAATAATGCTATTAATGCTATTAATAATGTTATTAATGTTATTATTAATGCTAATAATGCTATTATTAATGCTATTAATGCTAATAATAATGCTATTAATGCTATTAATAATGCTATTAATGCTATTAATTATGCTATTAATGCTATTAATGCTAATATTTATCCTATTAATGGCATTATTAATGCTATTAATGCTAATAATAATGCTATTAATGTTAATAATAATGCTATTAATGCTATTAATAATGTTATTAATGCTATTATTAATGCTAATAATGCCATTATTAATGCTATTAATGCTAATAATAATGCTATTAATGCTATTAATAATGCTATTAATGCTATTAATTATGCTATTAATGCTATTAATGCTAATATGTATCCTATTAATGCTATTAATAATGCTATTAATGCTAATAATAATGCTATTAATGCTATTAATAATGTTATTAATGCTATTATTAATGCTAATAATGCTATTATTAATGCTATTAATGCTAATAATAATGCTATTAATGCTATTCATAATGTTATTAATGCTATTTTTAATGCTAATAATGCTATTATTAATGCTATTAATGCTAATAATAATGCTATTAATGCTATTAATAATGTTATTAATGCTATTATTAATGCTAATAATGCTATTAATAATGCTATTAATGCTAATAATAATGCTATTAATGCTATTAATACTGTTATTTATGCTCATAATACTGCTAATAATGCTATTAATACTGCTATTACTGCTAATAATAATGCTATGGCTTATATTATTGCTATTGATGATGCGATTATTATTTAAAAATCTTTAAAAAAACAATAAACATATTTTAGATACCCGATGCATTTGCATCAGGCTAACAGCTATAACTACTATAATCAAATTAATGCACATTCTAGAATCCCGATGCATTTGCATCGGGCTCACAGCTAGTATTTTAATATTTTTCTATCTACTGGCTAACACAGTACAAACATTTTTTTACCTTAAAAATAGAAACAATTTTATGAACTGACAACTAACTTTGAATTAGTTTAATCATTGTAGTTCGTGTCTTTCATTAGGGTATGTGCACATATTTAGCATTCACAGCATATTTACCTGAAGTATAAACCTATTGGCAGAAAAGGGAAATTCTTGGTAAAATATGAAAATAGCATATTTCTAATGAACTTTTTGCATGCACTTTTGATACGATTTTGCTTGTTTTTTTATCTAATTTATTTGAATTGGTGAAAAATGCTACAAAAACTCCAAAACTATAGGCAAGTTTCAACTTTGGAAAAAATCATCTAATCCTAAGGGTACCTTTACACGCCGCTACTGGAGGATGGATACAACCAGCTACTTCACGTGCACGAGCACGCACAAACGGTTACAAACGTTCAACGCACCATCTTTACACGCCGCCACAAGCTACGCTACATCTATCTCTGGATACACCGCCGGGTGCCATAAGTCACCTTCTGTAGCTCACCGTACCTCATTTACACACCGCTACAACCAGCTAATATGGGCGAACCTGGTGCAGCAGGGACAGCACATAGACGTGCCACAATTGTGGATTACGAGACGTCCGTACGCTGATAGGACAAAGCAAGAACCCCATGATTGGCCAGGCATCGCAGGAGGCTGTTTAATACATGACGCTCGAGCAATTGTGTAGTGTGACTGGTCAGCTCCTTAAATATGCCGCCCTATGCAGCGTCTACCAATCGTAACTCAGGAGCTTCCACCAATGATCGCTGAATGGGGGCGGTATCCCGGAGCCTGTGTCACGCCCCAGCTACATACCAGGTACATTGCCTGGTGTCGACACATCCCTTCTGTTGCTTCTTTACACGCCGATACAGCTCGCTACAATCGCCTGTGTAGCCACCTGTTTCCGGGCAGTGCTCGGAAACAGATGTATCTGTTGCCGGTTGCCTCCTATCGTCTTTACACGCCGCTACTACGAGGTATTTTGACGCTACAAGCTACATTTGTAGCCTGTAGCTGGTTGTATCCACCCGCCAGTAGCGGCGTGTAAAGAGCCCCTTAGGGTACCTTTACACGCCGCTACTGGCAGGTGGATATAACCAGCTACAGGCTACAAATGTAGCTAGTAGCGGCAAAATACCCCGTAGTAGCGGCGTGTAAAGACGGTAGGAGGCACCCGGCCACAGATACATCTGTTTCCGAGCACTGCCCGGAAACAGGTGGCTACACAGGTGGTTGTAGCGAGCTGTATCGGCGTGTAAAGAAGCAACAGAAGGGATGTGTCAACACCAGGCAATGTAGCTGGTATGCAGCTGGGGCGTGACACAGGCTCCGGGTTACCGCACCCCATCAGCGATCATTGGTGGAAGATACTGCGTACCGATTGGCTCTTCCTGCACACTCCGCCATGTCACAAGCGCTTATTCCGTGCCACAGTCCGATCACTACTACGTCAGGTGTCCGCCATCCGCCCTTTGCGTCGTGCCCAATCAGAACTCTGTCGTGTTAGCCAATGGTTGTGGTTTGGGTGCGGCGTGAAGGACTGTGGCACGCCTATATGTTTTCTATGCTGCCTTTGTTCCGCCTAGAGTACCCTGTGGTGCCGGCGTGTGAAGATGGTACACTAAGCTACAGATGGCTACTTGTGTCACCCAGCGGTGTATCTGGGGATAGATGTCACGTAGCGTAGCTTAGCGTGTGGCGGCGTGTAAAGATGGGGCGTTTACCGTTTGTAACCATTTGTGCGTGCTCGTGCACGTGAAGTAGCTGGTTGTATCCACCCGCCAGTAGCGGCATGTAAAGGTACCCTAAGGGCCGCTTTACACACACAGATATCTGTGACCAAATTCTGAACAGATCTCTGGTTGCAGTGAAATCATGGACACATTGTTATATTTGTACACAGCCACAAAATGGAGCAATGTGTCCATGATTTCACTGCAACCAGAGATCTGTTCAGAAGTTGGTCACAGATATCTGTGTGTAAAGCGGCGCTTAGGGTACCGTTACACGTTGCAACATTGCATGCAATTTCACTATCAATTTGCTGGTTGCAGTGAAATCATGGACACATTGTTCTATCTTGTTGCTGTGGACAAATAGAACAATGTGTCCATGATTTCACTGCAACCAGCAAATTGCCAGTGAAATTGCAAGCAATACTGCCGCGTGTGATGGTACCTTTAAGGATGATGCCACTTTCTACTTTATTGACTGAGTCTAATTTTTCAAATCTGACCACTATCCACTTATGAGGCAATAACTTTGAAACGCATCAACATATCCAGTGATTATGAGATTGTTTATTCATGTCATGTTGAATTTTATCAGGGATAAAATGCTAGAAGAGAACAAAGTGTTTATTTGGGTAAAAATAATAATCTTAGTAAAGAAAAAGGTTCACCTGGGCCAGTTGTGATCTGTCACAACTACTTGTAACACATATGATATATCAGAAATATCCAGGATCAGCGGTGTGCAGCGGTCTCCCCAGCATTGCAAATCCATGAACTTGTACACACAAGTGTATAGGACAACGCTCTCATTCAAATGATGCAATGAAATCAATAAAGTTATTAAAAACTCATTGAGTGATTTATTTAACGGGTTTTCCAGGTTAAAAACCCCTTCATCAGGACAACCACAAGATGCATTTGAACCGGAGCACTGTCCTATACCATTTTCTTCTGTGTACAAGCTCGTGGTGTAGTATTTCATGAAAATGGTAAATTTTATTTTATATTATTTGCATTTATTTATGAAAATTTGGCAAACGTTTTTAAAATTTCTTAATTTTCAAAGTTTGAATTTTAATGTCCTTAAACCAGATAGTTATACCACAAATCAGTTAATAAATAACATTTCCAACATGTCAACTTTACATCAGTACCATTTTCAATTTTGTTCTGTACAAACTTTTTAAAAAATTGTTCACAAAAAATAACTTAAAAGCTGTGGGTTATTGTTCGTTAAGGCTGGCTTCACACCGCAGCAAAATCCGATCTGGGGCTGTCCGGTGTAAACCAGACAGCCCCGGACCGGATTTTGGCCCCATAGTATCCTAGCTCTCTGCCATCCGGTTTCCATCTTTCCAGGAGAATCCTGGAGAATTCGGATTTTTCTCACCAGAGACAAAATTGTTGCTTGCAACGTTTTATGTGTCCAGGGAGAAAAATCTCCCCAAATTGCCACATCCTGGGTTCTTCCCCTAAGGCTGGCTTCACACCATGGTGATATCCGATCCGGGGCTGTCAGGGATGAACCTGACAGCCCCGGACCAAATCAGCACATAGAACTGGAGGGCTAATATGCCCTCCGGTCCAGTGTGCAGTCGCACACAGCTGCCGCTGCTGATGGATCAAGCCCTGAAGCAACAGTGGCGTGCAGCCGCAGGTGTCCGGTTCCCGGATCCTCCCGGACTGAGGCAATCCGGCCCCATAGGGTCCCATGTTAGGGAGCACCAGATTGCCCAAGATCCGGGAGGATACGGGGGAATCAGGGAGAATTCGGGATACAGCAATTTGGGGAGATTTTTCTCCCCGGCACAAAAACGTTGCAAGCAACGTTTTTGTCTCTGGAGACTAAAATCCAAATTCTCCCGCATTCTTCCGGAGAAATGGAAACCGGATGGCAGAGAACTGCAATCTGGCTCCATTCGGACCCATAGGATACTATGGGGTCAAAATCCGGTCCGGGGCTGTCTGGATTACACCGGACAGCCCCAGACTGGATCTGACCGCAGTGTGAAGCCGTCCTAAGACTTATTTTTTGTGGTTACAAGTTGGATTTTTTCTGACTTTATCTGTGTTTTCACATCTAAGGTTGGTGTGCGTTTTGCTAAATCTGGGTTTTAGGCGATTTTACCGCTAAAAACTCTTAAAAAACGCTAGCATTTTTGCCCCATTGATTTCAATGGGAACAGATGTAAAAACACATGTAAAAACGCATGCAAAATGCATGTGCATTTTCAAAAACGCAAAAACGCATGCGTTTTAGCCAACGCTGCCCAAAATGTCGGGGAAGACATTTTGTGCTGCGTTGGCAAAAACACATGCGTTTTTGCATTTTTGAAAACGCACATGCGTTTTGCATGCGTTTTTACATCCGTTTTTACATCCGTTCCCATTGAAATCAATGGGGGTAAAAACGCTAGAGGTTTTTATGCGTTTTTAGCTGTAAAAATGCAAATTAAGCAAAAGGCACCCCATCCTTAGATGTGGAACAGGCCTATGTTTTGCCTTAAGGCCCAGTTCCACACACAAATAATTGTGCAGAGATTGTTCGCAGATCTCTGGTTGCAGTGAAATCATGGACACATTGTTCTATTTTGTGGCTGGGCTTTAGGGTACCTTTACACGCCGCAACCGTGGCGAGAAATCTGAGTGGCAATCTGTAGCCCCATCACCATCGCCGTGAAATTGCCTCGAAATTGCGGTGTGTAATTGGGGAATTTGGTGGCGATAAAAAAGGTTGTGCCTGGTTCAGATTTCACAGCACTGCTCCAAAATCAGAGGCAATCATGAAGATGAAATTCCCGGCTTTTGGCATGTGAAGGGGCGATAGGGATGGGATCTGCATTGCCTAGTGATTTCCCGTAGGCGTGCCACAGCGTGCTGGAGACCAAGCCCCATCAGCGATGATTGGTGGTGGCTACTGTGTTTCCATTGGCTGTCACTTCACAGGGCGCCATATTTGAACAGCTGACCATTCACCACCAAACAATGGCAATGGCGTCATGTATTAGCCAGCCTTCCAGAGCAGGCTGGCCAATCATAACGTTATTACGTTGTCCAATGATTGTGTTTGGGGCACGGTGTACAAAAATTTGGCACGCCTATGTTTTGGCCGCGCTGAACAGGTACGCCCACATTCCTTTGGGGATTGCGGCGTGTGAAGTGGCGTCGGGAGTTTAACGGATGTTTCCCACTGTTGGTGTGGGAACTTCCGGGACGACACATCGCTTTAGGTTGAGGGTGAAATTGCGCCGTGTAAAAGCACCTTCGGCGTTCAGAGGCAACCACGAAAAATTTGCACGAACACGTTAGATTGTCTCCTATCGCTGCCAAAAGTTGCGGCGTTTAAAGGTACTTTTAAACAGATGATGTCAGGGGAAAGGATGTTTGAGCAGGTGAAATTGTGCACCTGATCCTTTTGTTTTCAAGGTAGATAAGCCAGTGCGAGAAGCGTATATCAATGTTTGTTTTCTCTCTGGACTTTAAAGGCACCCAAGTATTCCCAAGCGCTCATGTATATGGGGGAAAAATGGTTGTCTGCTAAACGAACCTTCGACTGACATCTATGTTTGGCCCCAATAAAGAAGGCAAACCCAAACATTCCTAAAAAAAACATGACTTTGTGCTTCACTTGCAGTGTATGTTTTCCTGACAATTTTATTAAACTTTTTGTTATTAAACTTTATTAAATAGAATTGTAAAAATAGTATATACGAGAAACACTATTTTATTGTAACTATTTTTGTGTGGCAAACAGAATTAGTTTGTTTCTTAGGTCCATAAGGGAAAAGTACGGGATCATAAAATGGATTTCTTCCTGTTTTAACAGCTGCTGAATTTCATTTATAGTCTATATGAAAAAGCTTTGTAGCAGAAAGCCAGTAAAAGCCATTGAAAGTACACTAAGGCCTCTAGTTTATCCATGCAGAAGTAGCAAGGCTCATAAAAGCACAATGCTAGCAGCATAAATAAAAGGGGAGAAACCCATTAGATGTGAACTGTTCCTTTAAAACTCTGAATTTTGATTAGCTATGGCTCTGTTTGATGCAATTGGATCTATAATAATCAATAGGCTTATACTGTACATAACAACAAGACACGGTTATTTCAGATAAATGGGTATTGACTTCTCATAAAAGCTGGTTTTGTGGCTTATAGTGGTTCTTAATAGATAACTTACATGTAAAAGCAAGCTATAAAATGCCAAGAGTAGATGATTTAAGTGGCACAACGGACAAGGTGACACAGTCTCATCTCCTGAATACAATACTTGTTTTAATAGTAATTTATGATAGGATAACAGTAATAGAGCAACAACATAAAATGAGATGAGTGAGAATTTTTAGATAATTTAGTACTTGACATTTAAACCCACAAGAGATAATAGAAGATCTCTGTTTGTAAGTAAATAAAAGAGTAAAAGAAAACACATGTGCAAAGCAAATAAGGAAGTCAATGATGTTAGTTAAGGGAAAATGTGATGCATGATAATATTTGGTGATATCTGGTACCAAGAGACCTGGACAAAAATACAGATAAGTAAATGCTGTGTCATTTATTAGCCCAGATTAATCTTCACAGAGATGAGACACATACTGGCAAAGTTTCAAAAAGATCAAGGAGTTATGGAAGGATTTAAATATTTATGACTTTTATATGGCTTAGTATCTTTTTCCATTTGATCATAATTGTAATTACTCTAAAAAAAGGGGAGAATATGCTCTTCCAACATCAGTGTACTTTCCGGTCAAGTAGGTTCCTGGGTATTTAATAGGAATCTGTCAAGTAGAAAAACGCTATTAAATGGAACCTGTTTTGTCCTTTTTGTTATTAAACCACACTCACTGTTATTTAGATCATGAAGTGTTCATTAATAACCTTTTAAAAAAATTTTTGCATTCATCCTACAAAAAGCATTTTAACAACTTACATATTTAAATAGCTAGCTGGACGACAACAGTCAAGCAGTCATCTGGCAGGTTAATAGTTACCAGTTCAGCCAATTTCAGAAAATGCTGAAAGGACCAGTGTGATATCACAACCATGTGACTATAATAGGCAGAGATACGTCTACATAGACCTAAATGATTTGGCTTTCTAAGCTCCACTCATTATGGTCACATGATCATAACATCACATAGATCCTTCATACAAAGAAGTTGACATTGAATTAAAGGGAAGCGGTTACATTGTTTATGCCCCTTCCCCCCAAGCAGACTAGTCACTGCCTCATTTACATAAGAAATATGAGTTCATAACTTCTCTTTTTTCAACTTTAACATTACACTATTAGCTCAGACAGGGATGATTAGAATAGTACTATGAAGCTGCAGGTAGAGATGGTGATATCTTAGGGGGCATAAACGATCTGACAGGTTCCCTATAAACTGCAGATATGGTGGTTCTCTGCAGGTTAACAGCAATCTAAAGCTGTATAAATACCCCATTTACTAACAAGTTATGTTACGTAACATTATGTAATAACTCTATGAATATACTTTAAATAGGTCCCTCCTGTACTGTGTTTTTTTATTGCTTCCATTTTGATAATGTTTTGTTTGAGAATACACAATGTGTGCTGGGATAATAAAATGTATCATCAAGTGACCAGCAGCTGCTTTCTCCACCCTGAAATGAAGCACCATTAATTATGTCAACTTTGGGAGTGGAGCAGATTAGGGATGAGCGATTATGCTTGTCACTACTCGGTACTCGCACGAGTATCCCGGTACTCGGGATGCTCAGCGAGCACCGAGTACTGCTGAGATGCTCGGACTCTTCACTAATAATTAGCAATCTGACACAAATACACAGCTCCCTTCAGTGCACACAGTGAGCTGGCACCTCACAGAGTGCAGATTGATTGTTAGGGTCCCTCTGGGGGCCACAGCAAGGTGTTGTATGCTGCAGCGATTTGAAAAAGCCCACCCTCCCACCCTTTCCCAGAAACACTCGTTTTATAGCCGGAAGTCTGTGGGCAGAGCCTGTCACTAATTGACTTACATTGAGCTCTGTGCTTGGGCCGAGTACACGAGTATCTTGGGATGCTTGGCCCGAGCTTCAAGCAGCCAAGCATTTTAGTACTCGCTCATCTCTAGAGCAGATCTCTACTCTCCTTGCTTGCTGCATTCTCTCTTTATAATGTGTACTGACAGTGCGCTCTATTGCCAGCTCATCACTTCTTGTTACTTGGCAGCGAGGAAGTGTATTGACACAGTGCATCGAAAGTGAATATTGCACAGTGAGTACATACTGAGCATGTGTCTTGCACTTAGATTGCGCTGACATTGCTGCTTGCTGCTCTGTGTGTTGTGTTTGCTTTTCTTCAAGATCTGCATGAGGTGATGTTGGTACGGGTGTGAAGACCTTGGGCTCAGCTGCTGTTGATGTGAGGCTTGGGTGTGACACACCTGCAATCCCCTCCCACTGGTCTTTAAATAGCCTTCCCTCTTCTCTGTCAGGTGCCGTTCATAAGACTAAGAGTTATTTTACTCTTGGTCTTTGTGCTGTGCAGATACTTAGCTGCTGGGCTGAAGTCTTTGCCTTGGGAGTAGCTGTAATCTCGATTCCGTGGGTGGAGATAGGTGCCTTCAGCCTAGGGCTACTCAGAAGCTCAGGAAATAGGGTGGAGACTCAAACCTCCTTACCATCAGAGGTACCGAGAGCAGGGCGAGCCAGGGACCCTCAAGGTAAGGGTCAGATTAGCTCCCCTCTGATTCCCTTCACCCATCACACCATCCTGTTACGTTATTCCCTTACCTCCCTAAGGGTACCATCTCACCAGTACACCTCGCCGGAGATAGCACGTTTTTGGCGCCCCACAGTGTCGCCATCGCGTGTTTACACGCGGCAATACCTCCGGATTGGGTGTGACACACCTGCAATCCCCTCCCACTGGTCTTTAAATAGCCTTCCCTCTTCTCTGTCAGGTGCCGTTCATAAGACCAAGAGTTATTTTACTCTTGGTCTTTGTGCTGTGCAGATACTTAGCTGCTGGGCTGAAGTCTTTGCCTTGGGAGTAGCTGTAATCTCGAATCCGTGGGTGGAGATAGGTGCCTTCAGCCTAGGGCTACTCAGAAGCTCAGGAAATAGGGTGGAGACTCAAACCTCCTTACCATCAGAGGTACCGAGAGCAGGGCGAGCCAGGGACCCTCAAGGTAAGGGTCAGATTAGCTCCCCTCTGATTCCCTTCACCCATCACACCATCCTGTTACGTTATTCCCTTACCTCCCTAAGGGTACCATCTCACCAGTACACCTCGCCGGAGATAGCACGTTTTTGGCGCCCCACAGTGTCGCCATCGCGTGTTTACACGCGGCAATACCTCCGGCGATACACCGGCGATGTTACAGGCGTCATCGCCGCTGGGGTGTCTCCAAACCCCAGCGGCGATGCTGTAACATGGGAGCCTGTGGTTCCCATCGCCAGTAACATCGGCGATTGCCATGTTACATGGGGCGATGTGTACACATCGCTTCAGAGTGCTCGCCTGGTTTTAGAGCAGTGCTGAGAAACCAGGCAACCACTCTAAGGCGATTTTTAGCTCCGATATCGCCCCTTTACACTAGACGACGTAGCGGCGCTGTTGCCGGCAATAGGCCACGCCCCTGCGTCGCCTATGTAATCCGCAGCGATATGTCCTGGTGTGACGGTACCCTAAGCGTGACAGCATGCATCGTAATTGACAACCACCTCATGCTCAGTAATACAGGGACTAGCCCAGCCCTTTAAATTGATGTTGCTTTGATTGACAGTGGGGAAAGCAGCTACGAAAGTGACCACAGACCATGCACTCTAATGATGCTCCACTTGACCATTCTAGCATGCACAAAACATCATCAAAACAAAAGTAAGAAAAACGAAAAACATTGGAGTAGAGAGGGATCAATTGGTAGTTTTTAATGAAAGAATTAGAAAAATGATTACATTACTACATTGAATAAATTGATATTTAGGATTAAAATCAATTTTAGTCTCAGACCACTTTTTAAGATATCACAACCTCGAATAAATATTATACAATGAAGGAAATAATTATATGATGCCTTGCTGATTATGTAAGTTTGCCCACTGACAAAGACATGAACAGTCTATAATTTTAAGGGTAGATTAATTTTAACAGTGAGAGATACCATATCAAAAATAAAATCCAGAAAATTCACATTGTCTAAATTATATAAATGCATTTGCATTTTGAAGATAAATTAGTATTTGATCCCCCTGGCAAACAATACTTAATACTTGGTGGCAAAACCCTCGTTGGCAAGCCCAGCAGTCAGATACTTTTTGTAGTTGATGATAAGGTTTGTGTAAATGTCAGGAGTAGGGATGAGAGAGCATGCTCGCCGATACTCGGTGCTCACCTGAGCATCACAGTACTTGTAAGAATGCTGAAATGTATTCCTAATACTAAGGGTACCATCACACCTGGACATATCGCCGGCGATTCCACAGGTGACGCTGAGGCGTGGCCTGTTGCTGGCGACATCGCCAATGCGTCGCCTAATGTAAATGGGCGAGGGCGACACGTCTGAGTGGTCACCTGGTTTCACATCAGAGCTGTGAAACCAGGTGACCATTCTTGGGCGATGTGTGCTGATTGCCCTGTGTAACAACTCATGCGCGATGTCAAGGGCGACAGCACACATTGCCTATACCATTCCGGTAGGCATTTCAGGGAGTATTTACTAGCTGCGTGGATTGGTGGCAGCTCCAGCGTTACGATTTGTAGTCTTGTTCCTCGGCGTCCTATTTGATGATGTGTACGTCCCACAATAAAGTCGTCTTCCTTTCTATGGTGCTGAAAGGTGTATTAGGCCCCTTTGTCATCTGCGTTTTACGCTGATTGCGGCAGTTGCGGTAAAAAAACCGCATCTGCCGCAATTACCGCAATACGCCCGCACTTGCAGTTTACTTGCGGCAAGCCCCATAGACATTGTATAGGGCTTGCCGAAACTGCCGCAATCAGCAAACAACGCAGATGACAAAGGGGCCATACCCAGGAGTGTACATATTATTAAAAAGCAGCGCATTGATGTGCCAGTGTGTGCTACAAAGTGCAGAGATGTGCCATTGCCAAATTGCAATTGCACCAACACAATTGACAGTACTTGTCAATTCTGCATCAGACACCAAAGCCAATCACACATCTTCGAGGCGTCACCAAACATAATGTGAACGCCTACCTCCGAGACGCAGGACAAAACAACGCCCACGTCGCTAATGTGGTTGCTCTGTGTGACGTCCAAGCGGCCACCAGCCACATGATCGCCCGTCGACCTTGGGCAACGCTCAGGCAATTTCTGGTCAGGTCATCGCCTGAGCGTCGCCTGAGTTGTCGCCCATGTAAATGGGCGTCGGCGACCTTGGGCGACACGCAAAAATGTGTGCGCGTAGGTGCGTCGCCTGTGGAATCGCCAGCGATATGTCCAGGTGTGACGGTACCCTAAGTTCAACACTGATAATGTAAATCTTCTGCAGTAACTCCGTTCGGCCACTGGAGGTCACCATTGAACTTGAGTAGAAAGAAATGGAAACAGGAAGTAATTTTAGTCAGAGTTTCCTGAGGTAAATTGAGAGAGACAGAGTTCTGAGGAGATTCCTGAAGGATCGAGACATGTCGACGATTCAGAGAGGCACGTGGAGCTGGGAACATGCTGAGTCTGAAGTGTGAGGACGTGCTGGGCCTAAGACGTGTTGGAGTTCCCCAGAGAGTCGATCTGACAGTGTGCTTCAAGAAGAAACTGTGCGCTGTGAGTAACACAGAAATTGACCGGTCACTTCTTGTATAGAGAGATAGGGTGAGCTAGACAGAGGTTGATGAGAACTATTTAGTGTGAATTCCTGTGGAGATTGATCAGACTTGGACTATAAACTGTGCAAGATCCTGAACATTGAGAGGAGGCAATCGTGGATCACACAATAGAACTGAGAGAGAGATTGCAATCCCTGGTGCAACGGGCTATGCTAAGAAGCCTGGTGTAAGAAAGATCTGATATACCCCATTGGCCGCGGTTTAGAGTCAAACAAAATATACCATTACCTGTTTGTGAATGATCAAATCTGAGTAAAAGCTGGGTTACAGACTGTGATGTTCCAGCGATCTGACCAACGATCGGGATTTCTGGGACACAGGCAGACTCACCAGCGACCAGCGAGAATGCTGGTAACCAGGGTAAATACTGGGTAACTAAGCATAGCGCTGCACTTAGTTACCCCATGTTTACCCTGGTTACTATGTCCCAGTGTGTACTGTGCAGTGATGGGCATTGGCCGGGAGGTCATTGATTGTTGGTCTCCTGCTGTCAACACACGCCGATGCTGGCCGCCCAGTGGGAGACCAACAATCAAAGTTGGTGTATGTCAGTTTTTTGTATTATATAAAAGATTTATTTTTTTTTAAATTGTGTGGCACTCCCATGCCCCTGGGAAGAGACGTAAATGAAGGCCTCCTTAAATAATGTGCCCATTAAGGAAGTGTGTGTTTTGTAGCATTGCCCTAGGGCAGGGAAGCCAAAAATTGGGAGGCACTTCAATGCCCCTGGATACAGGCGTGCATGAGGGCCTTTTTAAAAAATGTGGCCATTGTAAGCAAGTGTATCTGCTGTAGTATTGCCCGAGGCAGGGAAGCAAAAGGTTTGGAGGCACCAAGATGCCACTGCATAGAGGCGTGCATGAGGGCCTTTTTAAAAAATGTGGTCATTGTAAGCAAGTGTATCTGCTGTAGTATTGCCCTAGGCAGGGAAGCCAGAAATTGGAGACACCAATATGCCTCTGGATAGAGGCGTGCATGAGGGCCTTTTTAAAAAATGTGGCCATTGTAAGCCAGTGTATCTCCTGTAGTATTGCCCTAGGCAGGGAAGCCAAAGGTTTGGAGGCACCAAGATGCCACTGCATAGAGGCGTGCATGAGGGCCTTTTTAAAAAATGTGCCCATTGTAAGCAAGTGTATCTGCTGTACTATTGCCCTAGGCAGGGAAGCCAAAGGTTTGGAGGCACCAAGATGCCACTGCATAGAGGCGTGCATGAGGGCCTTTTTAAAAAATGTGCCCATTGTAAGCAAGTGTATCTGCTGTAGTATTGCCCTAGGCAGAGAAGCCAGAAATTGGAGACACCAATATGCCCCTGGATAGAGGCGTGCATGAGGGCCTTTTTAAAAAATGTGACCCTTGTAAGCAAGTGTATCTGCTGTAGTATTGCCCTAGGCAGGGAAGTAAAAAATTGGAGACACCAATATGCCCCTGGATAGAGGCGTGCATGAGGGCCTTTTTAAAAAATGTGGCCATTGTAAGCAAGTGTATCTGCTGTAGTATTGCCCGAGGCAGGGAAGCCAAAGGTTTGGAGGCACCAAGATGCCACTGCATAGAGGCGTGCATGAGGGCCTTTTTAAAAAATGTGGTCATTGTAAGCCAGTGTATCTGCTGTAGTATTGCCCTAGGCAGGGAAGCCAGAAATTGGAGACACCAATATGCCTCTGGATAGAGGCGTGCATGAGGGCCTTTTTAAAAAATGTGGCCATTGTAAGCCAGTGTATCTCCTGTAGTATTGCCCTAGGCAGGGAAGCCAAAGGTTTGGAGGCACCAAGATGCCACTGCATAGAGGCGTGCATGAGGGCCTTTTTAAAAAATGTGCCCATTGTAAGCAAGTGTATCTGCTGTACTATTGCCCTAGGCAGGGAAGCCAAAGGTTTGGAGGCACCAAGATGCCACTGCATAGAGGCGTGCATGAGGGCCTTTTTATAAAATGTGCCCATTGTAAGCAAGTGTATCTGCTGTAGTATTGCCCTAGGCAGAGAAGCCAGAAATTGGAGACACCAATATGCCCCTGGATAGAGGCGTGCATGAGGGCCTTTTTAAAAAATGTGACCCTTGTAAGCAAGTGTATCTGCTGTAGTATTGCCCTAGGCAGGGAAGTAAAAAATTGGAGACACCAATATGCCCCTGGATAGAGGCGTGCATGAGGGCCTTTTTAAAAAATGTGGCCATTGTAAGTGTCACATCGCCATTGGACTCGGTGGCTGGTGTTCCTGCCTTGGCCACTGGGAGGAGCCGGTTTCCTTCGAATGATGGCACCAGTGATAGGAGGGCCTTGTCCTCATATGGACCTGCTCCTACGACGTCTGCCTCTGTCGCGGAGCGCCGCCATGTTTCTCCTTTGGGTGGTGTTGGCAGCAGAGGAGCAGGCCCTGCAGAGCTGTCGTGTTAGGCGCAGCCTTCATTCTGCTGTCAGAAGTGGGGTGGGCGGAGCCAGTCATGCATCACCATCTGGCCTGGGTCTAGGGGCGGTCCGGATGAGATCATCAGGCTGTGGGCTCCGGCCTATGGGAGGTAGCCGTGCCCTTCAAGTACATTGGAGCCTGGCTTGCAGGCCTCCAGATATAGTTTTGGTTCCCCAGTGATAGTGTGTGTTTAGTTTCGTGTCTGACCTTGCCTGGATTTCTGACTCTGCCTCTGCCTATTGATTTTGTACCTCAGCTGCCCTCTTGGTTTTGCCCTTGACCTTTGCCTGGATTTTTGACTCTGCTACTGCCTGACGATTTTGTACCTTCGCTGCTCTCTCGGTTTTGACTTGGTCATCTGACTTCGTTTTTCGGGTCTTGATTTTCCCTGCGACCTCCCCGGCTCTGTTGCTCATATAGGCAGCTACCCCCTGGGCGCCGCTGTAATTCCAGATCCCTGTATAAGGGTTAAGGGTCTCGGAGTTTCTCGGGGTGCTGCCTACCAGCAGCTCGGCCTCACAGCGGATGGTCGTCACAGTAAGCCAGTGTATCTGCTGTAGTATTGCCCTAGGCAGGGAAGCCAAAAGTTGGGTAGCACTTCAATGCCCCTGGATAGAGACGTGCATGAGAGCCTTTTAAACTAATGTGCCCATTTGAAGCAAGTGAGTCTGCTGTACTATTTCCCTAGTCAGGGAAGCCAAAAATTGGGTAGCACTGCAATGCCCCTGGGATGAAACATGGAGGAGAGCCTCTAAAAATTGTTCCCATTACAAAGGAGTGGGTCTCCTGTACTTGTAATGCCCATTCTGGAAGCATGGGCTAAAACATTTACCCTTGGGGGGGTATACATGAAACTAATGCCTAACTTTAGAACGGTTAGGTGCATCATCATCATAAATATGCTGAAAAAAAATTATGCTTTTGTGGCATCATGAACCACGGTCACACTGATTATATGATGGTGGCGGATGAGGAGAAGGAGGAGCAGTACAGCAAGTAGCCAAACACATGAAGTCTGTACCGATGTGTGGGTATGCGGAGGTGCATGGGAATCTACCGGCACCAAATTTAAATTCCGCTATCATTTGGTGGTGGTGTGGTGAAGTCAGGCCCAATCCAACCCTTGTTCATCTTGATTAAAGTCAGCCTGTCAGCATTTTCAGTTGACAGGCAGGTGCGTTTACAGTAATGATTCCACTTGCGGCAATAAAAACACGCTCTGACAAAACTATAGCGGCAGGGCACGCCAGGACTTCCAAGGTGTAGAGAGCCAATTCCTGCCACGTGTCCAGCTTGGATACCCAATAATTATAAGGCACAAAGGAGTCTAGGAGCACTTTAGTATGATCAGCAAGGTACTCCCTCAGCATCTTTGCAAACTTTGCATTCCTTGTGACACTACCCCGCACCTCAGGGCCTGTGGTACGGGGGGTGCTGAGAAAAGTGTCCCAGATCTTTGACAGTGTTCCCCTTACCTCTGCTGGATTGTACTTGTGCCTCTCTCTGCCGGTCACCTTGGTTGTCCACTGAATCGTGACCTCTGCCGTTAGCGTTTTCAGAAGGGATTTTTTTAATAATTCCGCCACTAAGGCCTTCTGGTACTGCAGCATTTTTGTAGACCTGTCCGCTTCGGGAATAAGAGAAATAAAGTTCTCTTTGTAGCGTGGGTCTAAAAGTGTCACCAACCAGTGATGAGTGTCTGTCAAGATCTTCATAACACGAGGGTCACGACACAGGCAGCGTAACATAAAGTCAGCCATGTGCGCTAGACTGTTAACAGTCAAGACTTCTGGGTCCTCACCAACAGCATGACTGGCCATGCTGACATCCTCCTCCTCCTCCTACTCCTCCTCTCTCCTGTCCTCTGGCCATCCCCGCTCAACCGACGGTCTGACGGTTGTGCATGTATTACTGTCAATTCCGAATGAAAGTAGCTCCATTTCTTCTTCCTCCTCCTCCTCGTCATAGTCCTCCAATGCACGTTGGGATGAGATGAGGCTGGGCTGTGTGTAATAACCCAGTACGGTTTCTTGCTGCAACTCATCCTACTCTGCCTGCAATGCATCGTCTTTGATTTTTGAGCAGAGAGCATTTTAGAAGACAGAGAAGCGGGATGGTGACGCTAATGATGGCCTTATCGCTGCTCACCATCTTGGTGGAGTCCTCAAAGTTTTGGAGGACGGTACATATGTCGGACATCCATGTCCACTCATGAGATCTTATGTGAGGAGTTTGAACCGTATACCAACGGCCTAGTTGATGCTGGTACTCAACAACTGCCCTCTTTTGCTCACAAATCCTGATCAACATGTGCAGTGTGGAATTCCAACACATGGAGACATCACACACCAGTCTGTGAGCCAGAAGCTGCAAACGCCGCTGAAAGCCGGCAAGGCCGGCAGAAGCAGTAGCTGACTTTCTGAAATGGGCACACAGGCGGCGTACTTTGACGAGCAGATCAGACAGCTCTGGGTAGGATTTATTAAACCGCTGAACCACAAGGTTGAGCACATGGGCCATGTGTCAGCTCGCCTCGCCTCAGAGCCGCCACAAGGTTGCGGCCATTGTCACACACAACCATGCCTGGCTGTAGGTTCAGCGGTGTGAGCCAGTGATCTGCCTGCTGTTTCAGAGCTGTCCACAACTCTTCAGCATTGTGGGGTTTGTCATGTATGCATATTAGCTTCAGCACAGCCTGTTGCCGCTTAGCCGAGGCAGTGCTGCAGTGCTTCCAGCTTGGGACTGTTGTGGAGGAAGAGGAGGCTGAGGAGCATGACGTGCCAGAGCTGTACACTGTGGGTGAAACCCTGACAGAGTTAGGGCCTGCAATCCTCGGTGACGGAAGGACGTGTTCCGTCCCAAGGTCAGACTGGGTCCCGGCTTCCACAATATTAACTCAGTGTGCCTTTAGAGAGATGTACCGGCCCTGCCCTCAAGCACTTTCCACGTGTCCATGGTTAGGTGGACTTTGCCTGAAACTGCGTTGTTAAGGGCACGTATGATGTTTTGGGACACGTGCTTATGTAATGCGGGAACGGCACACCGGGAAAAATAGTGTCGGCTAGGGACCGAGTAACGTGGGACAGCCGCCGCCATCAGATTGCGGAATGCTTCCGTCTTCCAGCGCAAGCAGTCGCGAAATGTGTGCATTTAGAACTGTGGCATGTGGGGCGTTGGCAGCGTATTTGCGCCTGCGTTCCAAAGATTGGGGTATGGATAACTGAACGCTGCGCTGGGACAAGGACGTGGCTGATGATGGTGCTACTTCTGCTTGTGCAACTACAGGGGAAGGAAAGGAGGCATCTTCGCCTGCAGTATTGACTCTTGATTGGCTTGCACGCACAACAGTGGAAGACGCAGCTGTGTCACCCGCAGACAATGCTCCTGTACTCTGCTGTACAATCCACAAAGTCGGGTGCTTTGCTGCCATGTGCCTGATCATGCTGGTGGTGGTAAGGCTGCTAGTTTTGCTACCCCTGCTGATGCTGGCATGGCAGGTGTTGCAAATGGCCTTTTTCATTTTATCTGCAGACACCTTAAAAAACAGCCAGACTCGGGAAGACCTAGCAGTTGTACTGGCAACATCACTCGTGTTGTTGTTACGGGGAACGGATACCTGCCTTCTGCCTGCGGACACCACCCTGCTTCTTCCGGCCTGTTGTGATGCTACGCCTAACTCCCCTGTGCACTTGCTGTCCTCGCTCTGCATGTCCTCCTGCCAGGTTGGGTCAGTTACTGGATCATCCACCACGTCGTCTTCCAATTCCGCACCCTGGTCCTCCTCCTGACTTTGTAGCAATTGTGTCTCATCATCGTCCACCTCTTGTTGAGACACGTTCCCACTGTTGCCTTCGTGAGACCGTGGCTGCTCAAATATTTGGGCATCGGTACATACGATCTCCTCATGACCCACTTCAACTGGAGCTGGCGAGAGGCCAGAATCTATGAATGGATAACTGAACAGCTCTTCAGAGTGTCCAAGTGTGGGATCAGTTATGTCCGGGTCTGGGCACTCGGCATGGGGGAGGAAGGAGGATTGAAATGGAGGGCCTCACACCTCTCGGGTGGGCTTAACCTCTTAATGTGTCTGCTGCCAAATTGGATGGTTATCTGGATGTGCCCGAATACTCAAGTAAAAATACACTTGACACCAAGTCAAAGTACAATTACACATAGCCTTTATTAAGCCGGCAATACAAGCTTCTTATATTCTTTTCTTAGAGGGACGTTACAAGGGGGAGGGATATTGCAAAATATTTCATATGTTAGCAGATTTCCTTTAAACAACTTTAAATCATCATTTTTATTGTTACAAAGTTTAATCAAAGTTCAGACACTTGCTCCATTTCCCAATTTCTCCGCTGCAGAGCTCAGACTTCCTCCTTCTGCTTAACCAAGTCTGGAAGGAACAAAAGTCTGAGCAAGAAAGAGAAGTTCACAGGAAACATTAATCTATAAGAAAAGTCATCTTAAAGGGACCAGGACAATTACATCAGTACACTCAAGATGGAGTTTGAAAGTCTTTAGCTAATTAGAACCAAATATCATTAACTCTTTCTTTGCCTTAACAATTCGCCCCTTGGAGACATTCAAACTCTTTCCCTACTCCTTATGTTTCCCTAGGGCGGCAGAAGGGGAAGAGGTAGAGAAAAGTGGAAAGGAGTCTTCACCAATATGGAGACAACCATAATGTCTAACCGTAATGACAATCATTACGCCTTTGTAACTGGTCTTGCACCCTAAACTGTTATCTAAGATGATATCTCACTTCTCTATTTAATACTACTGGAATACATAGTAAAAGTTATACACACAAAAATATGGAGATTATATTTACTAAAATAGGTTCTAAACATAATAAAAATGAATGCTGCTCCCACAGTTCCCTTCCCCCATGGTCATGACTGAATGCTCCAACCAAAGTGCATGCACACAGACCTACTCAGGTGGGTACATTCTCCTCCCCTAGTTGACGGAGCCGGTCTTCCTACACCACTTCACCGGATTCCCCACAAAGGTCTGCCCATTACACCATCGGATGGACACAACCACTCATAAACCATGGCAAACAGGGAAACTATACGAATGCCGCAATCAAATACCGGTCATAATTATCACTCAACTGTTAGTCATTATATTTGACGTTCTCCATAAGTCGGTCCTCACTACGGTCTAATTCAGGAGGACATGGCCTCGTACCAAGCCAATGTTGCTTCAGTTTTATCTAAAATAAGTCAGTCCTTGATATTCAAAAATAAAAAAAAAATAAAGGTGTCCTAAGCGGTCAGTGTCTCTTGGGATGTTTGTATCCATCGCATATAGTCCAGTGTCTGTAGTAAGAGACATTCGGTAGTTCTCCTGGGCTCGTCTGCCTTGCAGTGTAGATCTTGGATCTAGTTGGTGTCACATCGCCATTGGACTCGGTGGCTGGTGTTCCTGCCTCGGCCGCTGGGAGGAGCCGGATTCCTTCGGCTGGTGGCGCCGGTGATAGGAGGGCCTTGTCCTCATATGGAACTGCTCCCGCGATGTCTGCCTCTGTCGCTGAGCGCCGCTGTGTTTCCCCTCTGGGTGGTGTTGGTCGCAGAGGAAAGGGCCCTGCAGAGGTGTCCGTTAGGCGCAGCCTGCATTCTTCTGTCAGAGGTGGCGTGGGTGGAGCCAGTCGTGCATCTCCATCTGGCCTGGATCTAGGGGCGGTCCGGATGAGGTCATCAGGTTGTGAGCTCCAGCCTATGGGAGGTAGCCGTGCCCTTCAAGTACATTGGAGCCTGGCTTGCAGGCCGCCAGATATAGTTTTGGTTCCCCAGTGATAGTGTGTTTAGTTTCGTGTCTGACCTTGCCTGGATTTCTGACTCTGCTACTGCCTGACGATTTTGTACCTTCGCTGCCCTCTCGGTTTTGACTCGGACTTCTGACTTTGTTTTTCGGGTCTTGATTTTCCCTGGCGACCTCCCCGGCTCTGTTGCTCATATAGGCAGCTACCCCCTGGGCTCCGCTATAATTCCAGATCCCTGTATAGGGGTTAAGGGTCTCGGGGTTTCTCGGGGTGCTGCCTACCAGCAGCTCGGCCTCACGGTGGATGGTCGTCACAGTTGGGCGGCCATTTGAGCTCTTCAGCTGTCTCAGTCATCTGCAGAATTTCTAACGTTTCTTCTGACCATCACTCCATCTCCAGACTGTAAGAAGCGACTTCGGTCCACAGTAGCTGCATGTTAAAGGGGGAGAGAAAGCTCAAAAATACATGTTAGACAAGCACTTTATAAGTGTCAAAACATAAGAAAAACCTATCTCGGGGAATCTATTACCTGGACAACATTTTCAACCATAATCTCATAAAAATTTGTACCATTTTCACAACTATCTATGACATAGCAATACCCTGCAACACAAAAACAAATCACAAAATTTTACTTATAAACTTATAACCTTAAGAATATAGGTCACCCCCCCCTTGAGCATCTTTTCATCTAATATTACATATACACACCATCTTTCAAGAAAAAGATATAAAAAGAATATGGTATCAGTTCTTGACTTACCAATAAATGAAAAACAATCATCCCTAAGAGAAGAGGAAGAGATATACTATATATACTTTAACATTACATTCTTTGGGTTCGTGACAACCAAATCATCAATTCTAAATCATACAATTATGGATTCTAAATCATACAATTATGGTACATGTCAAATAACCTCTATATAAAGATCTCACATACAATCAAAAAAATCATTTTCTATTGATTAAAATATCAAAATAAATTGTCACCCAAGATAGTTCATGGAAACAAAAACATAAGATTTACACAATGTATAGATGATGTACCCACTCCTAAAAGTACCCTAGTAATGTCCTTAAAGCTGGAAACCTACCCAAGCAGCGGAGGCCGGCACTAGTGATGGGCGAATCCTAAATTACTTGGAATCGCTTGACTCTAGCGAGTCCGAGCCCGGGACTCGCTACTCGTTGCGAGTCTAGCGAGTCCAATGTTAATGAATGGGGAAGCGAGTAATAGCGAGTAGTGTGCGATTTACAAATCACAGATGTGTCTCGGAAGCTTCAGCCTGAAGCAATCCTAATTTTGCCATTGATTTGCATTGGACTCGTTTACTTTGCAAGTAATCGCTGGGAAACTCGCACAGATAAGAGTCCTGTCTGCTCTGTGTGCTGGCTGCCGCAGCTCCAGGGTCCTAGAGCCCGCCTGCTGCCTGATGTAGCAGAGCTGAGATTGTTCTCAGTCTGCTCATTCCCTGTGCATAGACATCTATATCTATGCACAGGGATGTGCAGAGAGGACATCGCGTTTTGGACTGCGTCGGACGGAAGAGGATTTTTTAAATTAAAGATGGAGTCCCTAATGGCTTTTTTAAAAATTTCTAATAAAAAATTTTCTCTGTGTTGTGTTTTTTTTAAAACAATTTAATAGAAATTCATGGCGGTCATGTCTAATATTGGTGTGACGCCATAAATTTCGGGCTTAGGGCCAGCTGATAATACAAAGCTGGCCCTAACCTCGTTATTACCCAGCGTGTCACCGCCACCAGGGCCGCTAGAAGAGCAGGGTTCAGCGCCAGAGGATGGCGCTTCAATGAACGCACCATCTTCTGGGGCGGCTGCAGGCTGCAATTTGCAGCGAGGGGTGCCCAGAAAGCTTGGGCATCCCTGCGCTGCGGATTCCAGCCCCCAGCTGCTTAGCTGTACCTGGCTAGACATAAAAATTGCGCGGAGCCCCACGCATTTTTTTTTTATTATTTCATTAAATTCATGAAATAATTAAAAAAAAGGGCTCCCCTATATTCTTGTGTCTGGCCAGGTACAAATAGGCACCTGGGGGTTGGGGGCAGCCCGTCGCTCCCTGCTGGATCCGGCTGGTTCCAGAAATAAGGCAAAGCCCATGTAATTTTTTTTCTGAAAAATCAATAAAGCAATCCTAAAAAAGGGACTGCATCTTTATTAACCCCTCGCCCATGGTCCAGGGGTTAATAAAGATGCAGTCCCTTTTATTTACATTGTTTTATGGATTTGTTAGAAAAAAATTTCACGTGGGCTTCGCCGTATTTCTGGAACCAGCCGGATCCAGCAGGCAGCGACGGGCTGCCCCCAACCCCCAGGTGCCTATTTGCACCTGGCCGGACACAAGAATATAGGGGAGCCCTTTTTTTTAATTATTTCATGAATTTCATGAAATAATTTTAAAAAAATGCGTGGGACTCCGCGCAATTTTTATGTCTAGCCAGGTACAGCTAAGCAGCTGTGGGCTGGAATCCGCAGCGCAGGGAGGCCCAAGCTTTCTGGGCACCCCCCGCTGCAAATTGCAGCCCGCAGCCGCCCCAGAAGATGGCGCGTTCATTGAAGTGCCATACTCTGGCGCTGAACCCCGCTCTTCCAGCGGCCCTGGTGGCGGTGGCACGCTGGGTAATAAAGAGGTTAGGGCCAGCTTTGTATTATCAGCTGGCCCTAAGCCCGAAATTTATGGCGGTCACGCCAATATTAGACATGACCGCCATGAATTTCTATTAAATTGTTTTAAAAAAAACACAACACAGAGAAAATTTTTTATTAGAAATAAAAAAAAAAGCCATTAGGGACTCCATCTTTTAATTAAAAAAATCCTCTTCTGTCCGACGCAGTCCAAAACGCGATGTCCTCTCTGCTACATCCCCTGTGCATAGATATAGATGTCTATGCACAGGGAATGAGCAGACTGAGAACAATCTCAGCACTGCTACATCATCTCTGTGAGCAGGCGGGCTCTAGGACCCTGGAGCTGCGGCAGCCAGCACACAGAGAAGACAGCCGGACTCGGCTCGCAATGTAACAGCAGTTACTTTGCGAGTGTCCCTGCTATCACTGGCACAGTAGCCGAGTCTAATGCAAGACAATGGCAATCCTAGTTTTGTCAGCGTTTGCCATTGATTTGCATTGGACTCGTGCGAGTAAACGCTGGGAAACTCGCAGAGTACCGAGTCCTGTGAGTCCCTTACTACTCGCCGAGTAACGAGTCCTAGCGAGTGGATTCGCCCATCCCTAGTCAGCACCCTCTTGAAACGCCTGTGGTGCCCCCGCTCCACGTCGAATCGCCCTATCTGTCCCTAACCTATCCCTGATCTTATATACATTTTTCAGTTTGTTTGTAAAGTGTTGTTTAGTCCATTACCCTCCATAAACATATACCACAGTTGCTCAGTCAACATATATATATGAGGGTCAGTAGATACACGTCAATAGTCTGTAATTGAAACAGGTCTCAGCAGGTCGGTCCGAGCACAAATAAACAATATGATACAATGTAAAACCAAACAAATATAACATATAGTATAACATTAGACAATATAATTACTGTATACTTATCATCAGTGGTCTCTTCTGCTTTTCTGAAAGACAGGTCAAGAAGGTAACTGGATATCTGGGAAAACTTCCAATTATTTATTATACAACTACCATATTCTTATTTACATGTATATTCACTCATTTACCTACTCACTGTGCTTCAGAACATTCTTAACCAACATATAAGGCTGGGGTTACACATAAGCCCTCAGTCAGTTTTTGGCTTCAGTTTTGTCATTTTTTTTTTCTAAGTCCAAAAACTGACAGAAAAACGCATTGGGTGTAATAAACACCCTGTGCGTTTTTCTCTCGAGCTCAAAACATTGCCCTGTCCGTTTTTGAGCCAAAAACGCAGTAAACAGCGTTTTTGGCATCAGTTAAAAAACGCATGCGTTTTTATGCGTTTTTTTTAACATGGGGCCCTATGGGAAACGCATGCGCAAACGCATGCCATATTTGGCACTTGCGTTTGCGCATGCGTTCGCGCATGCGTTTTTTTTAATGAAAAGTCCAAAAACGTTCAGGAGTGCAGGAGACACAAAAAGCACCCTATAAAAAACGGATTGGTGATGAAAAGGACTTCCAAAAACGGATTTCTATGTGTGACCCCAGCCTTAGACATCTTATGGTATTTTATATAGGAGAGAGAGATCCACACCTACTAGGACATGTTTATAACTTTCCTCTCCTTGTCTGCACCTTATTTGCAATTCTTAAAGCTTGTGGAGCGGCTGCTGCTTGAACTCTTACCTTTCTGAGTTGTGTTGTGTGTAGGAATAATGCAGGATTGTACACAAGGCCTTACCTGTAACTAGGAGCGAACCAGGCAGTATTCATCTGACTACACTCGTGACCGTTTGAGGTGTATGTGGGGCCAAGCAAACACTATTCTAACCTTACTTGAAGAGAGACGTCATCATGGCCTGTCCTTTTTCCGATCCTTCAGCACAACTCCCTTTTTGCTCCTTTAGTGTTTATTTAGTTCTGTCCGGGCAGTCTGATACCGAAGGGGTGCTTAGGCAGCCAGACGTAACAAGGCTGGAATGGATGACCTCCAGCCATTTACCTAGACTAACTTTATGTTAACTTCAAATTGTAGCTTGCCCTCCACCTCTAGGGGTCAACTGTAGGGATCGTCAGCATGATTATACCATCCTAGACTGGCAACATGGTGTCTACTTCACCGTGATTTACCAATTCTGCATTCAATATGCTTACCGTTTTTGTAAGAATTGTACCTAGAAGATGCTCCACCTGCTCATGAAAAAATGCAAAAACTCAGAATCAATTGATCTGATTACCTCATGCGAGGATCCTACCAGTGTCCAGCGTAAGATCATCTCTCCTATACGTACATTGGTACATCTGGAATAAAACACTGAAAAATTCGTATTAGCTTCAAAAAAACAGAAAACCTTATTCAACAAAATTCTTATTACAATTTCTCTACTAATTATATTGATAGCTATAAACTATGACTGTTTTATGCTTAACCAAAAACCCATTTAAATTCTGTTATAAATGTCTCCATTGGCGCTATATTTATAAACTATAACTGTATGATGCTTAACCAAAAACCCCATATATTTCTCCATATATGTCTCCATCCCCCCCCTCATAAGGGAATCAGAAGATATCAGAGTAAAGATATATATACATTATTCTTGTATAATCATAACTGGATATATAAACTGGTAGTGGAACTAACTGTGATGTAGTCTCATTGTTAACAGGCCTTTTGGGTGGTGTACGATGGCTGCCACAGGAAGTTGTGATGGGAAACCTTCCTCTGAGTCTTACATTCCTAAGATGGGGGAACACTCTGAGCTGAGGTTTTCTATCTGAATCTGAAGACAAGTACATCCCCCACTCGGAGCCAGCGCCATAACAAAAACACAACTTTAGAAAACAACTAGTAAAAAGGCCCGATGCAATTGCATCGGGAGCAGGGTGAAATTAATAGTGTGTATACAGGCGGGTCAGTGGGTAGCAGAGTATACAGGGGGCTCTGTGGGTAGCAGAGTATAGAGGCGGGTCTGTGGGTAGCAGAGTATACAGACAGCTCTGAGGGTAGGAGATTATACAGGCGGCTCTGTGGGTAGCAGATTATACAGGCGGCTGTGTGGGTAGCAGAGTATAGAGAAGGCTCTGTGGGTAGCAGATTGTACAGGCGGCTCTGTGGGTAGCAGAGTATACAGACGGCTCTGTGGGTAGCAGAGTATAGAGGCGGCTCTGTGGGTAGCAGAGTATACAGACGGCTCTGTGGGTAGCAGAGTATAGAGGCGGCTGTGTGGGTAGCAGAGTATAGAGACGGCTCTGTGGGTAGCAGATATACAGGCGGATGTGTGAGTAGCAGAGTATAGAGGCGGCTCTGTGGGTAGCAGAGTATAGAGGCGGCTCTGTGGGTAGCAGAGTATAGAGGCGGCTCTGTGGGTAGCAGAGTATAGAGGCGGCTGTGTGGGTAGCAGAGTATAGAGGCGGCTGTGTGGGTAGCAGAGTATAGAGGCGGCTGTGTGGGTAGCAGAGTATACAGGCGGATGTGTGAGTAGCAGAGTATAGAGGGGGCTCTGTGGGTAGCAGAGTATAGAGGCGGCTCTGTGGGTAGCAGAGTATAGAGGCGGCTCTGTGGGTAGCAGAGTATAGAGGCGGCTCTGTGGGTAGCAGAGTATAGAGGCGGCTCTGTGGGTAGCAGAGTATAGAGGCAGCTCTGTGGGTAGCAGAGTATAGAGGCGGCTGTGTGGGTAGCAGAGTATAAAGGCGGCTGTGTGGGTAGCAGAGTATAGAGGCGGCTGTGTGGGTAGCAGAGTATAGAGGCGGCTGTGTGGGTAGCAGAGTATAGAGAAGGCTCTGTGGGTAGCAGATTGTACAGGCGGCTCTGTGGGTAGCAGAGTATACAGGCGGCTCTGTGGGTAGCAGAGTATAGAGGCGGCTGTGTGGGTAGCAGAGTATAGAGACGGCTCTGTGGGTAGCAGATATACAGGCGGATGTGTGAGTAGCAGAGTATAGAGGCGGCTCTGTGGGTAGCAGAGTATAGAGGCGGCTCTGTGGGTAGCAGAGTATAGAGGCGGCTCTGTGGGTAGCAGAGTATAGAGGCGGCTCTGTGGGTAGCAGAGTATAGAGGCGGCTGTGTGGGTAGCAGAGTATAGAGGCGGCTGTGTGGGTAGCAGAGTATAGAGGCGGCTGTGTGGGTAGCAGAGTATAGAGGCGGCTGTGTGGGTAGCAGAGTATAGAGGCGGCTGTGTGGGTAGCAGAGTATAGAGGCGGCTGTGTGGGTAGCAGAGTATAGAGGCGGCTCTGTGGGTAGCAGAGTATAGAGGCGGCTCTGTGGGTAGCAGAGTATAGAGGCGGCTCTGTGGGTAGCAGAGTATAGAGGCGGCTCTGTGGGTAGCAGAGTATAGAGGCGGCTCTGTGGGTAGCAGAGTATAGAGGCGGCTCTGTGGGTAGCAGAGTATAGAGGCGGCTCTGTGGGTAGCAGAGTATAGAGGCGGCTCTGTGGGTAGCAGAGTATAGAGGCGGCTCTGTGGGTAGCAGAGTATAGAGGCGGCTCTGTGGGTAGCAGAGTATAGAGGCGGCTGTGTGGGTAGCAGAGTATAGAGGCGGCTGTGTGGGTAGCAGAGTATAGAGGCGGCTGTGTGGGTAGCAGAGTATAGAGGCGGCTGTGTGGGTAGCAGAGTATAGAGGCGGCTGTGTGGGTAGCAGAGTATAGAGGGGGCTCTGTGGGTAGCAGAGTATAGAGGCGGCTCTGTGGGTAGCAGAGTATAGAGGCGGCTCTGTGGGTAGCAGAGTATAGAGGCGGCTCTGTGGGTAGCAGATATACAGGCGGATGTGTGAGTAGCAGAGTATAGAGGCGGCTCTGTGGGTAGCAGAGTATAGAGGCGGCTCTGTGGGTAGCAGAGTATAGAGTCGGCTCTGTGGGTAGCAGAGTATAGAGGCGGCTCTGTGGGTAGCAGAGTATAGAGGCGGCTCTGTGGGTAGCAGAGTATAGAGGCGGCTCTGTGGGTAGCAGAGTATAGAGGCGGCTCTGTGGGTAGCAGAGTATAGAGGCGGCTCTGTGGGTAGCCGAGTATAGAGGCGGCTCTGTGGGTAGCCGAGTATAGAGGCGGCTCTGTGGGTAGCCGAGTATAGAGGCGGCTCTGTGGGTAGCCGAGTATAGAGGCGGCTCTGTGGGTAGCCGAGTATAGAGGCGGCTCTGTGGGTAGCCGAGTATAGAGGCGGCTCTGTGGGTAGCCGAGTATAGAGGCGGCTCTGTGGGTAGCCGAGTATAGAGGCGGCTCTGTGGGTAGCCGAGTATAGAGGCGGCTCTGTGGGTAGCCGAGTATAGAGGCGGCTCTGTGGGTAGCCGAGTATAGAGGCGGCTCTGTGGGTAGCCGAGTATAGAGGCGGCTCTGTGGGTAGCCGAGTATAGAGGCGGCTCTGTGGGTAGCCGAGTATAGAGGCGGCTCTGTGGGTAGCCGAGTATAGAGGCGGCTCTGTGGGTAGCCGAGTATAGAGGCGGCTCTGTGGGTAGCTGAGTATACAGGCGGCTCTGTGGGTAGCAGAGTATACAGGCGGCTCTGTGGGTAGCAGAGTATACAGGCGGCTCTGTGGGTAGCAGAGTATACAGGCGGCTCTGTGGGTAGCAGAGTAAAGAGGCGGCTCTGTGGGTAGCAGAGTATAGAGACGGCTCTGTGGGTAGGAGATATACAGGCGGATGTGTGAGTAGCAGAGTATAGAGGCGGCTCTGTGGGTAGCACGGGCGTCTGTGGTGGTGGCGGCAGGGTACACGGGCGTCTGTGGTGGTGGCGGCAGGGTACACGGGCGTCTGTGGTGGTGGCGGCAGGGTACACGGGCGTCTGTGGTGGTGGCGGCAGGGTAGACGGGCGTTTGTGGCGGTGGCGGCAGGGTACACGGGCGTCTGTGGTGGTGGCGGCAGGGTACACGGGCGTCTGTGGTGGTGGCAGGCAGTGTGGGTAAGTGGGAGTGATTGGGGGTTAATCAGGGGCAGCGTGGGTGGAGATGTCAGCCTCACCTCCTCTGTAGCTTTAGTTGCAGACTGGAGCGCTGCCGTCCCTGCAGCCTACGGGTGTCACCTGTACATAGGTAATGGGAGGGAGGCAAACGGTCACTGACCCCATGGTGCAGAAGCAGGCAGCTGGCAGTGAGTATCGGTTGGACTGTGTGCGGTGTGGCGGGAGTGTGGAGCTCTCGCTTCAGCTGCTGTAAGTCCTCATGTGTCTCCGAGGCCGGCGGCTGGCAGCAGTGATGATAGCGGCGGAGCTCCGGGCGTCTGTGGGCGGGGAGGTAGAGGCTGGCGGGCGCCATTGTGTGCAGTCTGGTGGGGATTAGGAGCTGTCGCATCAGCTGCTGTGAGTCGTCATGTGTCTCCGAGACCGGCGGCTATCAGCAGTGATGAACGCGGCGGAGCTCCGGGCGTCTGTGGGCAGGGAGCTAGAGGCTGGTGGGCGCTGGCATGGCGCTCCTACAGGCGCCTGATCTTTGGGGGGAGTCGCGGGCACGGAGCGATCCGGTGGCGGAGGAAGTGTGTAGGAAGTGATGGCGGATCGCACCTGCCTTCAGCAGCAGCGGCAGCGGCTCGTGATGACGCTGCGCGTCATCACTCGCAGTGCCGCGGGGGAGTCTGGGATTGGGCTACAACGCCCAAATTCCCAACTCCCGATTATATAAGTAGATGGGATTAGAATCTGAAGATTTAACACATATATACTAAGTATTATCATCTGTTCTCTATGCCTCTTCTAAAAACTATTGTTCCTCCGTAAACTTTAGACAGAAACATGCAAAAATTTTCCCGAATAGTTATCATAGTGTCTATAGAATATTAACACAACACAAACAAGAAGACAGCGTGTCAGTATGACTCAATAAAATAGAATAATCCCTGTATGAAAATCAGTATAACCTAATTCTGTATAACCTCGAGCAGGAATGTACAAAAACTGTCCAAAATAACTATTATTGCGTCCAATAATAGGCAATATTACTAGCTTTCAACAAAATACACAGTAAACCAATATGATTCTTGATGTTCATAACTAAAAAATTAAATGATCTGAAATGTGATGATTTTCCATTACTGCATGTAAAATGAAAATGCAGAATCGCTCCTTCCCCCCCCTCCCCTATAATACCTGATGGGAGGGGGAAGTATCTGCGCACTAACCTTGGACGGAATGAACACTGGCAGAAAATGAACACCATGAATGCCAAGGGGAACATAAACACATTATAAGGTAGCGTTCTCCCTAGGGAATTGCTTGGCAGCATGTATAACCCAAAAAAACTTATACTAAACACAAACACCTGCTTCACATCATGCGTGATACAAAACATCAAAACATACAGTCATCTATAGACAAGACAAAAATCAACCCTGACATTATATCTCACATCTCAGCATACATACAGTATACACAGGGGCCCCGATTACAGCTTCATTCAACACTTATGTGCACCACTCACAGCCTCCTTATTGTTTGTTTGCATTTTTAACATACTTTCTCCGTTCTCTTTCGCGGACCATATTAATGTGTTTTTCCTTGAAAAGATGCAACATCTTTAATCACTATATACCGGTGTCTCTATGCCACATGACACCAGTCTTCCCTCCTTCTTGGAGAGGACTCCTGTCCTCATACCTGTACTGACAGCCTGCGTTCCCGTATTTAAAGCGAATGCGTCCTAACAAATAATCACAAAACCACAGTCTTGATCGAGTAGAGATGCAATAATCAAGTCACCTATAATAATAATAATAATCAAGTCAAAATGACTTCAGTCTGTGATTCCCAATCACAATGTAAACATTACAATTAATATTCTCCATCCAGTTTCAGAAGTCTGACTGAATAACTTATAACAATCAGTAGCTGCCAGCCCAATCCCCCGTCTGCCCCCCCCCTTTTCCCTGCCGCTGTATTACAACTTTCACACAAAAATTCCTGCATTCCATTGACTCCACTGTATTATAAACAATCTTTCCAAAGGAAAAGCAAAAGCAGTGATTCCAGCACAATGTAAATTAATATATTTTGTCTGTTCTCTATATACTCACATTATATTCCAATTAGGAGTTCTGTTTGTAAACCTGAGGATCTGGACTTTGACTGATTAACACCCATATTATAGCTTAAACCCAAGTCTCTATGCTTCTATCTTGGCTATAACTGTCCACCCCTTCAAGACTCCCACTGCCAGCAGGGTTGTATAAAGGGGAGTAAACTGGGATACCTTCAGTGAGCCGGGCATTAACGTTTATTCTGAACACTCTAAACCTTGGGAAAAATTTGTCTACACGGGATAATAAAAAACTCTAAAAGGTATATGTTGTGAAATGACTAAAGCTTACTTAGTATGCAGAACAATAACCATTGTATTTACCCTAAGGCGGCCCCTGGACACACCACGTGTGGAACAGTTAAACCCAAATTCAATAGCCACTTCTGCACAACACCTTGCAACCCCATATTAAATATATCTAAACCTCTCCCATTTAAGTGTACTCCATCTGCACGGTATAGTTCCGTAGCAAAACCTTCCAAGTCTGTGTGGCCGTAGGAAAAACCACCCACCACCGGCATAAACCACTCAACCGCTTTGTTGAAGCGTTTCCGATCAGATTCTAGAAAACCTGAACCACCACAAAACCAATGTAGGCGGGGAATGATTTCTGAAAAAAACTATAGCAGTCTCAGGGAACATCGAATGGACAATTTTAATGCCATATTGAACTTTCTGCAATAAATATAACGTACAGACTTTTCCAAGATCATTACCTGCCAAATGGATAATAATAAGATCTGGTATGGGAGAGTGACATATCAAGTCCGCCAGAGTAGAACGTAAAGAATTCCAGCGCATTCCCCTATATCCGTACCACCGTATATGGATAAAATCCTTGGGAAAAAATAAATTTTCTGAATACAGATGTCCGTGGGCCCTCTTCTCTGCCCAATAGATATATGAATGTCCAACAATCCAGACATGCTTCCTAACGGCTCCTGTAGCCACCATGTTACCTCTTATAAAAGGACCATTTTCGGGGGAGACACTAAGGGCGTCAATACCTTTTTGCTAGGGGTTTCCAAATTTGAAAATTGACTTGATAACTGTAAGCACAAATACACCTTTACTCAGTATTCATCTGTCGGTAGATATTTCTGTCTAGTAATTTCCCTTTCCTCCACAGAGTCAGCAGAAATAGCAAGCTTCACACCTTGCTGGAATCAGTCAGTCAGAATCAGTCTGAGGACTGGAACTGGAATTGTTGTCCTAAAACATATAAAACAAATAAAACATCAAATTGTGTCGACCCCCCCTACACCTCAGTGGGGCAACAACTGGGTTATATACTGTAACTTTCTGGAATATACTTCTTGCAACAAGACTCCTTATGGATTGCCTATCGTTAGCTGGGCATTTATATTCTGTCTGAACACCTGGAGTACTGGAAACGTGTCAGGGAGTGCTATTTAACCAGTTTCCTCATGTACATATGGCACATTTGTAATACTATTGATAATCCAACCGACGGGTGTAATCACCAGTTCTATACCTTGTTTGCACCGAGGGCACGTCATAAAGAGTAGAGAGACTGGACAGTCACTACATCAATTACATATCCATCCACCACCGCAGCTGAGGTCACCAACACTCTGCCCTCAGCTTGCTCACGCGGTCTTGGTGGGAAAACCTTGTGTCATCAGCCGTATCAGAGGCTGGAACCAGTAGTGCTATATTATCATATATATGTACTATCAAATTTATCAGGGGCTGAAGTCCAGGGGAACAGAATTCAGCCCATCTCTCCGTGCCCTAGTGAACTGAAACTACAGGAATGACATGAACATGAATAACATATACACAGATAAGCAGACAATTAAGGAATTCTCAGGACCCGCGTTGCACAGGCTAGAACTTCACAGATCCGGTCATCTATGTCCGAGTATGACAGCCAACTACCTCTATCCCGGCACGGAGACACAGAAGGGTACTAGGCAAGATAACAGAATTTTCTTACCTTTTTAGTAGCCTGCAGGTCTACAACCCTCGTTTGTGGTCCGTCCTGGGAATGGAGGTGTTCAGGTGCGGCTGTTATCCTCTGGACGGCTTGTCCTAGCACCACGTTGGGCGCCACTGAAATGGAGGGCCTCACACCTCTCGGGTGGGCTTAACCTCTTAATGTGCCTGCTGCCAAATTGGATGGTTATCTGGATGTGCCCGAATCCTCAAGTAAAAATACACTTAACACCAAGTCAAAGTACAATTACAGATAGCCTTTATTAAGCCAGCAATACAAGCTTCTTATACTCTTTTCTTAGAGGGACGTTACAAGGGGGAGGGATATTGCAAAATATTGCATATGCTAGCAGATTTCCTTTAAACAACTTTAAATCATCATTTTTATTGTTACAAGTTTAATCAAAGTTCAGACACTTGCTCCATTTCCCAATTTCTCCACTGCAGAGCTCAGACTTCCTCCTTCTGCTTAACCAAGTCTGGAAGGAACAAAAGTCTGAGCAAGAAAGAGGAAGTTCACAGGAAACATTAATCTATAAGAAAAGTCATCTTAAAGGGACCAGGAGAATTACATCAGTACACTCAAGATGGAGTTTTTCAGCTAATTAGAACCAAATATCATTAACTCTTTCTTTGCCTTAACAGGATCAGGGTGTGGAATGTGCAGTCCAGTCTCACGGCTACTGACACTTGACCGTGTGGAAGACGGGGTATTTGTGGTGGTGCCAAACTGACTGGAAGCATTATCCGCTATCCAACTAACAACCTGTTGACACTGGTCTTGGTTTAATAGTGGAGTACTGCTGCGTTCACCTAGAAATTGGGACAAGAAAGTCGAGCGAGATGATGTGGGCGTTTTTCGTGGCGCAATTCGGACTTGCACACAGGCTCGCCCTCTGCCTGCACCACCATCACGTCCAATTCCATGTCCCTTGCCACCGGACTTGCACATTTTCAATGTGGTGCTGACTGTATACAGCTAAATTAGTGCAGACAAGAGTATGTTTTTAGCACAAGGCTTTTGGTGTACCTTAATTTACGCTGCAACCTAGAGGAGCAGCACTTTGATACAAATTTAGTGCAGACAAGAGTATGTTTTTAGCACGACCCTAAGTTTTGAAATTAAGGCCCTGCAGGTGGACTAGTCAGACACAAACGCTGACTACAATAGCGTGTCTTTTGGCGTACCCTAATTTACGCTGCAACAGACAGTAGCAGCACTTAGATGCAAAATGAGTGCAGACAAGAGTAAGTTTTTAGCACAAGGCTTTTGGTGTACCTTAATTTACGCTGCAACCTAGAGGAGCAGCACTTTGATGTAAATTTAGTGCAGACAAGAGTAGGTATTTAGCAAGACCCTAAGTTTTGAAAATAAGGCCCTGCAAACGCTGACTACAATAGCAAGTCTTTTGGTGTACCCTAATTAACACTGCAACCCAGAGGAGCAGTACTTAAATGCAAAATTAGTGCAGACAAGAGTAGGTTTTTAGCACAAGGCTTTTGGTGTAACCTAATTAACGCTGCACCCTAAAGTAACAGCAGTTAGATGCACATTTAGTGCAGATAAGAGTAGGTTTTTAGCACGAGACTTTTGGTGTACCCTAATTAACGCTGCAACCTAAAATAACAGCACTTAGATGCACATTTAGTGCAGATAAGAGTAGTTTTTTAGCACGAGGATTTTGGTGTACCCTAATTAACGCTGCACCCTAAAGTAACAGCAGTTAGATGCACATTTAGTGCAGATAAGAGTAGGTTTTTAGCACGAGACTTTTGGTGTACCCTAATTAACGCTGCAACCTAAAATAACAGCACTTAGATGCACATTTAGTGCAGACAAGAGTAGGTTTTTAGCACGAGGCTTTTGGTGTACCCTAATTAATGCTGCAACCTAAAGTAACAGCACTTAGATGCACATTTAGTGCAGACAAGAGTAGGTTTTTAGCCCGAGGCTTTTGGTGTACCCTAATTAACGCTGCAACTTACAGTAGCAGCAATTAGATGCTAAATTAATGCAGAGAAGAGTTTTTTTTTGAACAAGGCTTTTGGTGTACCCTAATTTGAGCTAAAACCTACTCCTGCCTATAGTGGGCTAAATAAATCCCTAAAAGCACGGTTTTTGGGATGGATGAGCCTGGAAACCAGCCCCAGATGCAATGCAGGCTGGTATACTGGCACAGCAAAGTTTGGTAGATACCCTGCCTCCCTACCTGCCTGTATACTGCTCTATTAGTCCTCAGAAGGACTGTTGTGGTAAATAGACTGGCAGCCCTGTGCCTACCCTAGCTGAAAGGCCACAAATCTGTCCCTCAATCAGCAGCACCTTTCCCTACACTGACTGTCCAATGGCGCAGAGTGACGAGCACAGCGCGGTCAGGCCTTATAAAGACCTGATGACGCTGTGCGGCCAGCCAATCACTAATGCCACAACCAACATGGCTGTGGCATTACAGTGTCTGTCAGCCAATCCCTGTATGCGGGCTGGCTCTGAAAAGAGCGCCAACATGCAGGGAGATGGACCCCAAGCATAGCAAGAGTATCGCGACATTACTCGGTACTCGCCGAGTAGCCCGAGTACCGTGATATTCGTGCGAGTACCGAGTAGTGAAAAGCATACTCGCTCATCTCTAATTATATCTCGAGGAGAAAACATGCTGTCGCTGCAGTAACAGCCTGGGTAGGCCCTGTACGGAGTAAGGATGGGGTGGTATAGTCAGGGGTAGTTGTTTTCCCTCCCTGCAAAACTGGCACGTGAGTTTCCTCGGGCTGAATAATTTGTATATTGTGATCAGGCTGTTGGGGCTCATATCTTTGTTGAAAAGTTTGAATCTGTTATCTTTTTATCACCGATAAAGAATTAATTTGGAGTCAGTGTCTTTCATAGCAGTGCTGTATTCCTCACACACAAATGACTGGCGACCCGATTTTTACAATTTGGTGTAGTCGGCAGGATATGGTGCTCACTATGTATAGTGCCAGTAGCACAGACATCGCTGCCGCACCTGCTGTAGTAGTCCACCCTGCTTTCCCCATTGTGACCAGCAGAGACCATTTAGTGGGTTGCTCAGCAATGGGCGCACTGCTTAATCACCTAGCCAAGTTTGATGGGTACAACTTGCTGTTCAGTAATTGGGTAGGCAAGCTGAAGAATGCCATTTCTCTGCTTGGTGTTAGCCCCCAACTGCAGCCGGAAGTTGCGCTGAATGCTCTGGAGGGGGATGCCCGCAAAGTCGTCCTGTTAAAATCCGAAGATAATCGAAGGACGGTCTATGACATCATTCGGATACTAGAGAAGGCACTTGATCAAGTGCCGGAAGCAGGGCAACTGCGAGTACAGTTCTTCGCCCAAACTCAGAGGGACGGAGAAAGCCTGATTCAGTATGCTATAGCGTTGGAAGAACTGCATCAGGAGATTAAAAAGAAGTTGCCTGTGACTGTAGGTACTGAGGCCGATGCCGACAGCATACTTCAAGATCAGTTAATTGAGGGGATACGGAGTGAAGCGCTAAGGAGCGAGTTGTTGCTGAAGGCGCGGAGATCTCCTGCTATCATATATTCTGAAATGCAGGAAGAGGCGATAGCGCGGACCTTAGAATTGAGGTCTGCTCCGCAGTGGAGTAACCTGCAAATGGCTGACACAGGATGGTCAAGACCAGACCCTGTTCGGGCACACCTGGTGACTTTACAGAAAACCGTGGAAAACCTGGCGGAACACGTGCAGCAGATGCGGGTTTGGGAGATGCTTCTGATATGCTCGGCACCGACTAACCCCTCTACTACACTATGTGGTCAATCATCCTATATCCCAAGGAGGGCGTTGACTGCTTCAAGACCTGAGCCATCCGGAGTTGGGACAAGAAAACTGGTCCAATGTTGGCGATGCAGATAACTTGGCCATATGCGACGAGACTGTCAGAAGGGCATGCTGGCTGAAGGTCCGGGCTTCGGTAAAAGAGAGGACTTCGCTGTAGTTGGGCATACAGCGAGGCATGAATGAAAATCAACGCCCAACAACTGTTCCGAAGATCTGATTGCGGAAAGTCCTACTTTGGAAGTGCAATTTGCAGGAAAGAAGGTGGTGTGCTTGGGGGATACCAGTTCAGAGGTAACGACCATGCCGATGAAGTTTTTCCAGGCACACTTCAGAGAGACTGTCAAACCGGAGTTGGCCAGATCCAGGGAAGGTGTATAGATGGTCCGCGCCACTTGGAATAATCAGTCAAAAGTCTTTAAATTAAAGACCCCCCTTCTTTATTTCCACCTATGCGTTTCAGTACCACTCCGAGCACCGTCATCAAGGCAGAATGGAAATAAAGAAGGGGGGTCTTTAATTTAAAGACTTTTGACTGATTATTCCAAGTGGCGCGGACCATCTATACACCTTCCCTAGATCCGGATATTCTTACACGTGCTACGGAGGTATGGAGGTCCTGCAGCAGCTTCAAACTACATGCCATCAAAACAATTTGTGGGTGCACACAACTAGATCAGGTAAGTGCACCTTTTTTGTGACCTGTGTGCACAGTCAGTGTCATATTGATAGGGCACTATTGCGCCTCGTTTTATCTCTCCTATAAACCGGAGTTGGGACATCTGTTAACGCTGAAGGCCACCAATAACGAAGAAATCCCAGTGGCGGGCATTGCATGGTTGAGAGTACAGCTGTGTGGCCAGGAGTTGGGAACCAAAAGAGTGGTGCTTGTGAAGATACAGGCGAGACCGAATCTCCCGGTGGTTCTGGGAATGAATGTCTTGAGAGAGCTGGACCCCTCCTGCTAGAACGTGATGGCTCAAGGTATTGGAAGCGCGCAACACCCCACGAGCAAGTGGTCAGATCGTGCGGCATTCGGAAGAGCTCGGCATTCGGAAGAGCGGTGGGAACCATTGTATGTCCAATGCGGAGCTGCGGTTGTAATTGCCCCAGGTCGAGAGAAACTTGTGTTGATTCCAGTAGAGAGGTAATTCTGGAACCGGCGAGACGGTCAGAAGACAAGGGTAGCCCCATGATAGCCCGAACAGTGGCCGCTGTGCAAGATGGAAGTGTACCAGTGAGGTGTCTGAACCTGCAGAATTATGAGGTGACCCTGGCAGTGGGCACAAAGCTGGCTGATGTATATGTGTGTGGGCAGACTGCCATACTGCTTGCACCTTGTCAATGCAGACAGTGATCGAAGAGTCTCCTATGCCTGAGTGAAATTGCAGGAAGCTTATGGAGATCATGGGAGTGGATAAGTCCCAGTTAACTGCTGAGTAGGTTCACAGACTGGAGGCTGCATTGTGGGAGTATCAGGCTGCTTTCTCCAGCGGTGATGAAAACTTTTGTTGTACAAAGGCTGTGGAGCACAAGATACTCACGGGATAAACCTCTCTAATTCAGGAGAGATATCACCAAATCCCACCGAGTTTTTATCAGGAGGTCAAATGAATGCAAGCGCAGATGCTGGACAATGGGGTGATCCAGCCCAGTCAAAGTCCTTGGGCCGCACCAGTCGTGATGGTACAGAAGAAATATGGGTCTCTATGGTTTTGTATTGACTACCGCAAGCTGAATGCACATACAGTGTTGGCCAAAAGTATTGACACGCCTGCAATTCTCTCAGATAATACTCAGTTTCTTCCTGAAAATGATTGCAATCACAAATTCTTTGGTATTATTATCTTCATTTAATTTGTCTTCAATGAAAAAAACACAAAAAGAATTGTCCTAAAGCCAAATTGGATATAATTCCACACCAAACATAAAAAAGGGGGTGGACAAAAGTATTGGCACTGTTAGAAAAATCATGTGATGCTTCTCTAACTTGTGTAATTAACAGCACCTGTAACTTGCCTGTGGCACCTAACAGGTGTTGGCAATAACTAAATCACACTTGCAGCCAGTTGACATGGATTAAAGTTGACTCAACCTCTCTCCTGTGTCCTGGTGTGTACCACATTGAGCATGGAGAAAAGAAAGAAGACCAAAGAACTGTCTGAAGACTTGAGAAACCAAATTGTAAGGAAGCATGAGCAATCTCAAGGCTACAAGTCCATCTCCAAAGACCTGAATGTTCCTGTGTCTACCGTGCGCAGTGTCATCAAGAAGTTTAAAGCCATGGCACTGTGGCTAACCTCCCTAGATGTGGACAGAAAAGAAAAATTGACGAGAGATTTCAACGCAAGATTGTGCGGATGGTGGATAAAGAACCTTGACTAACATCCAAACAAGTTCAAGCTGCCCTGCAGTCCGAGGGTACAACAGTCTCAACCTGTACTATCCACCGGCATCTGAATGAAAAGGGACTGTATGGTAGGAGACCCAGGAAGACCCCACTTCTTACCCCGAGACATAAAAAAGCCAGGCTGGAGTTTGCCAAATCTTACCTGAGAAAGCCTAAAATGTTTTGGACGAATGTATTCTCTTTTTGGGCAAAGGCATCAACGTAGAGTTTACAGGAGAAAAAAAGAGGCATTCAAATAAAAGAACACGGTCCCTACAGTCAAACATGGCGGAGGTTCCCTGATGTTTTTGGGTTGCTTTGCTGCCTCTGGCACTGGACCGCTTGACCGTGTGCATGGCATTATGAAATCTGAAGACTACCAACAAATTTTGCAGCATAATGTAGGGCACAGTGTGAGAAAGCTGGGTCTCCCTCAGAGGTCATGGGTCTTCCAGCAGGACAATGACCCAAAACACACTTCAAAAAGCACTAGAAAATGGTTTGAGAGAAAGCACTGGAGACTTCTAAGGTGGCCAGCAATGAGTCCAGACCTGAATCCCATAGAACACCTGTGGAGAGATCTAAAAATGGCAGTTTGGAGAAGGCACCCTTCAAATATCAGGGACCTGGAGCAGTTTGCCAAAGAAGAATGGTCTAAAATTCCAGCAGAGCATTGTAAGAAACTCACTGATGGTTACCGGAAGCGGTTGATAGCAGTTATTTTGGCTAAAGGATGTGCAACCAAGTATTAGGCTGAGGGTGCCAATACTTTTGTCTGGCCCATTTTTGGAGTTTTGTGTGAAATGATCAATGTTTTGCTTTTTGCTTCATTCTCTTTTGTTTTTTTCATTGAAGACAAATTAAATGAAGATAATAATACCAAAGAATTTGTGATTGCAATCATTTTCAGGAAGAAACTGAGTATTATCTGACAGAATTGCAGGGGTGTCAATACTTTTGGCCAACACTGTACTGTGCAGGACTCCTACCCGTTACCAAGGATCGTAGAATCCCTGTCTGCCCTGGGAAAGGCGAATTATTTCTCCAAACTTGACCTGGCCAGCGGCTACTGGCAGGTGCCCATGGCAGCTCAAGACCGACAGAAGACAGCATTCATCTTGCCGATGGGACTGTACAAGTTCAATTGAATGCACTACAGGCTGACTAATGCTCCAGGAACGTTTCAGTGGTTAATGGAGTACTGCTTGGGCGATTACAATTTTGAGTCCATGCTGATCTATCTGGATGACGTGATTATATTCGGGGATTCATTCGATGGGCACCTGAAGAAGCTCCAGCAAGTTTTGCACTGACTGAGAGACAATGAGGTTAAGGTCAAGCCAAACAAGTGTCACTTGTTCCAGATGCAGATTGAGTACCATGGGCATGTAGTGTCGGCTGAGGGTGTTCGAACAGCACTGAGCAAAATTGAGGTCATTCAGGAGTGGCCCCAGCCTAAGACCATAAGGGAAGTACAGGTGTTCTTTGGTTTAGCCGGATATTACCGTAGGATTGTGAAAGGCTTTGCTAAAGTGGCTGAACCACTGAACAAGTTACTTAGAGGGACAGCACAGGGGCCCAAGAATCAGCCGATCTGGTGGACAGACCAACAACAACAGGCATTTGATCGAATACGGGCAGCCCTGGTACAGGCCCCCTTGTTGGCGTATGCTCGCTTTGATGGACTGTTCCCCCTGTACACTGATGGAAGTCTTTACGGGTTAGGAACAGTGTTATTCCAGGAGCAAGATGGGTGTGAGAGGGTCATTGCGTATGCTAGCCGGTCCCTATGGGACACCGAATAAAACCCGGACAATTACAGCTCGTTTAAGCTGGAGATGTTGGCCCTGGTGTTGGCCATGATTGAGAAGTTTGCGGAGTACCTGGCTGGTGCGGAATTCCTCGTGATGACAGACAATAATTCCCAGGGCCACTTGGAAAACGCCAAGCTGGGAGCTCTGGAGTAGAGATGGATGTCCAAGTTCAATTACCGAATCCGGTTTCGTTCGGGTAGAGAGAACTCTAATGCTGACGATTTATCTTGAGTGACTAGAGGTGCACAAAAGCATGTGGTGGATGAAGACCTTGAGGACACTGAGATCCCTGATCTGAGGCGATCACCTGTGTTCGTGGATGTGGCACGTTCAAGTGGGGTGGCGACACAGGTCTCCACATTGCTGGGTAAGACTCGTCAAGAGTGGGCCGAGTTACAGGATACAGACTCCGACATGTCACGAGTAAAGAAATGGTTGAGTCAAAAGTCCTGGCCCAATGGGAGAATGAGATCTTGGCTGAGTGCTTATGGACAAAAACTGCTATGACAGTGGGATCGATTGGCCATAGCGGAGGGAGTACTATATCGCTGGGTCTATGTAGTGGCAGAACTGGGGTACGATTGGCAGGTAGTGATTCCAGCTTCAGTGACTCCAGATATTGCCCGAGAAGCGCATACACAGAGTGCGTATTTTGGGCCTGAGAAGACTTATCATTGGCTGCATCGGTGCGTGTACACACCGGGCCTAGAAGAAGTTGTGAGGGAAATGTGTGGTAGGTGTTGGCCATGTGAACTGAATAAGTCCCCGAAGCAGAGGGCTCCTGTTCAGACAACTCTGACATCAGCCCAGTTGGAAGTGTTAATATTAGACTATTTGTCAGTTGAGTACACCAGAAGAGGTCATCATTCATGTCTGAAAACGAAGACAAAGGGTTGCGCCACACTGTATAAATTATAACGAAGGGTCGGTGTTGCAACCCCCGTGCTCACCTGATCCTGTTGTGCCGACCGCACAACAGGTTAGTGGGCTGCGGTCTGGCCTCGGAACTCCAAGCCGGCTCCGAGCTGAGGAAAGTTAAAGTGCACGTAGTCCGCCGGTGATCGGTCCACGTGACACCTGAATGGGAGTGTCGATGTGACGTGTGAGAGGTCCTGGAAGCCGAGCCGCTGGATATCACACTTCCCGGAGGGGAAGGGAGATTGTAGCCGTTCAAAAGAGAAGTGATATTATGTCAGCGCTCGAGGTAACAGCCAGGACACCACTCTATCATAAATTACCTTTAGGCTTTATTATTTCGGTATGGGATTCCAGTTTCCCCAACGCGTTTCAACGCTCAGAGCGTCTTTATCAAGTGATTACCGGGATCCTCAATTGCTATTCCTTATATACACTCAATATCAAACAGGGGAGGGAGTATTACACCGGTATACTGCAATCTGAGTAATGGATCCTAGAAGGGATCAGGAGATCCTCATACAATCCATAGTTATATTACATTGATTGTTATATATAAAATGAAGAGAACAGTTATAATATACACAGGTAATTACAATACAATTCAATTATAATACCAAAAGTAGTTAAAAAATATATATAGTAATTCATCAATAATATAATGTTCAAAAATACATGCTAAAAACACAAAAATTGCACAAAAAATCACATAAAAATCATTATATAAGAATAAATATATATTTAAAAAATTATTATATATGAGTATATTTATAAAATATTATATAAAAAAGACAATAAAATAGTGATAAAATCTGCTATATAAAAATAATTTTCAGATAGTGTTTTCCAATGTACTGTTGAGACCTTCTGGTGATAAAGTGCCAATTTTAAATATCCAAAAGGATTCTCTTCTATTGAGGGTATGTATTCTATTTAAGTTTTTATCACTTATCTGTTCAATGATCGTCAATTTTAGTTTAGAGGGATCTCTGTTGTGTACTAAATCAAAGTGCTTGGACACACTGTGCTTTGGAAAACCTATACTTATATTATGTCGATGTTTATTTAATCTTGCCCTCATACTTTGAATAGTCCTGCCTATATATTGTTGGCCGCATGGGCACTCTAATAAATAAATCACAAATTGGGAAGAACAATCCAGTTTTTGCTTGATGTCATAAGCTGAATTGGTGGTGTTAGATCTAAAATTCGTTGCACCATGATTCATAATATTACAGCATTTACACCGTCGGACACCACATCTATAGCATCCCATCTTGTTTAACAATGTGGATGCCACGGAAATGGATTCTTTATCCCTAATCGGTAAAATCCTGCTCGGAGCCAAAATGTTTTGCAAGTTTTTTCCTCTTCTGAAAATGATTTTAGGTTTTTTAGGGATGACTTTTGATAAAATGGGGTCTCCCTGCAGTATAAACCAATATTTTTTCAACATAATATAAATATTTTTATAGGATTTGTTGAAGGTTGTGATTAGATTGCAGCTATGGGTATTTTTAATACCAATATCATCCTCTTTTATTTCTTTTTATAGTTTAAATGTTTCAAATATTGTCCTTGTGTGAAACCTTTGCATTTGTCATATGCATCCTTCAAGAGATTGTGAGGGTATTTTTTAGCTGTAAATCTTTTTTTCAATATCCTGGCTTCAGCAATGAAGTCCTTATCATCTGTGCAGTTCTTCCTAATACGCAGATATTGTCCATAAGGGATATTTCTTATCCAAGATTGCAGATGGCTACTGTTAAAATCCAAATAACTATTCACATCCACGTTCTTAAAGAACGTGGATGTGCTGAAATAACCCTCATGATTAATCCCAATAAGCAGATCTAAAAATTGAATATGAGTATTGGAAATACTCATAGAGAAACTTAATCCCCAATTGTTGTTATTGAGGTAATTAACAAACTTCCTCGCTTCTTCTTCATTTCCTGACCACACTAGGAAGAGGTCATCTATATATCTCTTGTAGAATTTAATGCATTTAATGCCTAATAGGGACTGTGCGATGGCCACCGATTCGAATGCACCCATGTATAGACCAGCATAGCTGGGTGCGAACCTAGTGCCCATCGCACAGCCCCTAATTTGTTTATATAGTTTCTCCTGATCACTGAAAATATTATTGTGTAGAATAAATTCAATCCCATTCAATAAAAACTGCTTTTGTGCAGTAGGTATGTCCGTATCTTTAGACAATATCTGATCTATAACTTTTAATCCCTTGTCATGGGGAATATTAGAGTATAAGGAGTTGACGTCCAAAGTGATCAATAGAGTCCCTGGGAGGGGTGGTAAATGAGTGATCATCTCTATTAATTGGGAAGAATCTTTTAAATAAGATGATAGTCCCATGTTGTATCTCTGCAGAAACAAATCTATGTAGTGGGCTAAATTACTTGTTATGGAATTAATGCCCAAAATAATGGGGCGTCCAGGGGGGTCAGTGATAGATTTATGAATCTTCGGGAGGAAATAGAAATGTGGAACTCTAAATTCCTCTATATTCAGGAATTTAAATTCTTTCTTATTTAGTATTTCCATTTTTTTAGCATTTTTAATCATAATTTTATATTGATTGAATATATCCTGTAAGGGATTAATCTCCAATTCAATATAGTAGATTTTGTCCTGTAATATGTGGTCACTTTCCTATTGTACCAGTCTCTATTCATAATTACTATCCCCCCACCTTTATCTGCCTGCCGAATAATCAAATTTCTATTTTCTGCCATTTTTTTGATAGATGTTCTTTCTCCTTTAGTTAAATTATCCTTTTGTTTACTGTCCCTGATGTCTCATTTCTTTTAGGGCCATGTGCTGAAAGGTCTTTAAATGGGAACCTTTATGGTGCGTGGGATAAAAGTTACTCTTCATTATTGGATTTACATGAGAATAATTAACATGTCTGCAGGGATCAATTTCGGACAAATCCGTTTCTCTGGTTTGTTTCATAGAAGAAACAGATTTCTCATCTACAGTCCCCTTCAATTGTTCTATCAAAAAATGTCTTTGGACTGTTAATTTCCTAATGTATTCATTAAAGTCCAAATATAATGTGAAAGGGTTAATATTAGACTTAGGGCAAAAGGACGACCCACGTCCCAATAATTTAATTTCATCTTGTGTTAATTCACTATCAGATAAATTAAAAACCCCAATATAATTAGAATTGGAACTAGCCTCATTTTGAGATATATCCTCAGTATTAGTATTAGATTTATGAATATATTGAAAATTATCTTGATTGCAGGTAAATATATTTTTAATTAGTCTATTTTGGTTTTTTTCACTTCTTTTCTTGTATTGGGGAGTTCTGAGTAGATTTTTGATTTTCCCCCTCTGCATCCTCTCCTTGTCTTTTTCTTTTTGTTTTTCGGCAAGTAACCAATTGACAAAACTGTGTAATTTTTCCTGTATTGGCATTTTTAGGAGTAGGGATCTTGTATTTCTCTAGTGTATTAGATGAATTATCACAGTCAATATTAGTAATCTTAATCTGAGAATCATATTTATTGTTTTCACCGTTTAATAATTCCGGTGTTTCAATTTTTGAAGGTGAAATAGGTAGTTCGTGATAAAAAGTGTCATCTAATTGATTGGTGCGGTTATCTGGATGTGGTAGTGAACAATCGTGTAATGTAAACAAATCAAACGAATTATTTGTGTTGATTAACTGAACTTCCTTGTTTGTGAAATCCTCAAAAAAATCTATTAATGGTGTTTGTTCAATAAGTGCATTATTGTTCTCAAAAATCAGTGGACCTTAACCGGTTATCCCAATGATGCAGAATACACCCAGAGGTGGGACAATTACATATTGGATTGCTCTATGGGCAGGACTATTCAAAGTATGAGGGCAAGATTAAATAAACATCGACATAATATAAGTATAGGTTTTCCAAAGCACAGTGTGTCCAAGCACTTTGATTTAGTACACAACAGAGATCCCTCTAAACTAAAATTGACGATCATTGAACAGATAAGTGATAAAAACTTAAATAGAATACATACCCTCAATAGAAGAGAATCCTTTTGGATATTTAAAATTGGCACTTTATCACCAGAAGGTCTCAACAGTACATTGGAAAACACTATCTGAAAATTATTTTTATATAGCAGATTTTATCACTATTTTATTGTCTTTTTTATATAATATTTTATAAATATACTCATATATAATAATTTTTTAAATATATATTTATTCTTATATAATGATTTTTATGTGATTTTTTGTGCAATTTTTGTGTTTTTAGCATGTATTTTTGAACATTATATTATTGATGAATTACTATATATATTTTTTAACCACTTTTGGTATTATAATTGAATTGTATTGTAATTACCTGTGTATATTATAACTGTTCTCTTCATTTTATATATAACAATCAATGTAATATAACTATGGATTGTATGAGGATCTCCTGATCCCTTCTAGGATCCATTACTCAGATTGCAGTATACCGGTGTAATACTCCCTCCCCTGTTTGATATTGAGTGTATATAAGGAATAGCAATTGAGGATCCCGGTAATCACTTGATAAAGACGCTCTGAGCGTTGAAACGCGTTGTGGAAACTGGAATCCCATACCGAAATAATAAAGCCTAAAGGTAATTTATGATAGAGTGGTGTCCTGGCTGTTACCTCGAGCGCTGACATAATATCACTTCTCTTTTGAACGGCTACAATCATTCATGTCTGGTCATGACTGATCACTTTAAAAAGTTTGCCCTCGCTGTCCCCACCAAATATCAGACTGCTAAATCTGCAGCAGAAGCGATTTGTAAGCATTTCATCGAGGTGTATGGGTGTCCCCAAAGAATACATTTGTCTGGCCCAAAAGTGTCTGGAGACTCAGGTCTCGTGCGGTCGGGTGCAGGGATGTCACGGGTGGTTGATGCCCAAGACCGTGCCCGTGAGCAGACAATAAAAGAGGAAAAGAAAAATAAATAAAGTTGTTTGTGACACCAACTGTAGGTCCGGTGATGGCACTGGCGCTGCTGGAACCTCCGGGGTGATTTACTCCATTAATCTGCAGGTTTACAGGGTAATGCAGTTCTTTCAGTTAAGGTAGTGGACTGGGTGGTTCAGGCAGTGAGCAGTGTCCCTCCTTAGCTCCACTGGTGTTCCTCCTCTATCACTTTCTCTGTCCTTTTCTGCGGTGCCCTGCATAATCCCACTTCTTGAACCAGGCCAATCAGGTGATATGGGAACTCTTTATCTCTCCAAAGGGGACCCACCCCTCTTTAGTGCTTCTGGTGGAGACCGTGCTTGGTGTAGGGCAGGTGGATTGTGCTCCTAGAAAGCTATCGACCACGCCGTTAATTTGCAGTTCAAGGATGGACCTCTGATCCATATCGGAGCCGGTACCCCGCTTCGGACTGGGCCCGGGTGATTCAGTTACCCTCTATCTGCCCCTTTCTCTTCTCGGTCACCAGGTATCTGCCCTCCCTGTTACTTCCCTTCAGCTGTTCTCTTTACTTCTGCAATCTTCACTGCACTGCTTCTGGTCTTTCTGTTCCACTTCTGCTCTACTGCAACTCCTAACTGTTCCTCTTTCCCCACTCACTTTATAACCTAGCTCTCCTCCCACCAGGACCAGTTACCCTATTAACAGGCATCTGATTGGTCCCCCTATCACTAGGTTTGTGTGTGTGGTGCTGGAGCTACAGGCTTCTATTACTCCTTACCAGAACAAAGCATACTGCACCTTCTGTTAGGGGTGCATTACCATTTAGTAGCGCACTGACTAGCGGGGCGCTACACATTCAGATCAGGGTGCTTGCTTTCAACGTCAGCTCATGATAGAGTTGCTGCTGGTTTATGGGATTCAGCAGTACCGGACCAAGCCCTACCATCCACATGGAAATGGGGCCTGTGAACGATTCAACCGAACCCTGCTCCAGATGCTGAGAACGCTGGAACAAAGGCAAAAGGAGTGATGGTCTGAATTCCTCGCAGAACTTATGTGGGCCTATAACCACAGGGTCCATAACTCCACGGGGTTCGTCCCCTATGTGATGATGTTTGGTCATCCTGGGCGAGAGATTGAGGTACTGAGTCTCACTGTATCTTGTGAGCCAGATTATCGTACGGCCAGTGAGTGGGTCCAGGAGCATCGCCAAAAGTTGCAGGTGATACACCGGATAGTGAAAGACCGTGGGCAGGATCATCCCCACCTAGATTGGGGACTGGTGCACACAGATTAATTCTGTGTGGGTGATAAGGTGCTAGTGCGAGTCACGCGCCCAGGAGGAAGTTGAGTGACAGGTGGGAGGAGACACTCTACACCATAGTGGAAAGAGTATTTCCAAGGGGAAGTGTGTACACAGTGGTCCCAAAGGGTGCATTGGACCTCGTTGCACAATGCCCCGAAACTGGCTAAAGAGGTGCATGTTCGACACACCTGCCCGTCTACCTGAGATGCATGTGCCACCTACGGCGGTTGCACCGTACAATGTTCAATGTGATTGTTGGGATGACTTCGGGCCAGAAATCCCAGATGTACAGAGTCCAACAGCACAAAACCCAGATTTGACAGACACTGCCCCTGACACGACTGTTTTTCCAAAGATGACAAATACCCCATCAAGCCCGGCAGGTACTGGTCTGTGGAGGTCGGAGAGGAGTACAGCTGGTGTTCCCCCGATACGATATAACCCGGAAGAGTACATGTTATGTATGAGTTGTGAGAGATCATTTGGCGGGATGTCAAATTGTAGGTGGGGTGGAGTGTAAGAATGCTGAAATGTACTTCTAATACTAAGTTCAACACTGATAATGTAAATCTTCTGCAGTAACTCAGTTTGGTCACTGGAGGTCACCATTGAACATTAGTAGAAAGAACTGGAAACAGGAAGTAATTTTAGTCAGAGTTTCCTGAGGTAAATTGAGAGAGACAGAGTTTCTGAGGAGATTCCTGAAGGATCGAGCCATGTCGATGGTTTAGAGAGGCACGTGGAGCTGGGAACGCGCTGAGTCCGAAGTGTGAGGACTTGCTGGGTCTAAGACGTGTTGGAGTTCCCCAGAGAGTTGATCTGACAGTGTGCTTCAAGAGAAACTGTGCGCTGTAACACAGAAATTGACCGGTCACTTCTTATATAGCGAGATAGGGTGAGCTAGACAGTGGTTGCTGATAACTATTTTGTGTGAATTCCTGAGGAGACTGATCAGACGTGGACTATAAACTGTGCAAGATCCTGAACACTGAGAGGAGCCAGTTGTGGATTACACAATAGAACTGAGAGAGAGATTTCAATCCCTATTGCACAGGGCTATGCTAAGAAGCCTGGTGTAAGAAAGATCTGATATACCCCAGTGGCTGCGGTTTAGAACTAAACAAAATATACTATTACCTGTTTGTGAATTATCAAATCTGAGTAAGAGCTTTACTCCTGCAGGAGGATGACACTGCATAGTTTGTAAATAATTTGTGGGATAGATAAAGATAGATAAAGGGCAATAACGGATCCTTAATCACTTGGTGCGTAGTGTGGGAAGATTATATCCAAAGGGTAACACGTGACGTGCCTGCAGTAAGAGCCTGGGTAGGTCCTGTATGGAGTAAGGGTGGGGATGGTATAGTCAGGAGTAGTTGGGTTCCCTCCCTGCAAAACTGGCACGTGAGTTCCCTTGGGTTGCATAATTTGTATATTGTGATCAGGCTGTTGGGGCTCATATCTTTGTTGAAAAGTTTGAATCTGTTATCTTTTTAGCACTGATAAAGAGTTAATTTGCCATTATTTTGGAGTCAGTGTTATTCATAGCATTCTTTACACACAAACGACTGGTGTCCCCATTGTTACATAATCACGATGCTTGGCAAGCACCGAGTACCGGCGAGATTCTCAGGCTCATCCCTAATCATTATCAGTCATACATAAATTGAAAGCTCCCTTTAGTAAACAATGGGAGCTGGAGCCTCAGGGAGAGCAGAATGAATGTTAGGCTCTCTGCAAGGTGTTTAATGTTGTAACAATTTGAAAAAGCCCACCTTCCCGCCCTGTCCCGGAAAGACTCGTTTTATAGCTGGATGTGTGTGTGCAGAGCTAATCACTCATTGACTTACATTGTACTCACTACTCGGACGAGTAGGCGAGTATTTACAACTACTCATTTCGAGTATGGCGAGTGTGAGTATTATGGTACTCGCTCATCACTAGTCAGGAGGAATTTTGGTCCATTTCTCTTTGCAGATCATCTCTAAATCATTAAGATTTTGAGGCTGTTGCTTGGCAACTCAGAGCTTCAGCTCCTTCCATACGTTTTCGATGGAATTAAGGTCTGGAGACTGAACAGGCCACTCCATGACCTTAATTTGCTTCTTTTTGAGCCACTTCTTTGTTGCCTTGGCTGTATGTTTTAGGTCATTGTTGTGCAGGATGACTCAGACACAACCTATTTTTAATGTCCTGGAAGAGGGAATTAGGTTGTCACCCTGGATTATACGATACATGGCTCCATTGTCCCATTGATTCGGTGAAGTAGTCCTATGCCCTTGGCAGAGAAACACCCCCAAAACATAACGTTTCCACTGTCATGATTTACAGTGGGGGCGGTGTTTGTTCTGCTTCCGTCCACGTATGATGCTGTGAATTTCCGCATACAGCTAACGCTCGTCCACTTCCCAGTAAATACTGTAGAGGTTCTGTAGTCTGAATTTATTGTGATTGGAGTGAACTTGATTGGTAAAAACTAAAATACTAGGTACAGAGTAATCAGTCAGTACTGGGTACATTAAAGAAATTAACACAGCAGTAGTTCAACACAGAATGCAGTGTACATCACTAACTAGGGCAAAGGTCACTGCAGCAGACTCTATTCTAATACAGAGGTAACATCTCTCTATATATAGTACAGGGAACAATAACTCAAATCATGTATCTCAGAACACAATACCATACACTTTACAGTATTCTACACAGAAATACCTTTATCTAAATACAATGCAAACATGCTAACATGAAGAATTGCATGGTATGGCTAGGGATGAGCGAGTTAATTGACTTCCAAGTCATTCACTGCTCAGCCCTGCGATCGGCACTTTCCGCCAGCACTCGGTAGTGTTATGGCTGTGAAGGCAGAGTTTACTCGCGGTCATAGCCCCAGCTATTACCTGAGGTGAACTCTGACTGTAACAGTCAGTTCTTAGCCTGCTCTTCCTCTGCATAGACGTGTGTCTATGCAGAGGGATGCAGAGCTGAGATTCATTCCCATTTGGACTACGTCGGACGGAAGATTATTTTCTTAAAAAAGATGGGGTCTCGAAGTGTTTTGTTGATTTTTCTAATAAAATGTTTTTCTCTGTGTTGTGGTTTTTAACGCTTTAATAGAAATTCATGGTGGTCATGTCTAATATTGGTGTGACCCCATGAATTTCAGGCTTAGGGCCAGCTGATAATACAAAGCTGGCCCCAACCCCTTTATTACTCAATGAGCCAACACACCAGGGCCCTGGATGAGTTGAGTACAGAGCCAGAAGATGGCGTTTCTATGAACGCATCATCTTCTGGGGCGGCTATGGACTGCGAATTGCAGCGGGGATGGGGGGGCATAAAGCTTGGGACTCCCTGCGCTGCGGATTACAGCCCCCAGCTGCCTAGTTGTACCTGGCTGGACACAGAAATAGCGCGAAGCCCCACATATTTTTTTTTATTATTTCATGAAATTCATGAAATAATAAAAAAAGGGCTTCCCTATATTGTTGTGTTCGGCCAGGTACAAATAGGCAGCTGGTCGTTAGGGGCAGCCCATTCCTACCTGCTGTACCTGGCTGGCGTACAAAAATACGGGTAAACCCACGTAAAAATGTTTTTGAAAAATTCATTAGAAAATATATTAGGGACTGCATCTTTATTAACCCCTCCACTTGAGGATTAATAAAGATGCAGTAACTAAATGTGTGGTTTTTTTTTATTAATTTTTCCTAAAATTTTGACGTGGGCTTCACCGTATTTTTGTATGCCAGCCAGGTACAGCAGTGTAAACACGCGATGGCAATGCTGGCGGGGTGCCAAAAACGTGCGCGCTCCCGTGCCTCACCTGCGATATCTCCGGTGATGTCACCTGATGTGACTGTACCCTTAATGATTGGTAGCGGATCAAATACTTATTTTTCTCTTAAAACGCAAATACATTTATATTATTTAAACAATGTGATTTTCTGTATTTATTTTTGATATTTTATCTCTCACTGTTAAAATTAACCTACTCTTGAAACTATAAACTATGCATGTCTTTGGCAGTGAGCAAACTTACAAAATCAGCAAGGGATCAAATAATTATTTCCTTCACTGTACATCATTCTTCACTGTTCATCATTTCCCAAAACATTCTCTAAAATACAACACCTGAGGTCATACACTTTGTACCCAGTTTCATGAAAATGTTCTGATACTGTATTTTCACAATTTCCCCAAACCTCTTACTCTCTTTTCTCTTCTTTCAATATCTCGCTCTTTTTACATCTTATTGCTATTTAACCAATTAGCAGACTGGTGTTCATTTAGCCGAATACTAATCATTCTTGAAGTCTGCCCTATATATACCTTGCCACAAGGGCATTTTAGCACATCCACAACATTCTTTGTTTTACAAGTTAAAAAGCCAGCTACTGTTATTTTATTACTATAGACAGCATGACATATACTATCCTTCTTGACTAAAATTAAATTTTTAACTTCCCAAGCATGAAAATGTCCCCTCTATTTTGAAACATTTGTTTAAGCATTTTTTCCAAATTTGTCGTTCACTGGCAATCTTAACCAGAAAACTAAAGTCACTGACTAATATAAGCTATTGAAGGAACATGTCATAAATCTGGCCAAACATGACAGATTAAATAGAGTAGCATACTTCACTGTTTTATCCAATAAAATTAAATTCTTAACCTCATGACAGAAACTAAAACAGATCCCATAATAGTAGTTAGAGACTATAGCAAAGTGCGGTGGCTGGGTCTATGTGGACATAGTGAGGATAGAAATAAAAGTAAAACTGTGCAGCAGGTAAAGCCTGGGGTCACACATAAGCCCTTCATTCGTTATTTGCATCAGTTTTTCAAATTTTGAATTCTAAGTCCAAAAAACTGATGCTGTTAACGGATCCAGGACTCAAGTGAGGCGAGGGTCACACATAGCAATCCGTTTTTGGAAGTGTTTTCCATGACCAATCCATTTTTTTTGGTGCTTTTTGAGCCTCCTGTGCCCCTGAATGTTTTTTGGACTTAGTCATTTTTTGCCAAAAAATGCTAGAAAAAAACGGATCCATTTTTTAAGGCACCAAAAAAACGGATCCGTTTTTCATAGGGCCCCATGTTAAAAAAAACTGATCCGTTTTTAAATGGCACCCAAAAACATTCCTAACAACGTTTTTGGCTAAAAAATGCTCCTAGCAATGATTTTGGGTGCAGTAAAAAACTGATAGGATGTTTATTACATATAATCCGTTTTTCCATCAGTTTTTGGACTTAAAAAAAAATGCAAAAACTGATGCCAAAAACAGACCAAGGGCTTATGTGTGACCTGTGACTGCTCTGCTATGCGTTTTTTAACAGGACCCAAAAAAGTATTGGATCCGTTTTTGTTTAACAATGGGACCCTATGGGAAATGGATCCGTTAAAAAATGGCACCATCCATTAACGGATCAGTTTTTTTTAGCATTTTTTGGGAAAAAATGGCAAAGTCCAAAAAATGCATACTGCACAGGAGGCTCAAAAACCAGCCTAAAAAAATGGATTTGTTAATGGATCCATTAAAATAAACTGATTGGCATGTGTGACCCTGGCCTATGGGTGCATTAATGGATCTGGTTTTCAAAATTTCAACATGTCAAAAACTGGATCCAGTTACTGGATGCATGACCCAATTGTGGCCCTAGCCAAATTCTTCATTTTGCACAAGTAAAACAGTGCAACTTTACAAATTAATTTGTGAAATTGAGACAACAATATTGTAGCTGATTATGGTATCTGATATCCAAGGTGTAAACATAAGCTATTCAAGCTGTCTTAAAAAAGGCATTAAAATTTCTTCCCAATATTATTCCCAACATATATGGCTGGCTCCAAATGTTGAAATGTTCAGGAATGAACAATATTCTGCTTAATGTTGTCTGCATTTATGCTACAAAAGATTGGTGTTTTCCCTGGACATTGGCAATCATAAAATGCTCCATAAAATATATAACCACCTCTGCTCTCTAGGCATCCTAATTGAAGAGTATGGGCCTTTTCACATCTGCGTTTTGCTTGCGTTTGGCTGCGTTTGCATCTCTATGCGTTTTTACAGCAAAAACGTATCCAAACGCATCCAAAAATGCACCCATAGGGTTTAATGTAAAACGCATATCATTTTGCAAAAATGCAAAATGCATGCGTTTTTGCAAACACAGCCCAAAATGTGGGCTGCAACGTTTTGGGCTGCAGTTGCAAAAACGCATGCATTTTGCGTTTTTCCAAAATGACATGCGTTTTGCATTGCGTTTTGCATTAAACCCTGTGGGTGAGTTTTTGGATGCGTTTGGATGCATTGTTAGCGGTAAAAATGCATACAAACGCAGCCAAATGCAGCCCAGGCTTAGATGTCAACTGGGCCTATGTGTACAGCTAATTTCAATGAACAAGAGGATACAATATAAAAAGGTTAAGTAAGCATGAAAGAGGTTGTCCAGGCTTGTAATGAAAGTCTGCTGTCACTCTATGGTACAGACTTGTAAATCTTCACTATGTGCATAATGCACAATGTAAGGATATGCCAGCACTGTCATATGTGTACATTGCATACTCCCCACCACATTCGGACTAGATGTCACATGTTTTGAAGAATGGCAACTCAGACAAAATGTTTTTTTCTTTGTCAATTTCTGAAATTTCTTTCACTACTTAAATAAAAAAATGCATGTTTGGTATCGTCATAATTGTATTGACCTGAAAAATTAGATTTCTAATTTATTTTTACTGCATATTGAATGTCAAAAACAAAACCCCCAAAACAATTGTGGAATTGTACTTTTTGAAATTCCACTTAAATTGGAAATTTTTATCATTTTCCAGTAAACCATTTGCTAGAATGACATAATTCAAAAGTACAATTAGTTCCACAAAGTACAAGCCATAGTATGTCTTTGTCAGTGGGAAAATAAAGAAAACGTATGGCTCTTGGAAGAAGGAGAGGGAAAAATAAAAGTGCAAAAACAATAGCTTGGTCCTTACGGGGTTAATCATAGTGGATAGAGGGGAGTTTCAGCAGATAACCATGCTGTTTTTGAAATCTAAATCTAAGACTGATATTAATCACATACAGTTATCATATAGTAATAAGTACCATTTCTGCAGAATTTGTTAATATGGTAAAAATATTAGAATCTGAGAGTCCTCAGTGGTTGATACCTTTTAATGGCTAACTGAAAAGATGGTAAGAAAAAGCAAAGCAAGCTTTTGAGATATTATGACCTCTTCCTCAGGGTTAATAATGATACAACTTCTGGAGAAACACATATATATACAAATGCAGGGTGGGATAATGCAATGCTTAACATAGGTGATGTGAAGCATATAGTGGTCAGTTGAGACGGGGAAGGAGCAGTTTGGGCAGTAAAATTAGAGTTCAGTGATATTAGACACAGACTGTTTTATTGTCCTTAGATTAGTGGTTGGTCCAAAAACAGAAATGAGACGGGGTGAAACAATTGTGGTAACAGTTCACGTAAGAAGTGTCAAAGTTTTATTGTTCTCTAACTGGGGTCTGTTCAAAGATATGATACCCCCTAATGCCTTTCAATTGATGTAAAAAGACATGAATTCATGTGAAATGTTCATTCCTGTTTTGAATGTGTCAAAGATCATTATCAATTTGTATTTCCAAATTCTTCCCTCTCTCTGAGATTCGAAGTTACTCTCTAAAACAAACAGCCTCATGTCTGTTATACTATGGTCAGAGATACAAAAATGCTTGGCTACAGGTAGGTCCATACATCTTTCTTAAATTGTGTGGCGATGAGAATTCATTCTCGTTCTGAATTTTTGTCCTGTCTCACCTACATACATCCCCCTGTTGGACATTTGGTATATAAAATTAAATACACATTGCTTTTGGTGCAACTGAAGTTACCTGGGATCTTGTAGTCCTGATGTGTGCCATGAATCTTTATCTGTAAAAATATAAAAGGGTGGGGGACAAGAGGCGCAATAGTGCCCTATCACTGGTGACACTACAGTATGTCAAGGTGGTGATGTGGAACCACTCACCTGATGCAGTTGTGAAACCCACAACTGGTTTGAAGGCGTATAGTACTCCAAGCTGCTGCAGGACCTCCACCAACCACTGACCAGTGGTGATATCCAGAATGATGATGGGAATAAAGGTGTGTCACGGTCCGCGCTGCTCCAAGCTCAAAAAAAACTCACCAATGAGTCAGAATTTCATCAAGCAGATTTTCATCCTTTTATTCACCTTCCTCCAACGCGTTTCGGCGCCCCACCTATCACCTTCCTCAGGGATATCCCTGAGGAAGGTGCCAGGTGGGTCGCCGAAACGCGTTGTAGGAAGGTGAATAAAAGGATGAAAATCTGCTTGATGAAATTCTGACTCATTGGTGAGTTTTTTTTGAGCTTGGAGCAGCGCAAACCGTGACCTTTATTCCCTTCATCATTATGAATCTTTATCTTGTCTGTTGTCGTTATAAATGGACAAGTTTTGCACCTGTTCTGGTTGCAGGGAAAGGTTCCTGTAGCTGCTGTAGAGGACAGGATGCTTCTGACAATGATGCATCTTAGATTCGGAGGTTGTCTAAAATAAAGAACTGGGGGGTCGGGTATCTTTTTGTAGTGGTTGCAGTTTCCATGCAGCTCCTCTTAACACCCAAATCCCAGATTTGGATTGTAGGCGACTACAACCCGGTTGTTTTCTTCTCTAATTTCGAAATTAGAGAAGAAAAACTAGAGAAAGAAACAACTGGGTTTCTCTTGTAGTCACCTTCAATCCAAGTCTGGAGGTGCTAAGAGGAGCTGCACGGAAACTGCAAACACTCCTACAAAAAGGTGCCTGACTAAAATCAATATTTCTGGATCCACCAACTCTTGTATTTTAGACAACCTGCGAATCTAAAAACATTATTGTAAGAAGCGCCCTGTCCTCTCCAACAACAACAGGAACCTTTCCCTGCAACCAGAGCAGGTGCAAAACCTGTCCATCTATAATGACAACGTACAAGATAAGGATTCCCAGTACAGATCAGGACTACAAGATCCCAGGTAACTTCAATTGCACCACAAGCAATGTGGTGTATTTAATTATATGTACCAAATGCTTCACATCACCTGTGTTATTTATTGCATTATCCCACCTTCCATTTGTATATATGTGTGTGTCTCCAGAAGTTGTGTCATTATTAGCCGGATGAAGAGGCCATAGTGTCTCGAAAGCTTGCTATGTTTACCATCTTTTCAGTTAGCCATTAAAAGGTATCAACCACTGAGGACTCTCAGATTCCAATATTTTTCTATCTACAGGCTAACATGGTACAAACGGTAAAGTTATACTAGAGATAGTTGCTTACAGTTGATGAACTTTGTGTTGTGGTCTTTCACATTTTCTATATTTTCCATTTGATATGAAAACTCCTATTAACCATGATTCACCTGCAGTGTTTATAAGGGCCACGTCACACACACAGATATCTGTGCAGAGATTGTTCGCAGATCTCTGGTTGCAGTGAAATAATGGACATATTGCTCCATTTGTACACAGCCACAAAATGGATAAACGTGTCCATGATTTCACAGCAACCAGAGATCTGCGAACAATATCTGCACAGATATCAGTGTGTGTGACGTGGCCCTAACAAAGACACATTGGACTTTTCACACTTCCAGCATCAGGTCTTAGGACAAACTAAGGCCCACGTCACACACACAGATATCTGTGCAGATATTGTTCGCAGACCTCTGGTTGCAGTGAAATCATGGACACATTGCTCCATTTTGTGGCTGTGTATAAATGGATTAATGTGTCCATAATTTCACTGCAACCAGAGATCTGTGAACAATATCTGCACAAATATCTGTGTGTGCGACGTGGGCCTAACACAAACCTGCACAAACTCCCCATTCTGCTGATATCCAATGCTGAGCTGCTTCTGTCATATTTGTCCCAATTGCTGCACCTGCTGTTTGGCATAGTAACAGTGCACCTTTTAGTACCCTACATAATAATGCCTGCCACTTTCCTCTTACACAGTAAAATGTGCCTCTCAGATGGTAAAATTGTCCCTTAGGAAATATTAATGCCTTTGTTACCATTCTACAATATAACAGTGCTCACATTTTGTCTTATAAAAAGTAAAAATGCATCATAAAAAAAACTATACAATATACTGTTCCTCCACAGTATGATACACCCATATAGCCCTACACAGTATTATCCCCCACTCAGTATGAAGACCCACAAAGCTCCTCACCCACTGAATGAATGACATGCGTTGTCGTCTGAACCCTTGAGGCTGTGTTTTGCGGTTGGCTTGTCTGTCCGCTGAGCCAGAGTGCATACACGTTTTCTGTGGATGTTTATTATCTGTTATCCTTGCTTTTGTCCTTAAGGTTAACATTAGTGATGGGCGAATCCTAAATTACTCGGAATCGCTTGACTCTAGCGAGTCTGAGCCCGGGACTCGCTACTCGTTGTGAGTCTAGCGAGTCCAATGTTAATGAATGGGGAAGCGAGTAATAGCGAGTAGTGTGCGATTTACAAATCACAGATGTGTCTCGGAAGCTTCAGCCTGAAGCAATCCTAGTTTTGCCATTGATTTGCATTGGACTCGTTTACTTTGCAAGTAATCGCTGGGAAACTCGCACAGATAAGAGTCTTGTCTGCTCTGTGTGCTGGCTGCCGCAGCTCCAGGGTCCTAGAGCCCGCCTGCTGCCTGATGTAGCAGTGCTGAGATTGTTCTCAGTCTGCTCATTCCCTGTGCATAGACATCTATATCTATGCACAGGGATGAGCAGAGAGGACATCGCGTTTTGGACTGCGTCGGACGGAAGAGGATTTTTTAAATTAAAGATGGAGTCCCTAATGGCTTTTTTTTTATTTCTAATAAAATTTTTTCTCTGTGTTGTGTTTTTTTTAAAACAATTTAATAGAAATTCATGGCGGTCATGTCTAATATTGGCGTAACCGCCATAAATTTCGGGCTTAGGGCCAGCTGATAATATAAAGCTGGCCCTAACCTCTTTATTACCCAGCGTGCCACCGCCACCAGGGCCGCTGGAAGAGCGGGGTTCAGCGCCAGAGGATTGCACTTCAATGAACGCACCATCTTCTGGGGCGGCTGCGGGCTGCAATTTGCAGCGGGGGGTGCCCAGAAAGCTTGGGCATCCCTGCGCTGCGGATTCCAGCCCCCAGCTGCTTAGCTGTACCTGGCTAGACATAGAAATTGCGCGGAGCCCCACCCATTTTTTTAAAATTATTTCATGAAATTCATGAAATAATAAAAAAAAAGGGCTCCCCTATATTCTTGTGTCTGGCCAGGTACAAATAGGCACCTGGGGGTTGGGGGCAGCCCGTCGCTGCCTGCTGGATCCGGCTGGTTCCAGAAATACGGCGAAGCCCATGTAATTTTTTTTCTGAAAAATCAATAAAACAATCCTAAAAAAGGGACTGCATCTTTATTAACCCCTCGCCCATGGTCCAGGGGTTAATAAAGATGCAGTCCCTTTTATTTACATTGTTTTATGGATTTGTCAGAAAAAAATTTCTCGTGGGCTTCGCCGTATTTCTGGAACCAGCCGGATCCAGCAGGCAGCGACGGGCTGCCCCCAACCCCCAGGTGCCTATTTGTACCTGGCCAGATACAAGAATATAGGGGAGCCCTTTTTTTTAATTATTTCATGAATTTCATGAAATAATTAAAAAAAATGCGTGGGGCTCCGCGCAATTTCTATGTCTAGCCAGGTACAGCTAAGCAGCTGGGGGCTGGAATCCGCAGCGCAGGGATGCCCAAGCTTTCTGGGCACCCCCCGCTGCAAATTGCAGCCCGCAGCCGCCCCAGAAGATGGCGCGTTCATTGAAGCGCCATCCTCTGGCGCTGAACCCCGCTCTTCCAGCGGCCCTGGTGGCGGTGGCACGCTGGGTAATAAAGAGGTTAGGGCCAGCTTTGTATTATCAGCTGGCCCTAAGCCCGAAATTTATGGCGGTCACGCCAATATTAGACATGACCGCCATGAATTTCTATTAAATTGTTTTAAAAAAAACACAACACAGAGAAAATTTTTTATTAGAAATAAAAAAAAAAGCCATTAGGGACTCCATCTTTAATTAAAAAAATCCTCTTCCGTCCGACGCAGTCCAAAACGCGATGTCCTCTCTGCTACATCCCCTGTGCATAGATATAGATGTCTATGCACAGGGAATGAGCAGACTGAGAACAATCTCAGCACTGCTACATCATCTCTGTGAGCAGGCGGGCTCTAGGACCCTGGAGCTTCAGCCTGCACAGAGAAGACAGCTGGACTCGGCTCGCAAAGTAACAGCAGTTACTTTGCGAGTTTCCCTGCTATCACTGGCACAGTAGCCGAGTCTAATGCAAGACAATGGCAATCCTAGTTTTGTCAGTGTTTGCCATTGATTTGCATTGGACTCGTGCGAGTAAACGCTGGGAAACTCGCAGAGTACCAAGTCCTGCGAGTCCCTTACTACTCGCCGAGTAACGAGTCCTAGCGAGTAGATTCGCCCATCCCTAGTTAACATGTATTTTCATCTACTTATTTTTCTATCCAGTCAACCTTCTGGGAGTGGCTATAAGTTCTTTCCTCCTGCTGGTATTTCCTGCTGGTGATATTTTCATATTTTTGTTCAGCCATACAGCCATTGTTTAATGCCAGTCAGTGAAAGGCCAGCTAAGGGTTTAATTCTCTGCCATGTTGTTTATGCTTTTCACCCTGCACCTATCATCTGTTTCTTACAGCTCTGCCACACTTAGCGACACCCCAGCGATCCCCACAACAATATGACCTGGCCGGGATCGCTGGAACGTCGCTACGTGGTCGCTGGTGAGATGTCAAACAGCCACATCTCACCAGCGACGCAGCAACGATACGGCTGTTATTGGAATCCTGTCACTCAGACCTGTAGTATTGAGGTCGTTGTCTCCGTCAAACACACCGATGCATGCTGCCCAGCGAGAGCCCGATGATCAAAAAATGGTCCAGGACATTCCAACACAATCGGCGATCTCACAACAAGTGTCTAGTCGCTGCTACTTGTCACACATAGCGAGATCACTGTTACGTCACAAAATCTGTGACGTATCAGCGATCTCGCTAGCGATCTCGCTTAGTGTGAAGTACACCTTAGTAAGTAGTATGTGGCCTACAATCTAGCAGTATTTACCTTATCCTTTTAAAACCAATGCTGTAATTAAAAGGAATTCTGTCTGCTTCATTTTACTCCCAAATCAGCATGATATAGGCAAAGATATCCAGATTTCAACAATGTATCACTTGACTTACTGGCTGCAGTGGTACTTCTGACACAATCAATTCTTTTAGATTTAGCAATGCAAGAGAGAAAAGAGAGATTTAGTGTGAGGTGGTACTCACAGAAGGGTGCGGAGATGTATTAGTGGATGTCCGCAAGCTAGTCACAGCAATGATAAGCTCCTGGTGCTGAAACAAACATTTTCAGTTAACAAAACCATGGACCTTGATAAGAGATGCATCATTGAATTCTTTGTGTTAAAACTTACAGCATACTGTCTTCAGATTACACAGTAAAAACCTGATGACAAATTCCCTTTACATGCTATTACTTTAGTGCTTCACAAATTAATCAATTCACATCACACTGAGTGATTGTGTAGGTACAGCACTTCTCTTGCCCACTGAAATCTTTTAGTTAGTTAGTATTCAAGACTAGGGTCACACATAGCAATCCGTTTTTGTAAGTGTTTTTCCTGACCAATCCATTTTTCTAGGCTGCATTTTGTGCCTCCTGTGCCCCTGCACGTTTTTGGGACTTTGCCATTTTTTTACATAAACAATGCTCTAAAAAATGGATCTGTTTTTCCATAGGGCCCCATGTTATAAAAACAGATCCGTTTTATCTAATGCACCCAAAAAACGTTCCTACCAATGTTTTTGGGTTTAAAAAATCTCCTAGGAACGTTTTTGGGTGCAGAAAAAAATGGATAGGGTATTTATTACATATAATCTGTTTTTGCATCAATTTTTGGACTTAAAAAAAAAATGCAAAAACTGATGCCAAAAACGGACCAAGGGCTTATGTGTGACACTCCCCAAAGACTATCGCTCCAATTTTCAATGGGAGTGCTGGGACCTTCAAGAAAGATAATGGGGTAAAACTAACTGTGACCAAACAGACACAAACACAAGGAAACTAAGGGTATGTGCACATATGCCGGCGGGTTGGTCGGCGGCGGCTGGGCGGACCCACCAGGAAGCTCCGGAGCCGTCCACCGGCATCCTGGCGGGTATGTGCGGCGGGTGCCGGGCGGGTGGCCAGCGGGTTAGCGCCGGCGGTGTTGCGGCGGCTGGAAGCAGTACATGATTCTGCTTGCAGCCGCTGCAGAACCGGCCGGATTATAGAACATGCTCATTCTTTGCTAACCCGCTGGGAACCCAGCGGGTTAGCAACGGATGAGCATGTGTAAACCGCCGGTGTGTGGACACCGGGTGTCGGTTTACATAGGTTTTAATGTTAATCCAAACGCCGGTTTGGATTAACATAAATTTACATGAAATTTATGTAAACCGACCGGCGGTTTACACACCTAATCCGACCCTAACCCGGCCAGTGTGCACATACCCTAATGGTATCAAACATGTACCAGTGCTAGAAGAAAGGAAACCCAGCAGGGAAACGGCACCAGAGGAAAAGTCAAAGAAGCCAAGGTACAGAACTATAAGGGAAAACAAATCCAATACCAAGAGTAAAGAAGCTTGAATTAGGTAAGGATACTGATCACAGGCAAAATCAAAATGTAACTACACACTAAAATAGCCCACCCTGCAGATCTCATGATTCCTCCAAAACGTGTAATCCAAAGGATGTAGTGAATGCCAATATCAAAACCCTGCAGCATACCCACTAGAACAGGTGAAAACCTAAATTAGTCAGGGGCCTTACCAAGAGAACTCCTGATTAACTTCACAGAGCGACGTGCAGACGCAGACATCCCAGTAGTATTAACAAGGAGGCAACTTGAAGCTGTCATCAGAAACAAAAAGGCTATTGTGCAAAGTATCAAATAAATTTCATTATGCATGTTTAATACTTACTCCCTGTGTAATTTCTCATTATTGTACATAACTTTGTATGGTTTGATTGATTCATACCAATAGCACCTTTTGAAATATATTTTCTTAGAAAATTTCACCCACTGTATATTTATTATAGTCTTTTAAGACAGTAAGGCTATGTGCACATCTGACGTTTGTGCATCTCTGCAGACCGTCCAAAAACCTGGGTTTTTTTAGCAGAAACTGAGTTTTCTGTGCTCAGCAGTGTCCCTAGTTTTTTGCTCGTTTTCTGCTGGGTTTTGTCGGCTGTTTTTCTGAGCGGTTTTAAAAACTGAGTTTTTAGTACACTTGTTCAGCTGAAACCGGTGGAAAAACGGAGGAAAGAAGTCACTTGCTCTATTTTTGGAAAACGGTGATAAAACTCAGTTTTGACTGAGAAAACTCAGTTTTGACTGAAAACGACCAGAAGAAAACCGTTCTAATGAAGACAGAGTTTTCTAAAATCCGTTGACTAGCATGTTAATCCAACCGGAGGATAGGATTAACATAAATTAACATAAAACTGAGCGGAAAACGCCGACGGAAAACGTCCAAAAGCAGCCCACAAAACGACTGATGTGCACATACCCTAAATGAGCTGGAATTCATCAGAAGAACACGCAGTGTGCACAGATTCAGTTTCTACTCCAGAAAATTCAGGCCATCATTCATCATTTAGATTTTTTTAGTCACTTTTCTTTTTTATTGTCTTCAGGTATCCACTGACTGTTATTGTGCCAAATTTATAAAAATGGTGCACATGGTTAATGAATTTGGTGCAATGCTGAAAAGGGATTCATTCCTGTCATTAACCATTTTTGTAATGCTCTAAAGAAAGCAAGCGCAAATAGGGTATTATCGTTTAAAGGTTAGACGGCTTTGAAACGGTGATGGACACTGATCACCTTGTAAACTTGTGTAACACACAACCAGTATAGTAGGCATAAAATGGCGGTTGCTGCTGGACCCACACTTCCACAATGTGGTCAACAATCTAGAGATTTCCAGGGACAATGTGCTGTCGGTCCGCGCTGCCACAGAAAACACGTAGTCGAACGCTTCAAGTTATATCACATTTATTCGATCCATCCAACGCATTTCAGAGCCTGCTATGGTCCTTCATCAGGGAGTGATGAAGGAGCATAGCAGGCTCTGAAATGCTTTGGATGGATCGAATAAATGTGATATAACTTGAAGCCTTCGACTACGTGTTTTCTGTGGCAGCGCGGACCGACAGCACATTGTCCCTGGAAATCTCTAGATTAACCATTTTTGTGATCTTTTGTGAAAAAAATGACATCTTTTCCAACACTTAGGAGAACATGCATAAAACTAAACAATGTGTGACTAGAGAAGTGTGGCGCCAAATTTTGTAATATTATAAAATGATGCCATTGATGAATCAGCCAGAACCATCTGGAACCATTCCCTTAAACGGAAAAAAAATAGGTGAACACATATAAAACAGACTTAGAAAAGACACAAATAAAATATTGCATTAGGTGTAGACAAAAAAAAAGAGCGAAACATAAAACTGGACAAGAAACAGATCTAAAGGAATCGAGGCCTAAGGCTAAGGTCAGACCTGTGTCTGTCCTCAGCCTGCAAGATGCATTAAAAATTTTGCGATTTTCAGGCACAGCACATAGCGTTAACTGCATGTAACACTATGCGCCGCCTGTGTATAGTATACCCATGGCAACTGGAGTAATTGCGCAACTGCAGGCTCCACTTACATGCCCCGGATATGCGCTTTTTATGAGCACACAGGATACGCGGTTTGCAGCGTTTTTCCGTGTGCTCAGCAAAAGCGCATATCCGGGGCATGTAAGTGGAGCCTGCGGCTGCGCGATCATTCCGGTTGTCATAGTGATGCATATAGCAGGTGGCGCATAGCCTTACATGCCAGTATCCCTATGCGCTGCTCCTGCCAGAAACTAAGTTTCTGACAGATCCTGCAGGCTAGAGGCAGACGCAGGTAAGGAAAGTAAAACTAATTCTTTAGTGTAATCAATGGTTAAATATATAGCATTTGTTCATGTTATTTTCAATACACATTTATATGTAGCAATTTTAACAAATGCAGTGGGAAACAATTTTACATTTCCAGGTCATGCACTGATAACATTCTCTATCTATTCCAATTTAGACTTCAGTCATTTTATGAAATTGAGACAATGATTCTTCGTTACAGGCCAAAGAATATGTAATATGCAAAGTGATATAGAAAAATACAACTATTTTTTGAAGTGAATAATATGACAGATGTAAGCCCCTAGGAATACATGAAGCACAGATAAGCGTGCTATGTTGATTAAACACCAGGCGAGATAGAAAAAGAAAGGTTAAGAAAACCTTTATCGTTGCAGAGGAAGAGTGTAAGACAACCATTTGGTACAGTTTTACTCTGGGCTAGAGAGTGATTATGAAGTGGTGTATTAAAAAAGACAACATTTATTTGAGTTCATTATTTAACTGAAAAAAATATGTATAATTTTTGGACTATAAAAAGCATCGGACAATAAGGCATACCTACATTTTAGGGGAGGAGTATTGAAAAAAAGGTTGAAGCAGAGAATGTGTTCATCATGCACTTTTAGGGCTCAGACACACTGGCGTGAAACTCGGACGACTGCAATGCGAGCAAAAATCACATTGCAGTTGGACCAATGTTAGTCAATGTCCGAGAGCACATTTCTGAGTGTTGGACGTTTTTTTTCTCATCCAAGACTAGGATGACGAGTCAGTCGCAACATGCTGCGATTTCAGTGTCGGACAAGACTTGCCAATGCAAGTCTATGGGTCCGATAAAAATCATGGACTGCACACATAGACAGCACAGGGACAGCATAGGGAGAGCAATTTTATCATGGTGTTTGTCGCAAAGATAAGAATAGACAGGATAGATAGGATAGAATAGCTAGATTGGGTTCACCTGTCTCCCTGCTACTTCTGGGGCCACCCATTAAGCTAATTATATATTCACTATACTATCAGACAAACAGCCAATCAGAGAAACTCAAACTGTTTGAGAGCTTCTGTGATTGGCTGTTGTAGTCAGAGTGCTTTTCCTTAATCTGGACAGTGATTCTGCTTGGTTGCCATACACATTAGTGTAGGGCAACCAATCTGGCCGCAGTTCTATCGCCGGCCATCGTTGCCATAGTAACCGCTTATTAGGTTACTATGGCAATGGTATCAGCGATGACATCATCGCTTAGCCGCCACTGACTATGCTCATTCACTAATCACAGAGCAGGGGGTGGAAACGTTCTTCCCCCTCCTGATTTGTGATGTAGCAGAGCTAAACAGTTGGAGAAGAAAGAAGACAGAAAAAAGAAGACAGAATAAAGAAGACCAGGATCCTGGAGGGCTGTAAAGGGGAGTGATAAAGATAGAGTCCCTAAGGGTGTCTGTGTCTTTATTTCTAATAAATACTTTTTTCTCTGTGTGGTGTTTTTTTTAGCTGCCTAGTTTTACCTTGGCCGGCATTGAAAAATAGCGCAAAGCCCACACATTTTTTTTGCCAGCCAAGGAAAAATTAGGCAGCTGAGGGTGGCAGCTCACATCTGTCTGCTTTTATCAGGCTAGAATTAAAATTGCTGTGAATCCCCACGCATTTTTTTTTAATATATATTAATTTCACACCCTATAATGCCAGGTTATTTTACCTACACTAATGTGTACGGCAACTAAACAGAATCACTGTCCAAGTTGAGGAAAAGCACTCTGACTACAACAGCCAATCACAGAAGCTCTCAAACAGTGTGAGCTTCTCTGATTTGCTGTTTGTCTGACAATGCAGTGAATATGTAATCTGTCTGTCTATTGTATTTAATCACTCTATTCTGTCATCTCTTTTCTCACTTTATACAGCTTGAGAAATGCCATGTTAAAATCGCATTACACACGGACAAAACACAGACGGCACTCAGATGTGATCAAAGAAAATGTCGGACAATCGCATAGCAGTTGGATGCAAAATGGAGTAAAAGTCGGGTGACACTCGTCCGACTCTCAGATCCATGAATCGGAGCGTTTTTTCACTCGCCAGTGTGTTTCCAGCCTTAGGGGGATCTGCTGCTGACACTACAATGGAGGAAATGTCCACATACATATGCATCTCAATAAGTTAGAATATCATCAAAAGATCATTTATTTCAGAAATTTAATACATAGTGAACCACATATATTATATGGAGTCATTACAAATAGAGTGATCTATTTCAAGTGTTTTTTTCTGATAATGTTGATGGTTATGGTTTACAGCCAATGAAAGCCCAAAAGTCTTTATCTCAGAAAATTTGAATAATTAAAACAAACACCTGCAAAGGCTTATTAAGCATTATGGTCCATAAGGCCCCTTTCACATCAGCCGTAAACGCTGATCGCGGCAGTTGCGGTGAAAAAACCACAACTGCCGTGATTACCGCATAACGGCCGCTACAATGTCTATGGGGCTTGTGGTAAGTGTGCGGCAGGTGCGGCAAGTGCGGTTTCGGCACTTGCGGAAGGTGTGGCTGGGAAAAAAATGCGGCATACCGCGTTTTTTTTGCTGCCGCACCTGCCACAAGTACCGAAACCGCAACTACACCGCACTTGCCGCACCTGCCGCAAGCCACATAGACATTGCATGGGGCTTGCCGCTTGTGGTTCACCTGCGGCCGTTATGTGGTAATCGCGGCAGTTGCGGTTTTTTCATCGTAACTGCCGTGATCAGCGTTTACCGCTGATGTGAAAGGGGCCTTAGTCTAGTTCAGTAGTCTACACAATTATGGGAAAGACTTCTGACTTGACAGATGTCCATAGACACACTCCACAAGGAGGGTAATCTACAGAATCAGAAGAGGCATAGAATCAAGCTGCTGACATCTAGTTTGACGTTTATACAATTAGTGATGGTTTGGGGAGCTATGTCAACTGCTGGTGTATGTCCACTGTGTTTTATCAAGACCACAGTCAGTGCTGCCGTATACCAGGAAATTTTAGAGCATTTCATGCTTCCCTCTGCTGACAAGCTTTTTGAAGATGGAAATTTTCATCAGGACTTGGCACCTGTCCATACTGCCAAAAGTACCAATACCTGATTTTATAACCACAGTATCAATCTTCTTGATTGGCCAGCAAAGGCTAGGGTCACACATGCCAATCAGTTTTTTCCACTGGTCTCCATTACAAATCTGTTTTTTTGGGGCTGTTTTTTGAGCCTCCTGTGCAGCTATGCATTTTTAGGACTTTGCCATTTTTTTGCAAAAAATGCTATCAAAAACGCATCCGTTTTTTTTTACTGCACCCAAAAACGTTGCTTGCAGCGTTTTTTGGGTCCAGTAAAAATACAAATAGCTTTTGTTAACAATGCAGTCACACTTGATCCCAGGATCCGTTTTTAGCATCAGTTTTTGGACTTAGAAAAATAAAATTAAAAAACTGATGCCAATAATGGATCCAGGGCTTATGTGTGACCCTAGGCAAACTCATGTGACATAAACGTCACTGGGAATCTATGGGGTATTGTCAAGAAAAAAATGAGAGACCCCAGACCCAACAATGGAGACAAGCTGAAGGCTGCTATCAAAGCAACCTGGGCTTACAAAATATCTCAGCAGTGCCACAGGCTGATAGCCTCCATGCCACACCGCATTGATGCAGTAATTCATGCAAAAGGAGCTCCAACCAAGTATTGAGTGCATTTACTGTACATACCTTTCATTAGTCAATCAACGGTAGGATCCTCGGTCACCTGTCTATTTATGCATGGAAAAAAATACAGGAGGTCCATGAGTTAGAAAGAGGTTTCTGCACCAACTGATTAATTCCCTCCAAAAAAACACAGGAAAACGAGGCAAAACATTCCAGACATGGGGTGGGGTAACCTCAGATTATGATTAAAAAGTAGCCTACACCTTGAAATGTGCAAACCAGTGGCCAGTCACCCGACCCCATGCCTGGAATGTTTTGCATATTTTTCCTGTATTTTTAAAAAATTTGGAATAAAGTCTTTGGAATTAACCAGTTTGGTGCAGGAACATCTTTCCAATTCATGGATACTTTTCATTAGTCCAACATTTATGAGTTAAAAATATTTTTTTCAGTTGATCTTATATAATACTCTAATTTTCTATGATAATCACTTTAGGGTCTTCATTGGCTGGAAGGAATAATCATCAATATTAACAGAAATAAGCACTTGAAATCAATTTGTAATGACTCTATATAAGATATGAGTTTCACTTTATATATTGAATCACTGAAATAAATTATTCTTTTTGATGGTATTCTGATTTATTGAGATGCACTTGTATGTCTCCCAGCCTGGTATATATGTCCTCCATCCTAGTATATATGTTCCCCATGCTTGTGCAATCCAGGTATAAGTGTCCTCCACCCTAGTTCATATGTTCCCCATCCTTGACCCATCCTGATATTTATGATCCACATCCTAGTATACAGTATATGGTCCTCATCCTAGGCCTATCCTGATATGTATGTTCTCCATCCTGGTACATATGGTTTTCAAAACTTTTCATCCTGGGCCCATCATGGTAAATATGTCACCATTCTGATATATATGGACCGATCCTGGTAAACATGGCTTTCATCCTGGACCGATCCTGGTATATATTACCCTTATCCTGGTGTATATGGCCCAATCCTTGTGTATATGACTCCCATCACGTCTACGTCACAGACATACAAAATTTAACACTTCTACTCACCTTTCCACTGCTCCCTTGGTGCGTGGTGTCCTCTGATGCTGGGAACTGACTTCCGCATGTAAGCAGCATCAGCTGCCATCATATTCACTGCTCTCTGCCCATGATTATGGCCATATGGAGCAGTGAATATGCATTGTGCATAGAGGTGCAGAGAGGGGAGTGAAAGATTATGGACATGAAGAGCACTGAATATGCAATTCCTTAAACAACGGGCACATGCATTCGCACCAGGGTTGGCTTTTGCCTTGTTCAACCCTGCTCTTGCTTCTTATGAACACGCGCCGCCACCGCTTCCACGGTTTTAGCCAGGTACATCCAGGCAATAAGTCATACTCCTCACTTTCCTCCAAAACTTTTGTGTGGGGAATGGGAAGTGCATCTTATAGTCCATAAAATACAGTACTATTCAATATCTTAAATGGCAGTAATTAACATAATTTATGCCATTCTGTGCAATTTAAATGGCATTAAAAGTAGGGGTGGACATACCATTGGTGTAACCTGTGCAACTGCACAGGGGCCCATAAGATAAGGGACCCATTTCTACCTCCAAAACACTGAAATGATGCACTTTTAAGAGCTGCTAGGCTGTAATGGTGCCATATATTGTTCTTGCACAAGGGCCCTTTTCTGTGTGTGTCTGCCAGTGATTAAAGGTGTTATTTTAATTAAAAAAGTGTCAAAGACAAGAAATGGGTGGGCCGAAGATCTTATTATTTAAATTCCTCAATCAGTGATTGACAGTGGCATTAAAGAGTTTAAACTACAGCAAGCAGAGCATGCCCTGGCTGTATTAGTTTTAGGCATGTGCCAGCTAAATATACGGTGTCTTGAAAAAGTATTAATATTCTGAGAACCTTTTCATATGCAACACAATGGCCACATCGGAAACACCCTTTCCTGGGATATTTTGAGCCAAATGAATTGGGGATTTTTGGTACGTAATGACTATGTACCAACATGTCTGACTGATTTTTTGCATCACTGGAGGTCATGGATGGGTGAATCAGGAAGGCAATCTATCAAAGTGGGTTCAGATTTAATAATCCCCCAATACTTAGAGAGAATCGATTTCATGGCATTCCATTCTTGATTGTAAGTAGATATAAACTGAACTGTTTCTCTCCCTTCCCTGTTGGTATTGCTTCCACTAGGGTTCAATAGTTGTATACAGAGAAAAGTTTTAGCCCTATTGAAGCCCATTTTTATGGCTCTCTTTATATAGTCCCTTTGCTCAAACATAGTCCTCAAATGGTTGGATTAACTTAGAAAGGAGGTCTGGGTTGAGCAAATCTGCCTCATTCTGAGAAATTTGCCAACAGAGATAGCTTTGATGGTAGAATGGCTTTGTGAGAAGGCTGCATGTAGGAAAGAATTGACAGCAGTAGGCTCAGTCTGAAAGACCCAATTATTATCCATTTCCTAAGTGACGTCAAGAAAGTACATTTTTTATAATCGTACACATACAGTTGTGGCCAAAAGTATTGACACCCCTGCAATTCTGTCAGATAATACTCAGTTTCTTCCTGAATCGCAAATTCGTTGGTATTATTATCTTCATTTAATTTGTCTTCAATGAAAAAACACAAAAGAGAATGAAGCAAAAAAGAAAACATTGATTATTTCACACAAAACTCCAAAAATGGGCCAGACAAAAGTATTGGCAACCTCAGCCTAATAATTGGTTGCACAACTTTTAGCCAAAATAACTGCGATCAACTATTCCGGTAACCATCAATGAGTTTCTTACCATGCTCTGCTGGAATTTTAAACCATTCTTCTTTGGCAAACTGCTCGAGGTCCCTGATATTTGAAGGGTGGCTTCTCCAAATTGCCATTTTTAGATCTCTCCACAGGTGTTCTATGGGATTCAGGTCTGGATTCTTTGCTGGCCACCTTAGAAGTCTCCAGTGTTTTCTCTCAAACCATTTTCTACTGCTTTTTGAAGTGTGTTTTGGGTCATTGTCCTGCTGGAAGACCCATGACCTCTGAGGGAGACCCAGCCCTACATTATGCTGCAAAATTTGTTGGTAGTCTTCAGACTTCATAATGCCATGCACACAGTCAAGCAGTCAGTGCCAGAGGCAGCAAAGCAACCCCAAAACATCAGGGAACCTCCGCCATGTTTGACTGTAGGGACCATGTTCTTTTCTTTGAATGCCTCTTTTTTCTCCTGTAAACTCTATGTTGATGCCTTTGCCCAAAAAGCTCTACTTTTGTCTCAGGTAAGTTTTGGCAAACTCCAGCCAGGCTTTTTTATATCTCGGGGTAAGAAGTGGGGTCTTCCTGGGTCTTCTACTATACAGTCCCTTTTCATTCAGACGCCGATGGATAGTACGGGTTGACACTGTTGTACCCGCGGACTGCAGGGCAGCTTGAACTTGTTTGGATGTTAGTCGAGGTTCTTTATCCACCATCAGTGCAATCTGGCGTTGAAATCTCTTGTCAATTTTTCTTTTCTGTCCATATCCAGGGAGGTTAGCCACAGTGCCATGGGCTTTAAATTTCTTGATGACACTGCGCACAGTAGACACGGGAACATTCAGGTCTTTGGAGATGGACTTGTAGCCTTGAGATTGCTCATGCTTCCTCATAATTTGTTTTCTCAAGTCCTCAGACAGTTCTTTGGTCTTCTTTCTTTTCTCCATGCTCAATGTGGTACACACAAGGACACAGGACAGAGGTTGAGTCAACTTTAATCCATGTCAACTGGCTGCAAGTGTGATTTAGTTATTGCCAACACCTGTAAGGTGCCACAGGTAAGTTACAGGTGCTGTTAATTACACAAATTAGAGAAGCATCACATGATTTTTCTAACAGTGCAAATATTTTTGTCCACCCCTTTTTTATGTTTGGTGTGAAATTACATCCAATTTGGCTTTAGGACAATTCTTTTTCTGTTTTTTTTTTCATTGAAGACAAATTAAATGAAGATAATAATACCAAAGAATTTGTGATTGCAATTATTTTCAGGAAGAAACTGATTATTATCTGACAGAATTGCAGGGGTGTCAATACTTTTGGCCACAACTATGGGTCCGTTTGATGTTCTTATTGTTGCTGTTCAACTGCTCCATAAACATAGAGAGCTGCTCCACTGTACCATTCCAAAAAAAACAAAACATCATCTACATATCTGTGCCAGTACAGAACATGGTCCGAAACCCACACCTTCCTCCTATGCCAAATACCTCCCTTCCCCAGAATCCCAGGAAGAGGTTGGCATAGGTGAGCATGCATGCTGCCCACATGCCAGTGCCGTGTACTTGTAGATAGTATCGATCTTTAAAAGCAAACAAAATTATGGGTAAGTACATAGTGGAACAGCTCTAGCACCAGGTCACACAACCTCACATCCCCTTTGCTCATCCCCAGGAAGAAGTCGACTATCTCCAGACCATCCTCATGTTTAAAGGGATCCTGTCATCTCCAAAACGCCACCTAAGCTACAAAATCATGTCCCTTCAGCATCCTATCACCATTCTCACACTCCTTTTGTCTCCTAAAAGCATCCTGTCAAAGTACATAAAAATTATTTTATACTCACTCATTAGGTATTATAATTAGTAGGGGCTATATTCTTTAGCCCTTAGGGCGTGTTCTTTTTTTCATTTGCTAGGCAGGGCCTCCCTGCTCTCTACGACGCTGGCTGGGCATGAATGACGCGAATTGTGTCTTTTCCGGGATTGGGTGACGTCAGTACCCCCATGCCGCTCTTTCAAGTTCAAGCACCGCACGCGCAATGCGGTGCTTGAAGCCGGACGAGCGGCGTGGGTGAACTGACATCACCCGATCCTGGTAATGACGCGAAATCGCATAGCAGTATGAACCCTCAACCGGTTATTCAAGGATTGCATAAATGCTATAAAATGTACACTGCATGGCAATGTCAATAATGGAGCGCATTTTCCTAATTGAGAGTGCAGCAAACAGAAATGTTGAGTAATTAAACAAATAAACACAAATAGCAATTCAGTAGAAATTACTCCCTCCTAACCTGCCTGAATACAAATTCACTGAATTAAAAGTGACACACTTAATCCAGGTCACACTTAAGGCCCCGTTACACTTAGCGATGCACCAGCGATACGACCTGGAAAGGATCGCTGGAGCGTTGCTACATGGTCGCTGGTGAGATGTCAAATAGTCAGATCTCACCAGCAATGCAGCAACGATACAGCAGTCGTTGGGACCCTGTCATTCAGACCTGTAATATTGAGGTTGTTGGTCGTTGTGCCGATCAAACACACAGATGCATGTTGCCCAGTGGGAGCCCGACAATCAAAACATGGTCCAGGATATTCCAACACAATTGGTGATCTCACAGCAGGGGCCTGGTCACTGCTACTTGTCACACATAACGAGATTGCATGCGAGGTCGCTGTTGCGTCACAAAACTGTGACGTATCAGTGAACATGCTAGCGGCCCCATTACATGTAGTGATATCACTAACGATATTGTTGCAATGTCACAGGTTTTGTGACATTGCAGCGATATTGCTGCTTGTGACATGTCGCAGCAACCAGCGATGAGCTTGCTGATCGCTGCGGAATGGCCAGGACCATTTTTCGGTTGCTGGTCTCCCGCTGGCATACATGCATCAGCATGTGTGACAGGGGCAACGATCAGCGATCCCTAGTCTTGGCCTGAGACCCTGAACGATCCAAGCACCCGTTGGGTGTCGGCGCATCGCTGGGTGATCGCTGGTAGGGATGCCTGTGTGGTATCTCACCATCGATCACATAGCGATATTCCAGCGATCCCGATCGTTGCTCAGGGCACTGGAACATTGCTATGTGTAATGTGGGCATTAGTGTGAAGTACCCCTTAGGCTCACTCATGAGCTTATTCACACTTGCAATGGAAGATCATTTACATAATTTTTTGTTCCCCTGGCTGAAATACACCTGCAACTCACTGCACTGTTTGGAAAGGACTGTCATTGGTGATTTGCTTCTCTGCTAGCTTGATTCCTTATTTACATCTCTTATTGATATCTTTATACTCCTGAAATGCTATTTCTGACTTCCCAGTCCTCAAAGTTTTCAATGCTCTTTGTTTTTGTCTTGTTATAAATTGCACTACTTTATTTAGCCATAAATTGATTCTTTTTTCTTTTTATTTCTGGGCATTTTATTACTGTAAGGTATAAGTATTCTATTTATTCATGCGCAGTAAAGAAAGTATTTATAGTTTAAAACTTTTTACAACCCGTAGGGGTAATACATTATCCATCTATGATGTTTAAATGCATTTATTACAATCTAGCTGCATTCCTACAGATGCAGGTGTCTGGCAATTTAAGATCAGTATATTCAAAGGGACCGCCCACCTGCTTCTCTGGGAAGAAGGAGAGAAGTGCAGATATTTCCTGGGCTCCAGAGAGATAAGACACATGTCCCTGGTTCCTCTTCCCTCCTAACAACTACTCCCCCTTTCTAGCTAAATCCTATGAGGACTGTAGTTAAGATGGTATCTGTATGTTAGAAGCTGTGTAAGCAGGTTATGATGCAGCCACTGTTACAGAAATATTGCTTATTAGAAGTGTGTTGTGCTCTGTAATCTTCCATCTTAGTTAATGTTTCTCTGCATTGCATAAAGTTAGGAAATACCTCTGTATAGAACTGTGCCTTTTGCAATTCATCTTGCCATAGTTATTTATATTTAATGTAGATTTCTGTGTTATAATATCACTTTGGTGGTTTCTGTGATGTTCCCAATACTGACTGAGATTATTTGTACCTTGCAGTTTTTACCAGCCAATTTCATATCATCGCACCTAAGGCTACTGAAACTCACAGTCTGTTTACTTGGGATGTGAAGAAGGGTTAACCTGTATGCTGGAATCCACACAGCACCAGACGTGGAAGAAGGCAGAGCAATAAGCTTTCTACTGTATTTAAGTAGAATGTCTCTTTGTACGCTCCACATTTATGTTGTATTTTATTGAAATTCACCATATTACGGCTCTTTTGCATACTGGCCAATTCAGTCTGCGGCGCATAATTTCGGCCTCAGACGGAAGTGGCCATTAGGCAATTATATAGTGGATATTGCCAGCCTTTTCTGATTCTTTGAGATTTGAAATTGCCTTTCAAAACTATTATACTACTAAACTACAAATCCATTATGGTGTGATCAGGGCTGCAGAAGTGTTAATGTGGCACCCCAAGGGTTAATGTGCCACAGAAACAACACAGGTTCACTCCCCACACAACGCTACACTAGGAAGTGGGAGGAGCTTAGGTGGCACTTGCTCTAGTGGGAGGAGCTAAGTTGTTTACCACAGAGCAAGAGTGACAGTTCGTTCAGTTTGAGTCTGGAGCAGGAGCAGAGTCAATCAGAGGTGGAGCTCCTGAGAGGTCTGAGGAGAGGAGACAGAGGAACAGAGGAACATACCCGGGATAAAGAGTTACCCCAAACTTGACCCCGGGGCGGCGCTTAAGACAGATACCGGATCCGAGGCTGTGCCTGAGACAGACAGGACAGTAAACACCTGGATAGTGAAGGTCCACCATCTTCACAGCGCCATAGCAAAGCAACACGGAGGGGTCAGTGACACAGAGGACTCAAGTTGCCCAGCATATTGGTACCCGTGAGCAGAGACAGGGCCAGCAGTTCAGCTACAAGCAGCAGCAGAGCCACACACAGTGCTTAAGTAGGAAGCCAAGGACCCGGTCAGGGTGGGAGCAACCTGGTACAGACTCCGTGGACAATACTGTGATATACCATCTGCAAGTAAAGACTTGGAAAACAACAGAAACCGTGAGTGTGTGTGATCCTTATACTGAAGCCCCACTTGCCCTCATATACTGCGATTACCTCTACTCTCATCATCTCTACTGCTACCCCTACTCTCCTGCAGCATCAATAACTATCCTCACAGACTTTAACTACTCCTACCACTGCCCCGGGGAACCCAGTTCTGCCCACAGGAACTATTCTATCCAAGCTGCTATCCCATCATCCCCGGAGGTTCTGCAGCAGCGGCGGCCCCATTACTGGCCGCATATAGTGGGTGGCGTCACGAGTGACAAATCCCCTGTAAATAACCCCCCATTTTATTGTGCGGGCCCGGGACACGGTCCGGACCAGGACCGCCGTGACATCCCCCAGCAGTACCCCGGTCCGGCACCGAGTACCCCGTCCCAGTGGGCTCCACATTTAGGCATAGGCAAATCTGTCCTTTCTTTTATTGTGTGACAATGAGAGTTCTTCCTAGTTTTGAGTTGTTGCCCATCTACCCTACATACAGGTTCCCACTCGCAAATTTTGTGCATATATTTACATACACCACATTGCTTGTGGTGCAGCTGAAAGTACCTGGGATCTTGTAGTCCTGATCTGTGCTTGGAATCTTTACCTTGTCCGTTTTCATTATAAATGGACAGGTTTTGCACTGCTTCTGGTTGCAGAGAAATGTTCCTGTTGTTTTTTTTTAGAGGACAGTGAGCTTATGACAATAATGCTTTTTAGTTTACTTCAGTGTAGGAGTAGTTCAGTGTTAAGATGATGGTGGGATGAAACTGATAGTGTTCATGGAACGTCTACAGCTGTTGCTCACACTCTGTCAAGATGATTAAAATATCACATATAAAACAGTAATGGGCCAGAGGCCTGATAAGACAAGAGAATAAAAAGTAACTTTCAAGCTTGGCCATGAAAAGATTTGCATATTGTGGTGCCATTTTGCTTCCCATTGCTGTGCCAGTCATCTGTAGATATATGTTGTCATAAAATGTAAAATAGTTGTGCATGAGGATGAATTTTGTAAATTTAACCACAGAATCAGCATCAATTCCTGTGTTTTTCAGGAAGTCTTTGAAGGCATTTAATCCATCCTGGTGTGAGATATTGGTGTACAGAGATTCCACATCCAGGGTGGTGAGGATGGTTCCTTGTGGTAGAGGACCTATTGTTGGTAATTTATTCAATAGGTCATTTGTGTCTCTTTTACCAGTGCTTTAAGAACATCCTCTACCCATCCAGAAATTTGTTAGGTGATGGTGCCCACACATGAAATTTTGGGTATTCCTGGATTTCCAGATTTGTCGATTTTGGGAGGCATGTAAAATGTGTCTATTCTTGGACGTTTTGGTATCAGGTCAGCAGTTCTTAAATATATGTTAAGTAGACAAGAGACCAGCTTGTGTAATTCCTTGTTTTAGTCCTGTGTAGGGTCAAACTCCAATTTCTTGTAGTAGCATGTGTCCATCAGTTGTCTGTTTGCTTTTTTCAGGTAGTCTGATTTGTTCATCATTACTATTGCATCACCCTTGTCTGCAGGGTTTATGATGATTTCTTTGTTGGTCTTTTTACATCAATTGGCGAAACTTCAAATCTTGGATTACTAATCAAAGGACAATAAACTATCACACTTCTAATCTCTGAACTCTGGTATTTACTGCCCCAGATACTCTCTCCCCCTCTCCCAAGACAGACCACTATGTTATGCTTGTTTGGCCCTGTATATGTGTATATATTTGTGTGTTCAGAATGTGTCATTATCAAAATCTTGCTATTATTTACCATCTTTTCAGTTAGCCATTAAAAGTTTTCAACCACTGAGGACTCTCAGATTCTAAAACGTTTCTACATTGATTCTAGGAACCAACTACAAGGTGCTGCATGTGCTGGCACCTAAACCCAGCCAAAATAGCTAACATGGTCTCAAATCCTCTACTTTCTGCTTTGTTCTAAAAACTGTCAAGCCCAAAGTCTTAAATGTCTTAAATATGTTAGTTCTGCCCAAAGATGCGTAGACTATGGATTAGAATTTTCTCTCTTATACTTTGTTTTGCCAGTCATAATTTAGTTAGAAATTCTTTAGGAGCCTTTCCAAACAAATACATCTGAAGAATTATTAAACCTTCATATCCTTCATCTCATTCAGACTTCTAGTCATGAAGAAAAATATCTCCTGGTATATGAACAATGAACAATTTAAGCCCTGCTAATTCCAGGATTGACTGTATTCTAGCTACCCCCTATGCACCATACCCTCTTCCATTATAATCCATTTGCTAGTTAAAAGATCCAGATTACCCTAACAATTTCATTCTGATGTTTTCCTCGACCTGTATTCCATTTGGGTCCCTCATATGCTTACTCCTGATTTAGCTGTTGATTTGCCCTATTGCTTCTTCTTATAACACTTCCTCTGTATGTTTAAAAGACATCATAAATGGATACTCTTTGTCTCAAAGGTAATCCCCTAGTGTGGTCTAATTACTTGAAACGCTGAACAAAGCTTTGTGTGTTAACTCTTCATAACCAATGTGGTTGGTCTGGTCCACTACCACAGAGTACAACTCCCACAATTTAAATAAACTATTGGGAGAAATATTGCTATCCACTATGTTCTGCAATGCCATTATGTATGCAATCTTCTCTCTTGATTGTACCTATTTTGGTTATATATAATTTGTATACGTGTTAGCTAATTTGTATCTCATCAAAACTAAAACATTTCTTTGCTTTGTCTATCTTGCAATTGCACTTTTTTGCCATTTTGTTAAATTCTGTTTACAGTATCTATATTAAAAGTAAATTAAAATAAAATAGGACTCTAAAATCATAAGGAAGTATAAAAAAATGCATTAATTTGTTTTATAGTGATATATCAGGTCTAGAATTCCCAAGTCCAACATTAATTTTAGTAATAAAATGTTGAAAAAAAAATGACATAAAAATGCATTTCTTAATGCACTTTTTTTTGTGAATATTGCTAACATTGCTAGCAGTGCAAGAGCTGTTTGTCAGCTTAACTATGACCATACAAGATGGCAAGTTATCTTGCTGAAGAAAACAAAGTTCATATCAAGATAGAAAATGTGTACATGTAACTGACATTACAAATGCTTCAAGGAAAAGCAGATAAAAAGGTTAATTCTCTACATTTGCTTACAGATAAATGAGTATATACAAATCAATGTTTAATAAGGATAAATTCAGATTGATCTAAAGTTTAAACCCTAAGGGAAGCCCATACACAGTGCAAACAATCCGATAAATGGTCCTACAGCGGAAAAAACATCCTGTGTGTTCTTCATTAGAATCCACACATTGCATATTAAATTGCATGTAGTTTTAAAGTGGAATTAGATTTATTGTATTCTAAGCAATTTATATTCTGTAAATTATCTACAAATATTTAACTTTAGCTTCTACAATAATGATTTCATAATAATTTAAAATTGATAAATTGCTTAGTTGGATAGTGAAAAAATTTAGAAACCTAGTCTTCATTTACTAATTTGCTATTGTTCCGAAGATTCAAAATGATATAGGTTGAAAATACCCGATTAAAAGGTCAGCGATTCCTTAGGAGACCTAATATTCATCATCAAGGTTTCTTTATTATAAAGTGGATCGTAAAAGTGCAGTACAACGTGTTTCGACTCTATTTATGAGTCTTCCTCAGGTACTATTAAACAGTAACAATAAGTATCTATGTGCTTTCTTATATAGCTCGTAATGTGTTTGAACAAGAGGTTGGGAACCTCCCCATTAGTTAATCACATTGATTGGTTGCATACTTGCCCACGTGTAGCATGGGGCCACTCTATATTATGAATTAGCATTAGTGGTTTCTATTTTCGTACTGCTTATTTAATCATGTGAAAATTAATTCTCTTTTAAAAATATATGACAACAATCAATTACAAAAATTGAAACATGTATTTGCATATAAACTCTCATAAAATACCATTAAAAGAGGATCGGTAGATCTCTATAGAAGTATATAAAATGTATATAGGAAAACATTTATAAAAATAAAGGATAAAATGGAAAATTATAATAAAATATATTTGTTCGACAACCATATATAAACAATTTCCCTAGGACAAGTACATATAAACTCGCTTTTCAGTTTGTTCTCTTTGAATATTAGCTTATTAGTTTTACTTTTACTATTGTACAAGATAATATTTTAGATGTTGGATTTAGAACTTAAGAGCTTTAGAAGCATATAGAAGTATTTAAAAAAAAAAAAGTAGTTTATAGAGTATCCTTAATGAAGCTACTTCTTTTATGCTTTCCTAGAATACAATTGTGTAGCAGGTAAATGTTACAACTGTTGCAAAAAATTGCAACCTGGTCCTCACTTTCTATATATCCGCGCCAAGAGGAATACTGCTGTTTCCGAGATTCCAGTGGGTAAGGAGAAGTTTGAACTTACAATGCTCTGATTGAGCCAAATCTCCAAAGGGTTATATATACCATATATACTCATGTATAAGCCGACCCGTGTATAAGCCGACCCCCCTACTTTTGCCCCAAAAATCTGGAAAAACCTATTGACTCGTGTATAAGCCGAGGGTGGACCCCAGCACAGGTAAACAGCCCCCAGCAGTGTGGTATACAGGCCCCCCCAGTGGTATACAGGCCTCCCCAGTGGTAGTATACAGCAGCCCCAGTGGTAGTATATAGCAGCCCCAGTGGTAGTATATAGCAGCCCCAGTGGTAGTATACAGCAGCCCCAGTGGTAGTATATAGCAGCCCCAGTGGTAGTATACAGCAGCCCCAGTGGTAGTATACAGCAGCCCCAGTGGTAGTATATAGCAGCCCCAGTGGTAGTATATAGCAGCCCCAGTGGTAGTACACAGCAGCCCCCTGGGGGTACACAGCAGCCCCCAGGGGGTCCCCAGCAGCCCCCTGGGGGTACCCAGCAGCCCTCAGGGGGTCCCCAGCAGCCCCCAGGGGGTACCCAGCAGCCCCCTGGGGGTCCCCAGCAGCCCCCTGGGGGTCCCCAGCAGCCCCCAGGGGGTCACCAGCAGCCCCCTGGGGGTCCCCAGCAGCCCCCAGGGGGTCCCCAGCAGCCCCCTGGGGGTACACAGCAGCCCCCAGGGGGTCCCCAGCAGCCCCCTGGGGGTCCCCAGCAACCCTCAGGGGGTCCCCAGCAGCCCCCAGGGGGTACCCAGCAGCCCCCTGGGGGTCCCCAGCAGCCCCCTGGGGGTCCCCAGCAGCCCCCAGGGGGTCCCCAGCAGCCCCCTGGGGGTACCCAGCAGCCCCCAGGGGGTCCCCAGCAGCCCCCAAATGCTGGCACTCGCCCCCCCATTGCAAAGGCCCCCCCCGCTTCTCTTACCATCCCGGTCTTCTGATCAGCGCTGCTCCTTGGTGCTCTGCGGTGCTCCGTCCGTCCGTCCTGCTACATCCGGGGTCGCGATGACGTCACATGCCTGCGACGGCCGGAGATCCCGGATGCAGCAGGACGGACGGACGGAGCACCGCGGAGCACCGAGGAGCAGCGCTGATCAGAAGACCGTGATGGTAAGATAACCAGCGGGGGGGGGGCCCTTACAAGGGGGGGCGAGTGCCAGCATTTGGGGGCTATATGCACTGCTTCCCCCTGCCGCTGATTGACAGGGGGAAGCAGTGCATATTTAATGAGTGGCCCCACGTGACGGGGCCGCTCATACAGCAGCCCCCCCGCCTCCTGCAGCCTCCACAGCCCCCACCACAGCCACCACACCATGGGCCCCCGTATAGACCCATGTATAAGCCGAGGGGGAGACTTTTCAGCCCAAATTTTGGGCTGAAAAACTCGGCTTATACACGAGTATATACGGTACTCGATTTTATCGTTGAGTCCATCTGGATGTATACTGCACAAACAGTACATCCAAAAGGACTCTTTTCTATTCAGTATCTGTATTCTATTAGCAATATGTTGATTTCTCTCAGTGTGAGAAACAAGATACAAATCTTGTAGTTGTGATACCTTTTAATGGCTAACAAAAATAAAATAAATGATGTTATAAGGCGAGCTTTCGAGACGACTCAGGTCTCTTCATCAGGCATGGTATGACAACATATTGAATGAAACTCAAAATATATGCATGCACAACTAAAAATGATTGGATATTTGACTCAATAAACATTACAAGGACTGGACATTTGGCAAAATAAATAAACAGCCTCAGAGATGATCTTCAAACAGGCAGGCCCAGAGGTAATAAAGTCTTTAGGACACTAAATTATAAGAAAACCTGGTGTCTAAGATTTCCATGTCTTTGAACAACATTGTTTAGACGTGGTAATGAGCCATAAAACCATCAGCAATGTTCAGCCCGTTCTGTATACAATTGAAGCTTCTAATTAGCTTGGATTCACACACTCTTCGGTGTTTTTGGGATTTGAAATTACCTCTCAAAATTAAAACCTTCATATTGTCAATGTTATGTCCCTGGCCAGAAAAATGCTCAGCTACTGGAAAATGAATTTTTTTGTGTGTAATTGTGTGACGATGAGACCTCATCCTTGCTCTTAGACGCTGTCCAGTCTCCCCAACATAGAAAGAACCTACTGGACAAATGGTGCACATAATTAAATATACCACATTGGAAGAGGAGCATGTGAAAGTCCCAGGAATCTTATAATCCTGCTGTGTGTTGGGGATCTGTATCCTGTCTCTGGTCTCTATGTGAGAACAGGTCTTGCAGCTCTTCACATTGCATGGATAAGTTCCTTTTGGTGTATCAGAGAGCATCAAACTTCGGACCATGATGTTCCTTAAATTGGGAGGCTGCCTGTAGCACAGCAAGGGAGGGTCTTTGAATAATATTTTAAGTCGGTCATCCTTGTGTAGGATGTGATGACGTTTTCTGCCAGTATTCCTTAGTACCTCAAGCTGTGGGTTGTAGGTCACCACCAGGGGAACACGTTGGTTCTCTTCTTTTTCTCTGTATTGGAGTGCTTGACTTCTAGGGATCCTTGTGGCTTTAATGATCTGATCATCAATGGAGGTGGGGTGGTAGCCCTGGTTTAAAAATGTCTTTTTTAGCTGGTTTAAGTGTTCATCCCTTTCCACTGGGTTGGAGCAAATACGGTTATATCTCAGGGCCTGGCTGTAGACAATGGATTTTTTGATGTGTTTTGGGTGGAAACTGTCCCATCTGAGGTATGTGGGACGGTCAATCGGTTTCCGATATACTGTTGTTTGGAATGAACCATTTAGAATTTTTAAGGTGGTATCCAGAAACTTGATTTCTGTTTTTGAGTGGTCCAGTGTCAGGTTTATGCTGGGATGAAATTGGTTGAACTTGTCATGGAATTTTAGAACGGGCTGAACATTGCTGATGGTTTTATGGCTCATTACCACGTCTAAACAATGTTGTTCAAAGACATGGAAATCTTAGACACCAGGTTTTCTTATAATTTAGTGTCCTAAAGACTTTATTATCTCTGGGCCGGCCTGTTTGAAGATCATCTCCGAGGCTGTTTATTTATTTTGCCAAATGTCCAGTCCCTGTAATGTTTATTGAGTCAAATATCCAATCATTTTTAGTTGTGCATACATATATTTTGAGTTTCATTCAATATGTTGTCATACCATGCCTGATGAAGAGACCTGAGTCGTCTCGAAAGCTCGCCTTATAACATCATTTATTTTATTTTTGTTAGCCATTAAAAGGTATCACAACTACAAGATTTGTATCTTGTTTCTCACACTGAGAGCAATCAACATTTTCTCAACTGGCTAACACGGTACCAAACCTTTTTCTTCTATTGGCAATAGAAACACGTACATATTCCTCCAGAGTAAGTCTAAGGGCCACGTCACACACACAGATATCAGTGCAGATGTTGTTTGCAGATCTTTGGTTGCAGTGAAATCATGGACACATTGTTCCATTTTGTTGCCGTGTACAAATGTAACAATGTGTCCATGCTTTCACTGCAACCAGAGATCTGCGAACAATATCTGCACTGATAACTGTGTGTGTGTGTCGTGGTCCTAATGTCGAACTTCCCTCCATAATGTGAGGAGAGGTGACAGTATAAATTATGTGTTTGTAATTTGATTTTGGTGTTATGCCGATGTCCACTAAGTCCGACGTACTGTAATCCACACTTACAAGTAATCACATAGATAGCGAACTCAGTTTGGCAGGGGAGATATTGTTTTATGAAGAATTTTTCACCTGTGCTATGAGATATGATCGCTGTGGAACCATGTGTAATACATCTACAACATTGGCATTGTTTTTTTCTACACCTATATACACCCACAATTTGAGGGAATATTTTTTTCATCCTTTTTAGGGTATACTATCTTTAAGCGGCTTGGAGCAATCATATTCCGAATGGTTCTCCCTCTCTTAAACGTAATCCCTTGTTTGTCAGGAAGGGATTTTCTCAATAGGGGATCTTGTTGCAAGATGTACCAATATTTCCTTAATATTGTATGATGATATTATTATGGGAGCCCAGCGCAAACTTATACCCTTTTGCCACTGGTCTATTTTTCTCAAAGTAATTAGTCAATTCACTACTTGGTTAACCGTTTATTAAAATGTTATTTCATATTCTAAAGATAAAAATATTATTTAAAAAAAAAATAAAATAAAATTTTAGTCAGAAAAAAATTTAGAAAATTAACTTAAGATAATGCAAACTAACAGAAAAGTTGAATTAGATGTAGGAAAAAACTCCAAATATAGAAAGAATAACAAATAACTAAAATCCATAGTAGATAAATATTAGAAATCTCAGAAAAAACAATAAGAATTTTAAACCAGAAGAATAGAATAAATACCATGAGAAACTAGAAATGACTAATACAGAATATAAGACAAGGAACATCTAACCTAGAGAAGAACATAGAAATCTATCAAATAGATTAAACAATTACTAGAATGAACTTCATAAATTTTAACAATTTTATTTTATTTATTTTTTTTACATTTAATATATTTTTATCTTTAGAATATGAAATAACATTTTAATAAACATCTGGTTGCCTGTTAACCAAGTACAGTGAATTGACTAATTACTTTGAGAAAAATAGACCATTGTCAAAAGGGTATAGGTTTGTGCTGGGCTCCCATAATAATATAATCGTACAATTTTTAAGGGGCACATGGCACGGTAATCCCCCTGTAGCCTTCTAGCAGCAACAAGGTACAGCACACACCCTTATAGACTAGCTCCAGTGTACAACCCAACATACATTTCACCAATATTGTCCTGATATTTGTATTTTCACTTTTATAGACTGTTATAAAATTTTATTGCCAATTTTTAATATTTTTTTTTTAAAGAGGTTGGGGAGGGATGTTCCATGTCACCAATTGCAGCTGTGTCAGGATTATTTTTTTTCCCCATGGAAATGAGGCTCTTTTTTATCAGTTATTCTTGGTTTCATTTTCAATTAACAATCCAATTGTGTTTTTCTTTTATTTAGTTCATAAGCTGATATAATTAGTTTTTTAGGGTATTTCTTAGTTTTAAAACGATCAGTTAGAATTTTTGATTGCTCATTATAATCTTCTAAAGTACTGTTATTCTTTCTAATGCATAGAAATTAACTATACGGTATGTTTTGTTTCCACTTGTGGTAATGGGAGCTGTCATAGTTTAGATATCCATTACAATCTACAGATTTACAATGTGTTTTTGTACTTATCACATTTTGGTTGGCATTTATTTCTAAATCCAAATAGACAATTTTATTCTTATTTATGGTAGAGGTAAAATTAATCCCCCAATCGTTGTAATTCAATGCGGAAAAAAATTGTTCAGCTTCCAAGTGACTTCCTTTCCAAATAATTATCAGATCGTCTATGCATCTACGATACATGACGATCTTGTCATTATATAAAGGATCTTTTAAAGCTGATAGGGACTCGAATCACCCCACAAACAAGTTTGCAAAACTTGGGGCGACCCGAGTGCCCATCGCTGTACCGAGTCTCTGAATATAAATCTGGCCTTGGAATTCAAAGACATTTCTCTTTAATATGAACTCCAGGCCAGATAATATGAACTGTCTTTGATTGGGGGGAATCTTTGTTTGGTTTTCTAGATAAAATTGTTCTGCTGCAATACCAAGTTGATGGTCAATACTGGAATAGAGGGATACAACATCAAGTGTTATAAATCAATAATTCTCACTCTCACTTAGTTGAGTGGAATCCTGTAGATAGGATGGTAAATTCTTAACAATGTCTTGTAAATGGAGATCTATAAAATGTGATAGAAAACTCGTCAAGGAATTTATCCCTGATATAATTGGGCAGCCAGGGGGTCTATTCATGTCCTTATGGACTTTTGGCAAATGGTAATAGAAGGCTTGCGTATATTCTTTATTAGTAAGGAATTGTTTTTCATTTTTATTAATAATTCCTTTCTCATAGGCGGTATTAATTATTTGATGGTATTCCTTGCTGATAAAGGGGGAGGGATCGGATTCTAGTTTTCCGTAATATTTCTCATCTGATAATATGTGATTGGCTTCTAGTAAATAATCTTCCCAGTTTTGTATGACTATCCATTCCCCTTTATCTGCCTCCCTAATGACTATTTCTTTATTATTTTTCAAGGTTTTAAGAGCATTTAATTCCTCTTTTGGAATATTATTTCGTATTCTTATTATTGAATTTTTTCCTATGTTTCTGGATTTTTTTTGGAAAGTTATTTTCATTAATTTTACGAAATTCTTCTCCTATCAACGATAAGAAACTTTCTACATAACTACCTCAGTGATAAATTGGAATACAATTGGTACTACTTTTAAGGGATAAATGTAGATTCTCATCTTTGTAAGGGAGAAGCTGCGGATTTATGTAGATAGTTTTTTTTCTCCAGGTTTTACTAATATTTTTCCTACAAAATCCTTATTTCTATTTTTTATTTCAAAATGTCTTACCAAGGTAAGACGTCTTCAAAATGATTGAGATCCAAAAAAAGATCAAAATCATTGGCAGAATGAGAGGGACAAAAATGCAATCCTTTTTCTAATACCTTGTATTCTGCTTCACTCAAGGTAGTTAGACAGGTTGAAAATTCTAATTAGAGGTCAGGTTTTTCTCTTTTTTTGTGGATAAGGGTAGTTTTTATTTTCTGTTTTGTTTTAATTTCTATTGAGTTTTTGTGGATTTTATTAGAGATTTTTTTGGTACCATGTTTTCATCCCCCCTCTAACACCTCTGGACCGCCTTTTCTTTTTTT